>CAUYUJ010017981.1:153544-218546 GCA_963575745.1 Prorocentrum cordatum | reverse complement strand
GTCGTAGTGGTCGTCGTAGTAGTTGTAGTAGTAGTAGTAGTAGTAGTAGTAGTAGTAGTAGCAGTAGTAGTAGCAGTAGCAGTAGTAGTAGTAGTAGTAGTAGTAGTAGTAGTAGTAGTAGTAGTAGTAGTAGTAGTAGTAGTAGTAGTAGTAGGAGTAGTAGTAGTAGTAGCGCCAGAACCGCCGACGCCACGCCGTAAGTGAAGGAGCAGCAGAAGCAGGCAGCAAGTCGCCGAGGCAGCAGCAAAAGCAAGCAGGCACGGAGATGAGGGCGGGGCACTGGGGAGCAGCAGCAATAGTGGATGCTGTGCTGCGCTATGCTATGCTCTGCTATGCTATGCTATGCTATGCTATGCTGCGCAATGCTATGCTGGGCGGCTAGGCCAGGCTAGGCTATGCTATGCTATGCTATGCTATGCTATGCTGCGCCATGCTATGCTGCGCTATGCTATGCCATGCTATGCTATGCTATGCCATGCTATGCTATGCTATGCTATGCTATGCTATGCTATGCTATGCTATGCTATGCGTTTGCTTTGCCTTCGTTTTTGCCTTCACTTTTGCCTTTGCTTTTGCTTTTGCTTGGCACCCAGGGAGCGCAACTGGGGGAGCCGCGCGTTTGCTTTTACCTTTGCTGTTGCTTTTGCTTGGCTCCCAGGGGACTGGGGGAACCGCCCGGGGCGGGTTGCACTGCCCGGCCCCTTTAAGCTACAGAGTAAGAACCCTTCTAGGCAGAGCCTAGGTAGGGAAAGATTATGTTCATGAAGTGTTTCGTTCCTCTGAACGATCAAGACCTCCCGAGTCGTGTGGCAAAACATGTCCTGGCGAAGGGCCCAAACATATGCAGTTTTGAGTACAGCAATTGTGGATATCTTCTTCGGTGGAACTCCCTATGGGGCCACGAAGCACTGCACTGGGTGGGGGGAAAAGGCATGTGGGCGGTAGCACTGGGGCCGTCGGTGGAGCTCCCTGTGGGGCCACGAAACGCTGTACTGGTTAGGGGGGACGCGTGCGGGCCGTAGCACTGGGGCCGTCGGTGGAGCTCCCCATGGGGCCACGAAGCGCTGTACTGGGTGGGGGGGACGCATGCGGGCGGTAACACTGGGATCTTCGGGGGAGCCCCCTTTCGGGCCACGTAACGCTGTACTGGGTTGGTGAAACGCAGGGAGGAAAGAGGAGGGGGAGGAGGGAGAGGGGGAGGAGGAGGGAGGAAGGAGGAGGAGAACGCGGGGACCGTCTCTTCAAAACGAGGACCCAGCACCACCGGATGGTTGGGAAAAACACGACGGGAGGTTTCCGGCCATCTTCGGCCTCTCGGGGCCCCCAGTCCTGGGGGCTGAGTCGAGGCCTTTGGGGTTTCGAGGGGTTCTGGGCATACACCTATTCCGACCCTGGCCAGGCCCGTCGTAGGCCCAGGACCGATCGGACTGACCAGGATCGGGGTCGGTGTGCAGTTGGCGCCCCCCGAGGAAGGGCGGTGGGCGCCCCCCGAGGCCCTGCAAGCTTTGGGGCAGGCCTCCCTGATAGGGCCATGGCAGATGGTATCAGACCTCCCTCCGTGGTGAAAGAGCATCCCAGCGGAGACTTTTTGACAATGCTCTCAGTCTTCTCAGTATCCCAAGGCCCTTACTAGGCTCCAGCGCCGTGAAAAACATGGCTCGGGACGAGAAACGGCTTCCGGGGAGACAGGTCCAGCCCGCCGGGGGTCCACAGCGGCAAAGATCACGACGTCAGAGGCCTGTTGGGGGGGTCGGAGGATCGCGCGCCATCGCCGAGGCATCCGCCATGCGGTGCTATCCTCCGACCCCACCTCGCTCCAGCCCCATTGAGGAAGCCGCCAGGAGCGCTGCTGGAGGCATGGCAAACGCTGGCTGCGCCAGCGGCAGGAGCGCGTCGATTGCAGGCGTGGCGGCCCCACCAGTGCTCAGGCAAGACGCAGCCACAGTGGATTACTTGGATCGGTGCGCACAGCGAGCACAAACTTCGGGTGGACTGATGCGTGGAATCCCGGCGGTTTCCCTTCGAATCGGCCTCGTCAGTGCCCGTCTTGTGGTCCATGGGCAGGTCAAGAAGAACTGATTCGGGACGAAGATCTGACCCTGTGGAAGGGGCACGTACAGGTCTCCTGAGCCCCGCGGACCAGAAGAATCAGTCCACCGGATGTCTGTGGGGTCCGCGAGACCCGCCTTATCGTTTGGAGCAGAGGAAAAAGAAACAGAGCGAGAGAGAGAGAGAACAACATTTATCCCAGTGCGACCCTACCTAGGAGTTGGAGCTCCTAGGAAAGCAGCATTAGTAGTAACAGTAAGGCTAAGCGAAAGCTAAGCTAAAGCTAAGCTAAAGCTAAGCTAAAGCTAAGCTAAAGCTAAGCGAAAGCTAAGCGAAAGCTAAGCTAAAGCTAAGCTAAAGCTAAGCTAAAGCTAAACTAAAGCTAAGCTAACGCTAAGCTAAAGCTAAACTAAAGCTAAGCTAAAGCTAAGCTAAGCTAAAGCTAAGCTAACGCTAAGCTAACGCTAAGCCAAAGCTAAGCTGAAGCTTAAGCTAAAGCTTGAGGTAAAGCTAATCTAAAGCTAAGCTAAAGCTAAGCTAAAGCTAAGCTAAAGCTGAGCTAAGGCTAATCTAAAGCTAAAGCTAAGCTAAAGCTAAGCTAAAGCTAAGCTAAAGCTAAGCTAAAACTAAACTAAAGCTAAGCTAAAGCTAAGCTAAAGCTAAACGGGGCGTGTAGCACTGCCCGGCCCCTTTAAGCTAACAGAGTAAGAACCCTTCTAGGCAGAGCCTATGTAGGGAAAAAGAGTCCAGAGTCGGAGGATCACGCCGCATCGCCAATGCAACGCCGATGTGGCACGAGTCGGAGCCGGGTCCGTGCATCGCCGATGCATCGGTGATATGTCGGCGATGCGGTGCGATTCTGCGACCCAATGTGCTCTGGTCTCAACTGGGCGACCCCCAGAGCGCATTCGTTGCTCGGAGGACGCCATGCCGAACATTGGTCCAGTCGTCCTGAGGCACCTCACCACATGGCGGGGCTTTCTCGGGGGCTGCATCCTGGACTGTCACATAAGTCCGCAAGTTTAGGAACATGACAATGGGAAGGCAGCTATGGGAGGTAGAGGAGGAGGAGGCGGAGGAGCTGGATGATGGGGTGGAACAGACGACGGATGATGATGACGATGACGATGACGATGACGGTGACGATGATTATTGTGATGATGATGATGACGATGATGATGACGAAGATGATGATGATTATGCTGATGAGGATTATGATGGTGATGGTGATGATGATGGTGGTGGTGGTGATTATGATGATGATGATGATGATGATGATGATGATGATGATGATGATGGTGCTGATGATGATGGTAATGTTGCTGCTGATGATGATTGTGGTGATGATGAGGAGGAGGAGGAGGGGGACACAGGCGACGCGGAGGATAACGAGGACGGTCGATGATGCCGATGCTGATGATGATGATGCAACGACGTCGACATTATGATGTGGACGATGATGACGACGACGATGATGATGATGATGATGATGCTGGTGATATTGATGACGACGCTACTGATGATGCTTATGATGATGATGCTGATGCTGATGTTGATGATAATATGGTGATGATGGTGATGATGACGATGGTGATGATGATTGCGTTGATGGCAGGGATGATAGCTGTGCTGATAACGACGATGGTGACTATGGGGACGATGTTGATGATGATACTGATTTTGATGATGATGATGCTGATCATGATGATGATGACGATGACGATGCTGATGATGATGCTGATGATGACGATGCTGCTGCTGATGATGATGATGAGGACGAGGACGATGTGATGCTGATGAGGATGATGCCGATGCGTGGTACGATGGTGCTGACGATGATTATGTTGTCCACGATGCTGAAGATGAGGCTGATACTGTTGATGACGAGGACGATGCTGTTGATGCGCAATACCGATGATGATGTTGCTGCTCAGGATGATGTTTATTGTGGTGATGGTGGTGATGCCGATTATGATGATGGTAATGGTGATGATGACGATGATGATGGCGGCGACGCCGACGATGATTATGATGCTGCTGCTGATGATGCTGTTGCTGATGGGAATGATGATGATGCTGCTTATAATGATGATGATGCTGATGATGATGAAGCTGATAACTGATGATGATGGTACTGATGCTGATGCTAATGCTCATGATGATGACGATACTGATACTGATGCTGATGATGGCGATGATGATGATGATGATGATGATGATGATGATGATGATGATGATGATGATGCTGATGACGGTGAACATGATGATGAGGGAATGCTGCGGAGGAAGCGGAGCAAGAGGATGCGGAGGAGGAACGGATGCACACGATCGAGAGGGCACGACGGCGGATGAGGAGGATACCGGGGACTGGGGAAGGAGGAGGCGGAGGAGGTGGGAGGGAAGAGGCGCATCGCGACGATGCTGATTCTGATGATGATCTTGGTGATGATGATGATGCTGATGTTGATGCTGGGGATGCTGATGAGGATGATGAACATGATGATGATCATGATGATGATGATGATGATGATGATGATGATGATGATGATGATGATGATGCTGATGATGATGACACGACGAGTTGTCTGATCGATCCATGGTTACCGACCATTCTTGATGGTGCTCAGACTGGGGAGCGTCATTGATTGTGTTGATGATTGCGACGATGTTGATCATGATGGTTATATTGATTATGATGATTGTGGTTGCGATTGTGATGTTGATGATTCTGCTGACGATGTTGATGATGATGACGATGACGATGATGATGATGATTGTGTTGATGAACATGATGATGGCTGTGCTGATGACGACGATGGTGACTATGGGGACGATGTTGATGACGATCATTATTTTGATCATGATGATGCTGATCATGATCATGATGATGCTGGTGCTGATGATGATACTGATTCTGAAGATGATGATGATGATGATGATGATAATGATGCTGATGATGCTGATGATCATGACGATGATGCTGATGATGATGATGACGATGACGATTGGGATGCTGATGCCGATGAGTGGTATGATGATGGTGACGATGCTTCAGTTGTATATGATGCTGATGCTGAAGCTGATGATGTTGACGACGAGGACGATGCGGATGATGCGGCAGATATATGGATATATGATGAGGTACTGTTGAGGATGATGCTTATTGTGGTGATTGTGGTGGTACTGATTATTATGATGATGGTGATGATGATGATGGTGGTATGACGATGATGGTGGCGGCGACACCGACGATGATGCTGTTGCTGATGATGATGCGTATGATGATGCTGCTGATGATGATGAGTATGATGATGACGATGATGATGCTGCTGCTGCCGATGATGATGCTGATGATGATGATGATGCTGATGGCACTGCTGACGATGATGGCAGTACTCATGCTGATGCTGATGATGACGATGATTATGGTGGTGATGATGCTGATGATGCTGATGATGATTCTGATCTTGGTGGTGGTGATGATGATGATGATGCTGATGACGATGACGATGAGGATGAAGATGATGGTGATGATGCTGATGATGATGATGATGATGATGATGATGATGGTGACGATGATGGTGAGAATGTCGACGACGATACGATACTGATGCTGATGCTGATGGCGATGCCGATGATTTTGGCGATGATGATGCTGGTGGTGGTGACGATGATGATGATGATGATGGTGGTGGTGGTGATGATGATGATGATGATGATGATGATGATGATGCTGATGATGATGATGATGATGATGGTGATGACGATGCTGATTGCGATGGTGACTATGACGATGCTGCTATTGTTTGTGACGATGCTGATGCTGCTGACATTGATGTTAATGATGTCGGGGATGCGGATGCGGGTGTTGCTGCTGCTGATGATGATGATGACGATGCTGATGATGACTGTTACTACGATGCTGCTGTTGATCCTGATTGGTATGACTGTGATGACGGGTGGTGATGACGACGACGACGATGTGGAGCAGGAGGAGGATAAGGATGGTGCAGAATTTCGGCCGATCCGACGAACGTGTCCGCATCCTGTAGGCTTGAAAAAATGAGGGCAAGAGGGAGGAGGAGGAGGAGGAGGAGGAGGAGGAGGAGGAGGAGGAGGAGGAGGAGGAGGAGTAGGAGCAGGAGCAGGAGGAGCAGGGGGAGGGGGAGAGCGAGGGGGAGGGGGAGGGTCCGTAGCCACTTCAGCCCTGCGCCCGTCATTTCGATGGGGCGGCGGCCGCCACGTCGCCAGGCTGCGTCTTTCGCCCGCGACCTCGGCCGCTGCCGCCGCCCTTGCCACCGCCGTCGTCAGCTCCAGCTCGGGAGAAGCCTCCCGCTTCCAGCGCGCCCGCCACGTCCTCGAGGCCGCCAGCTCTGCGGCCGCCTGCATTCGCGAGCGCCTGGGCCCGCCACTCCTCCACGGCGGAGGTCGCCACTCGCTCGCAGAGCACTGGGCGGCCGTCCGTCCGCCGCCCGATCACCATCGCCCCCCTGGCGACGTCGGCGTCCCCAAGGATGACCTCGCCACCCAGCTAGGACCTGACCTTCTTGGCGTGGGGGAAGCAGCGGCCCCCAACAGTGCACCTCACCGCCTGGACCGGTGATGATTCCTCTCGCTTCGCGGGGAGCACGTCCGACGCACGTGCAGTCCAGCGTTGAGGGGCCTGGTGTAAGCCTCTCTGGGGCCTCTTGGAGGCCTCCCGTGGGCTTCTTGGGGTCTCTCGGGGGCTTCTTTTGGGCCTTCTTGCGCGCTGTTGCGCCGTTTGGCTCCTTCGGAGGCCATCCCGTGAGCCGCTCGCGGCCGCCTTAGGGCTCTCTTGCCGTCCTCTTGGGCCGTTTTGAGGCCTTCTTGGACCGTCAAAGGGGGCCTTCTTGGGCAGTCCTGGGGCCTTCTTGGGCCGTCTTGGGGTCCTCCTGAGGGCCTTCGGGGCCGTCCTGTGACCATTTTGGAGGCTGCTTGGGCCGTCATGGACCTCAAGGATAGAACATTATCTTGTCGAAGGTTCCAACCATATGCAGCTGTGAATACCGCAATTGTGAATATCTTCTTCGGTGGAGCTCCCTATGGGGCCACGAAGCGCTGCACTGGGTGAGGGGGAACGCATGCGGGCGGTAGCAGTGGGGCCTTCGGTGAATGTCCCTTTGGGGCCACGAAGCGCTGTACTGGGTGGAGGGGACGCATGCGGGTGGTAGCGCTGGGGCCTTCGGTGGAGCTCCCCCTGGGGCCACGAAACGCGTACTGGGTGGGGGGAACGTATGCGGGCGGTAACACTGGGGCCGTCGGGTGGGAGGGACGCATGCGGGCGGTTGCGCTGGGGCCGTCGGTGGAGCCCCCCTATGGGGCCGCGGAACGCTGTAATGAGTACGGGGGACGCATGCGTGCGCTAGCATAGGGGCCTTCGGTGGAGTTCCCTATGCGGCCACGGAACGCTATACTGGGTAGGGGGGAAGCATGCGGGCGGTGGCGCTGTGACCTTCGGTGGAGCTCCCTATGGGGCCACGAGACGCTGTACTGGGTGGGAGGGGGGGGGGGGGAACGCATGCGGGCGGTAGCGCTGGGGCCGTCGGTGGAGCTGCCTATGGGTCCACGAAGCGCTGTACTGGGTGGGGGGGGGCGCATGCGGGCGGTAGCGCTGGGGCCGTCGGTGAAGCTCCCTATGGGGCCACGAAGCGCTGTACTTGGGTCGAGGGGACGCGTGCGGGCGGTAGAACTGGGACCTTCGGTGGGGCTCCCTCTGGGGCCACGAAACCTTGTACCGGGTGGGGGGGGGACGCAGGCGGGCTGCAGCACTGGGGCCTTCGGTGGAGCTCTACGGGGCCACGAGACGCTGTATTGGGTGTGGGGGACGCATGCGGGCGGTAGCACAGGAGCTTTCGGTAGAGCTCTCCATGGGGCCACGAAGCGCTATGCTGGATGGGGGGGAGGAGGGGGAAGGAGGAGGAAGGAGAGGAGAGAAGCGCGGAGCGCCGTCTCGTCAAAATGGAGGCCCCAACACAACAAGATGGTAGGGGAATTATCCCGGCGAAAGACCCAACCATAAGAAGTTGTGGGTACCGCAGTTGTAAACATCTTCTTCGGTGAAGCTCCCTATGGGGCCACGAATCGCTGCGCTGGGCGGGGGGAACGCATGCGGGTGGTAGCACTGGGCCGTCGGTGAAGCTCCCTATGAGGCCACGAAGCGCTGCACTGAGTGGGCGAAAATACAAAATTAGGCGTGTGGGACGCATGCGGGCGGTCCCACCGGGGGCTTCGGTGGAGCTCCCCATAGGGCCGCAAACCGTTGTAAAGGGTGGGTGAAAATGCCAAATTGGGTGTGGGGGACGCATGCGGGCGGCCCCACTGGGGGTTTTGGTGGGGCTCCCTATGGGGCCACGACGCGCTGTACCGGGTCGGTGAAACTGCCAAATTGGGTGTGGGAGATGCGGGCGGTCCCAGGGGAGGTTTCGGTGGAGCTCCCCGTGGGGGACGCGCGCGGGCGGTCCCACTGGGGGCTTCGGTGGAGATCCCTATGGGGCCACGAAGCGCTGTTTTGGGTTGGTGAAAATGCCAAAATGGGCATGGTGGGCGCATGCGGGCGGTTTTATTTGGGGTTTCGGCGGAGCTCCGTATGGGGCGACGGAGCGTTGTACTGTGTGGGTGACAATGCCAAATCAGGCGTGGGGGACGCATGCGGACGGTCCCACGAAGCGCTGTACTGGGTGGGTGGCTATGCCATTTTGGGTGTGGGGGACGCATGCGGGCGGTCCCACTGGGGGCTTCGGTGGAGCTCCCCATGGGGCCACGAAACGCAGTACCAGGTGGCTGAACATGCCAACTTGGATGTGGGGGGCGCGCGTGGGCGGTACCACTGGCGGCTTCGGTGGAGCTCTATGGGGTCACGAAGCGCTGTACTGGCTTGGTGAAAATGCCAATTTGGGTGTGGGGGTGCCTGCGGGCGGTCCCACTGGGGGCTTCGGTGGGGCTCCCTATTAGGCCACGAGGCGCTTTATTGGGTGGGTGAACATGCCAAAATGACTGTGGGGGACGCATGTGGGCGGTACCACTGGGGGCTTCGGTGGGCCATTATGGGGCCACGAATCGCTGTACTGGGTGCATGAAAATGCCAAATTGGGCATGGGGGATGCATGCGGGCGGTCCTACTGGGGCTTCGGTGGAGCTCTATGGGGTCACGAAGCGCTGTACTGGGTAGGTGAACATGCCAAGTTGAATGTGGTGGACGCATGCGGGCGGTCCCACTGGGGGCTCCGGTGGGGCTCCCTATGGGGCCACGAAGCGCTGTACTGGGCGGGTGAACATGCCAAATTGTATGTGGGGGACGCGCGTGGGCGGTCCTACTGGGGGCTTCGGTGGAGCTCCCTATGGGGTCACGAAGCGCTGTACTGGGTGGGTGAAAATGCCAAATTGGGCGTGGGGGGCGCATGCGGGCGGTCCCACTGGGGGCTTCGGTGGAACTCCCTATGGGGCCACGAAGCGCTGTACTGGGTGGGTGAAAGAAAATGCAAATTTGGGTGTGGGGGACGCATGCGGGCGGCCCCACTGGGGGTTCCAGTGGAGCCCCCTATTGGGCCACGAAGCGATGTACTAGGCGGGTGAAAATGCCAAATTGGGTGTGGGGGACGCACGCGGGCGGTCCCATTGGGGGCTTCGGTGGAGCTCCCTATTGGGTCACGAAGCGCTGTACTGGGTGGGTGAAAATGCCAAGTTGGGTGTGCGGTCCCAGAAGGGGTTTCGGTGGAGCTCCCTATGGGGCCACGAAGCGTGTGAGGGATGTGCCGAAATGGGTGTGGGGGACGCATTCTGGCGATGGAGAGGAGCAGGGGCCGCAGGAGGAGAAGAGGACAGGAACGCGGGGACCGTCTTCAAAACGAGGACCCAACACAGGGAGGTTGGTACAAAAAAACAAGAACGCTAAAATTCCTCATCAACCTAAGGAATTTGCTTGGCGATGAACCCTACCCAGTTGTGAGTACCGTCGTTGTACGCATCGCATTCGGTGGAGCTCCCCATAGGGCCACGAAATGTGTGACGGGTGTGCGAAACTTTGTGTCCCCTGGGTGCATGCGAAAGCAGCCACTGGGGCCTTCGGTCGAGCTCCCTATGGGGCCACGAAGCGCGTGTGAGAGATGTGCCGAAATAGTTGCGATGGGCGCGTGCGGCCGTCGGTGGAGCTCCCTATGGGGCCGCGAAGCGTGTGATGGGTGTGCCGAAATGGGTGCGGTGGGCGCATGCGAACGCACCCGCTGGCGCCTTCGGTGGAACTCCCTATGGAGGCACCGCGAGGGGTGTGCCGGAATGGGCGTGGGTGACGCATGTGGGCGGTGGCACTGGGGCCTTCGGTGGAGCTCCCTATGGGGCCACGAAGCGTGTGAGGGGTGTGACGACATGGGTGTGGGTGACGCATGCGGGCGGTGGCACTGGCGCCTTCTGTGTAACTCCCTACGGGGCCACGAGGCGCGTGAGGGGTGTGCTGAAATGGCCGTGGGTGACGCATGCGGGCGGTGGGCCTGGGGCCTTCGCTGGAGTTCCTTACGAAACCACGAAGCGTGTGATGGGGTGTGCCGAAATGGGTGAGGGGGACGCATGTTGGCGGTGGCACTGGGGCCTTCGGTGGAGCTCCCTATGGGGCCACGAAGTGTGTGATAGGGTGTTCCAAAATGGGTAAAGGGAACGCATGTGGATGCTGGCACCGGGGTCTTCGGTTGAGTTTCCTATGGGGCCACGAAGCGCGTGAGGGGTGTGCCGACATGAGTGTGGGGAACGCATGTGGACGGTGGCGCTGGTTTCGGTGGGGTTTCCTTATGGGGCCACGAAGCGTGTGATGGGGTGCGCCGACATGGGTACGGGGGACGCATGTGGACGCTGGTGTTGGGGCCTTCGGTGGAGATCCCAACGGGGCCACGAAACGTGTGAGGGGTGTGCCGACATGGGTGCGGGGAGCGCATGTGGGCGCTGGCACGCCTTCGGTGCAGCTACCTATGGGGCCACCACGTGTGTGAGGGGTGTGCCGACATGGGTACAAGGGACGCATGTGGACGAAGGCATTGGGGCCTTCGGTGGGAGCCACGAAACGAGTGAGGGGTGTGCCGAAATTAGTGTGGGGGACGCATGTGGACGGTGGCGCAGGGGCCTTCGGTGGAGCTCCCTTGGGGCCACGAAACGTGTGAGGGGTGTGCCGAAATCGGTGTGGGGGATGCATGCGGACGGTGGCATTGGGGCCTTCGGTGGAGCTCCCTGTGGGGCTACGGGCTACGGAACGCTGTACTGGGTGGGTGATACGCAGGGAGGTGGGGGCCCTGTGGGGCCTTTGGGTTTTTCCCAACCATCCTGTGGTGTTGGGTCCTCGTTTTGAAGAGACGGTGCCCCGCGTCTCCTTCCTTCCTCCTTCCTCCTCCCCCTCCTCCTCCCTCCTCCACCATTTCCCTGCGTTTCACCCACCCAGTACAGCGTTTCGTAGCCCCATAGGGAGCTCCGCCGAAGGCCCCAGTGCTGCCGCCCGCATGCGTCCCGCACACCCAATTCGGCACACCCCTCACACGTTTCGTGCCCCAGCCCCACCGAAGGCCACCGCATGCGTCGCACACCCAATTCGGCACACCCCTCACACGTTTCGTGGCCCCATAGGGAGCCCCACCGAAGGCCCCAGTGCTGCCGCCCGCATGCGTCCCGCACACCCAATTCGGCACACCCCTCACACGTTTCGTGGCCCCATAGGGAGCCCCACCGAAGGCCCCAGTGCTGCCGCCCGCATGCGTCCCGCACGCCCAATTCGGCACACCCCTCACACGTTTCGTGGCCCCATAGGGAGCCCCACCGAAGGCCCCAGTGCTGCCGCCCGCATGCGTCCCGCACACCCAATTCGGCACACCCCTCACACGTTTCGTGGCCCCATAGGGAGCCCCACCGAAGGCCCCAGTGCTGCCGCCCGCATGCGTCCCGCACACCCAATTCGGCACACCCCTCACACGTTTCGTGGCCCCATAGGGAGCCCCACCGAAGGCCCCAGTGCTGCCGCCCGCATGCGTCCCGCACACCCAATTCGGCACACCCCTCACACGTTTCGTGGCCCCATGGCCCCATAGGGCCTCACAGCCCCATAGGGAGCCCCACCGAAGGCCCCAGTGCTGCCGCCCGCATGCGTCCCGCACACCCAATTCGGCACACCCCTCACACGTTTCGTGGCCCCATAGGGAGCCCCACCGAAGGCCCCAGTGCTGCCGCCCGCATGCGTCCCGCACACCCAATTCGGCACACCCCTCACACGTTTCGTGGCCCCATAGGGAGCCCCACCGAAGGCCCCAGTGCTGCCGCCCGCATGCGTCCCGCACACCCAATTCGGCACACCCCTCACACGTTTCGTGGCCCCATAGGGAGCCCCACCGAAGGCCCCAGTGCTGCCGCCCGCATGCGTCCCGCACACCCAATTCGGCACACCCCTCACACGTTTCGTGGCCCCATAGGGAGCTCCACCGAAGGCCCCAGTGGCGGCGCTCACATGCGCATGCGTCCCGCGCACCCATTTCGGCACATCCCTGACAGGTTTCGTGGCCCCATCATCCACCGGAGGCCCCAGTGGCGGCGCTCACATGCGTCACCCACACCCACCCAATTCGGCACACCCCTCACACGTTTCGTGGCCCCATAGGGAGCTCCACCGAAGGCCCCAGCGGCCGCGCTCACATGCGTCCCCGCCACCCATCCCGGCACGCCCCTCACAACAACAGGTTTCGTGGCCCCATAGGGAGCTCCACCGAAGGCCCCAGTGGCACCGCCCGCATGCGTCACCACCCGCACCTAATTCGGCACACCCCTCACACGTTTCGTGGCCCCATAGAGAGCTGCACCGAAGGCCCCAGTGGCGGCGCTCACATGCGTCCCCGCCACACATCCCAGTACACCCCTCACGCGCTTCGTGGCCCCATAGGGAGCTCCACCGAAGGCCCCAGTAGCGGCGCTTACATGCGTCTCCGCCACCCATCCCGGCCCCCCCCCCCGCAGCAGCATCATGTTTCGGGGACCCATAGGGAGCTCCACTGGAGGCCCCAGTGGCGGCCCGCACATGCGTTTCCGCCACCCATGTCGGCACGCCCCGCGCGTGTTTCATGTCCCCATAGGGAGCTTCGCCAAATGCCCCAGTGGCACCCATCTCGGCACACCCCTCACACGTTCCGTAGTCCTATGGGGAGTTCCATTGAAGATGAAACCCGCAGCTGCGGCACTGACAACTGCATATGGTTGGGTTCTTCGCCAGGCTAATTTTTGGTGCCCTCCTGGGGCCATTCTGGACCGTCTTGGGGTCGTCTTGGCCCGTCTTGAAGTCATCATGAACCGTCTTGACGCCTTTTTGGGCCCCCGAGGGGCCCCAGGGGCTGAATTCATATATTGTCAATCGACTTGTGTAGGTTTTGGGCTCCAGACGGGGGGAGGCATCCAGGTCGGCGTAATTTGGCGTGGCCCTTGGGGGGGTAGGGGGGGAAACGTACGAGCGAAACATAATATAATATGTACAAAGTTTGCACTCATTGGATACATTTGATCCCATGCATTACAGCATCCGCGGGCCTGCTTCCGGCAACGCGTCACGTCCCGAGGTGGATTCCTCTCGCTTCGCGGGGTGCACGTACGGAACACGTGCAGTCCAGACGTTGTGGGGCCCGGTGGGAGCCTCTTTGGCCCCCCTTGGAGGTTTCTTGGAGGTTTCTTTAGGGCCTCTTGGAGGTTTCTTGAGGGCCTCTTGGGGCCTCTGAGGCGTCGTGTGCAGTCTTTCGGCGGTCTTGCGCCATTTGGCCCCTTCAGGGGCCATCCTGTGGGCCTCTCGCGGCCGCCGTGAGGTTCTCCTGGGGTCCTCTTGGGCCGCATTGGTTTTTTGTTTGGATCGTCCTGGGGTCAGAGAAGAGAAAGGAGAAGGGTACCTTCGACGCATCGCGGTCGCGGTGCAGCGGTCCATGTCGAACTCCTCGTGGCACATCGGCGGGTGCATTTCCAAGGTGCAGCGCGTCGGGAGGAAGGCGCGGGAACTCGCGAAGACCAGCCTGTCCACGCTGGCCGAGCGACCCCGAGGGAAGTCCGAGATGCAGCGGCCGATGAAAATTGCTCACCGTTGCGTGTGACTGGGGGGCCAACGGCGTGGCGCGGACGATTTTCGAGGAGGTGAACTTGGCGCATTTCGCGGACAGGCCGAAGCCGCTCTCATGGGCGCAGGCGAGGTGACCGTGCCGCCGGGCGCGACGGCGCGAGCCTGCGCCCACCGACCCACTCATGCCGCGTTGAAACATTGAGCCGGTGCGAGTTCGCCCGTTTGCACGAGGCGGCACCAACGCACCCGCCGCCAAGAGATGCCTCGAAGCCATCGACGGGCCCGACGGAGTGGATGGCGAATTCGCCGCCAGCCGCAGCTGATGGGCCGCCGCGGCCCGGGGCCCACTATGTCGCGAAGCCACCCGCGGACGAACGCAGGGGCTTCGCGCTCGAAGAAATCCCGGGCGACATGGAGTTCGCGCGCGCGCGCGTGATTGCACCCCGGGGCGTTCCCGCGCTACCCGTCTCTATCGGGTCCGCCATGCCGCAGCCGGACATGACGTCCGAGCGCCGCGGCGCCGTTTTGTCTGCGTGCTTCCGGCCGTGGACTTTGGCGCGCAAGTGCAGATCTTCTCGGGGGCTCGTTCGCTTGCGAAGAATCTGAACTTGCCGCCCGTGCGCCGGCGCTCTGGGGGGGGGGGGGCGCGCCGAGCTTCCGAATTGCACCTGGAGCATTACATTCGCGGCCGCATCGTCTCGACATCCAACTTCCAGCCGCGTCTCGCGGGCGAACGCGTTTCGCGCAATGGCGACGATGCAGGGGAACGCTGGCGAAGGGGAGGGCGACCGGGGCTCGGGCGCTGCCAGAGGACGCGCCTCCGGTTTTGAGCCCCGTCAGCATCGCGGCAGAGGTGCGGCGAGAGGGCCGAGACGCCAGGGCGGATGCCGCCGGCGAGGAAGTCGGGCATCTCTCCCACTCGGCGCGCGAAGCGCAGGAGCAGGGCGCGCCCTTCCGTGGCTCGCCGAACACCGAGCCCACGCGGCGCGTGCCGCAGCGCCAGGCTGCTCTTCGGCATTGCAGTGCGACGCCAGCGGGCGCGCGCGGGAATGCCCGGGGGCCGCCGCGGAAGGCGGCGCGCCTGACGAAGCGGAGGAAGCCGCGCCGCGACGCCGACCTGGCGCGCAATATCCAGAGCTGGCGGAGAGGACAGACAATCTGGAGACGTGGAATGACCAAAATTGAAATGCGCGCAGTTGGGTCGGGAGCGCCCGCATCGTTTCGCTCTGGAAGCAGTTGTCGGAGACGAGGGGGCGCGACGGCCGGCATGGCGTCTGCAACCGAGATTGCGCGAAGCATGTGCTGCATGGCATGCACTGCGTTGCGTCGTGGCGTGAGCGGTGCGTGGATCTGAGTACGCGGAGGGTTGATGATGGGCTTTGCGTGCGCGCTTACGTGGATGTCGCAGCGTCCGCCTGCAGCGCCTTCGTTCGCGCCGCGCGCGTTCCGTAGCAGTTGCGCACGCGCGTTTGCACGGGCACGCGCGCCGGGCAGGAGGCGCGGCACATGTGGTGCGTGGCCGAAAAGGTTGTGCAGCAGTTGAAGGTGTGGTGGGGTGCGTAGGAGGGCCTTCCAATGCTTCCCCCGCCCGATCGCAGGACTTCCGACGCGCCAGATCGCGCCCGACCCGCATCAGATGGGCTTCTTGAGTGCCATCGCCGACGGGTGCGTCCAGGGGGCCAGCGAGCAGGGCCGGCCGCGCGGGTCGCCATGCTCCAGGCCGTCCGTTCTCGGCCTGCCGGGGCTGGGGAAGTCGGAGGTCATCGGGCGGCTGTGCGACGAGGAGGCGGGGTTGCTCCCCGCGCGCGCGGGTCGGGGGCGCGAGGCGCGCTGCATGACGACCGCCTCGATGAATTTCATGGCCAGCAATGTCGGGGGGGGATGGGGCGCTTCCCGCAACTTTAGCAAGCTCGGGTCAGGTTTGGCAGTGATATTACAGTGGGTCTACTATCGAGAAAGCCAGCCGGCATTTTCGGGGGGGAACTCTCCTTCCATTGCCGAACCTAAAGCTCGGGATCTCACTGCGGGTTCCCAGTCTGGCGGGGAGAAGGGCCCGGAGCAGTCGGGGCACCTGCCGCAGCGCGCGCGATGGTTCATCATCGACGACGCGGGGAACGCATCAGTGAAGCTGCTGGGCGCCGTGCGCAGGCAGGTGAAGGACTCGGCGAAGGACAGGGGAAACCCGCGGGCCGTGGACGCACGCGTTCCCGAACAGTTCGCCACGCGCGGCGGGCTGGCCCCGGTGCGTCCCCGAGATCTGCGGCAGATCCCGCTGGTGATGACTACCAGTATTGCTGCCCAGGCTTTCCTGGGGCGGCCCGCCAACGTCGGCCGCGTACTGGAGATGTTCTAGACACAGGGCTCGCTGCGCTCGGCGACTCACCGCTGCCCAGTCGCACCGCTGCTCAGACCCGCGGTGGAAGAGCTTCCTCGCAGAAGCGCGCGTGAACAATCTGTCGAACAGGATGTGCGGTTTCGTCCGCGGCTTCCTGGTTGCCCAGGATGCGCCGACGCCTCGAAGGGGCGCCTGCTTCGGGGCGGCGAAGTGCCAGGCGCTCAGGGCAGACGAGTGGCCGCGCATGCTTGACGAAGGTCAGCCCTGGGGGGGCGTGGGATCTGCGGGGCGCGCTGAGCGCGGCGCGGAACGCCGTCGGCGCTGCCGCGTCGCCTCTCAGAGCGGCCCCAGACAGCTGAAGGCGATCGCGGCGTTCGCAGACGCGCTTTTCGCGCGCCCGCGCAGCGAGCGCCTCGAAGGGCAGAATTTTGACGCTGCGAGCGGCGAATGCGGCAGCCAATGCTGGCGAGCAGCTCCAATGGGTGGTTGCGCGCGACGTGCCCCCCGCTCGGGGCGACGCGCGCAGGTCGAAGGAGGCGCTCGCCAACGCCGGAAAGAGCTGGCTCATGTGCCCGGAGAACAAGACTGGCGGAGTTCCCGGTGTGCTTCCGATCTTCGAACATTGCGCGCTCGCTTCGCCGCGGCGGAGAATGCGGGCGCGGGCGCTTGCAAGCGTTCCTGGGGGGCCGCCGCGGGCCAGGCCCTTCGCCCCGACGACTCGAGGTTGGTGGGCGAGCGCAGGTCCGAGCCAGGGCGCGTGCCGCAGCGCGTGCCCGACGCGATCGCGGTTAAAATCCTTGGGGGCGCGGCGCGCATTTTTGGCAATCGGCTGGCCAGCGTTTCCCCCGTGGAAGTGAAGGGGGTGTCGTGGGATTGCAGCCTCGCTTTCGAGGCCGCGGCGAAGCGCGCGGGGGCCCCGCTTGCCCCTCGCTCCGCCGCCGCGGCCCACTGCGTCGCTGGCGCCGCGCTTCCGCGGGCCATCGTCGACCTCCTGGGCGCGCCGGCGACGCCCCGCTCGCCCGTGGCCCCCGCGGGCTCCGCGGCCATCGGCCGCGCCGGGAGAACTGGCGACCCGATCGTCGCGCAGCTCTTCTCGCCCATGCTTTTACCGCCAGGGGCGCCAGACTGGCCCGCGGCGCCCGCGCCCCCAGACGGCCAGGGAGATGGCGACGGAACAGGCGAAGGCCGACTGGGCCAGGGCAGAGAAGGCGGCGGCTTCCAGGTCGTCCAAGAAGTTGGTGGGCGCGACGTTCCAGCGCGGCGACTGCCGCCAGCAGGGGAGATCGGGCAACTTCCCGAGCAGTGGCGCGAGAACGGGCGACCCCGCGGAGCGCGCCGTGGCGGCGCCGAGCCAGGGCGCGCGGAGGAGGCGCGCACCGCGCGGCGGCCGGCCCCTGGCGCGCCGGTCGCGCGCGCCGCGCCTTTCAGGCCCAAGGGGGCAGACGATCTCCGGCGCAGTCGTTGCGTCGAGACAGCCGCTGCGAGCCTTCGTGCGGAGCGAGGTGCGCGGCCCGAAAGAGCGCGGGGCCCTCGACTTCGCAGCGCGCGCCGCTCGCGCTCTCGAGCGGCAGCATTTCGACGCGCTGTCCGACGACCGCCTGTCGAGGCGTCGCGCGCGCGAGCAGGGGGGGCCGCTGGGGCAGTTCGACGAAGAGTTCTTCGAGAACCACCGAGGCGTGAAAGACTCCGCGGGCGCCGAATGCCCGGGCAGGAAGACGAGGCCCCTCTGCAAAGGAAAGGTGGCGAATGCGGAGCGAGGGCCCCCGAGCGCCTGAAGAGCGGCTGCGACTTCTGCTGCGAAGACTGCAAGTGCCCGCCGTGCTCGGCCCGCGGGCAGACGCCTCGGCCGAATATGTGCAATGCTGTTGCTTGGGCGACGAAGCATTGGACTTGCCCGGCGCGCCGCCCGAGCGCGATGTTGAGGCGCAGCAAGTGCGAGGCCGAGATTTCCCGAGAAGCAGCGCCATCGCCCAGGCGCGGCAGGGCTGGCTCGGCGCGCCCTGCCTGCCAGAAGTACTAGTCCGCACCAGAGTGGCCTGTCGTTCGCGGCCGCAGGAAAATTCAACTAGCGCAGCGCGTCGGCGTGAGATGGTCTGACCTGCTCGTCTGCCGCCGCGCGGGTTTCGCACGCCGTTCGGCCGTCTCGGCGTCGCCCAGCACGTCGTGGAAGTCATCTGGCGCCGCCGCAGCTTCCTGGGGGCCTCTTTGGGTTGTTCGGAGTAGTTTGGGGCATTTGCAATCTAGTCGTTTGGGGGCCTCCTGGGCCCCTCCTGGGCTCCTCCTCGGGGACTCCCGGGGTTCTTTTGGGGGGCCTCCTGGGGGTCTCTTGGGGGCGTCCTGGGCCGTCCTGGGGCGATTTAAGTTTCTTATGGACTTGTTGGGGGCCTCTGGTGGGCCTCTGGGGGGCCTCCTGGGGGCTTCTCGGGTCCCCGCGTTGGCGTCTTGCGCCGTCTTGGCGCGCCCTTGCACTGTCTGGTCCTTTTCGGAGGCTGGGGCCCTCTTGAGCCATATTGGGGGCCTCTTGGGGCGTCTTGAGGGCCTCTTTGGGCCGTGTCGGGGCCCTCTTGGGCCGCCTTGGGGCCTTCTCGAGGGCTTCCTGGGCCGTCTTGGGGCCGCTATGGAGGCTGATTCGGGCGCCCTGGGCTCCTGGGAGACGACGCGGGCGAGCGCGTTTAGATCCTTCAGCGCCCGATGGGGGATCTACGATTTTGGCTTCTGGAGGCGCTCTTGAGGGTCCTCTTGGGGCGTCTTGGGGACTTTTGTTGCTTTTCCTGGGGCCGTGCCGGGCCATCTGAGGCCCGCGGGGGCCGTCGCGGGGCCATCTGGGGCCGTCTCGAGGCCTTGTTGGATTCCCCGCTCCCCCCCCCTTTCTTTTTCTTTATGTGTCTTTCTTTCTTTCTTTCTCTCTTGCTTTCTTTCTTTCTTTCTTTCTTTCTTTCTTTCTTTCGAGAGAGAGAGAGAGAGAGAGAGAGAGAGAGAGAGAGAGAGAGAGAGAGAGAGAGAGAGAGAGAGAGAGAGAGAGAGAGTGAGAGCGAGAGATAGAGAGAGAGAGAGAGAGAGAGAGAGAGAGAGAGAGAGAGAGAGAGAGAGAGAAGAGAGAAAAGGAACAGCATGTGCATCGCATGGGACATCGCCTGCAGAAGGAGCGGAGCTTGCCGCCTGCGAGGCGCAAGCTGAACATGGTAGCGCCCTGTGGCCCGATGATGAAACTGGCCAGGGCAGTTCTAGGCGCGCGGGCCTGGCGAGCATTCGATCAAGAACCTCGGGATGGACGTCGCTGGCGGCAAGCGCAGGGCACTGGGGGCCTCTTGGGTTGTTCGGAGTAGTTCGGGGCATTTGCAATCCAGTCTTTGGGGGGCCTCCTGTGCCCCTCCTGGGGTCCTCCTCCGGAGCTCCCGGGGTTCCTTTTGGGGGTCCTCCTGGGGGTCTCCTGGGGGTGTCCTGGGCCGTCCTGGGGCCATTTAAGTTTCTTGTGGACCTTTTGGGTGCCTCTGGGGGGCCTCTGGGGGGCCTCCTGGGGGCTTCTCGGAGCCCCGCGTTGGCGTCTTGGGCCTTCTTGGTGCGCCCTTGTATTGCCTGGTCCCTTCGGAGGCCCTCTTGGGGGTGGGTTCCTCCTGAGCCATATTGGGGGCCTCTTGGTGCGTCTTGAGGGCCTCTTTGGGCCGTGTCGGGGCCCTCTTGGACCGCCTTGGGGCCCTCTCGAGGGCTTCTTGGGCCGTCTTGGGGCCGCGGCTGCTTCGGCCGCCCTGGGCTTCTGGGAGACGACGTGGGCGAGCGCGTTTAGATTTTTCAGCGCCCGATGGGACATCGACGATTTTGGCTTCTGGAGGCGCTCTTGAGGGTCCTCTCGGGTCGTCTTGGGGGCTTTTGTTGCTTTTCCTGGGGCCGTGCCGGGCCATCTGAGGCCCGCGGGGGCCGTCGCGGGGCTGTCGCGGGGCCATCTGGGGCCGTCTCCAGGCCCTGTTGGACCCCCGAAAGAGAGAGATGGAACAGCACGTGCGTCGCATTGGACATCGCCTACAGGAGGAGTAGAGCCTGCCGCCTGCGAGGCGCAAGCTGAACATGGTGGCGCCCCGTGGTCCGATGATGAAACTTGCCAGGGCAGTTCTAGGCGCGCGGGGCTGGGCCTGGCGAGCATTCGATCCAGAACCTCGGGATGGGCGTCGCTGGCGGCGAGCGCAGGGCGCGCCCGAAGGCGCGCGCGCGCGCGAACTCAAGGATGGGGGAAACTGGCGGCAACGAGGGAATGAATTTCGAGCATGGCGGTCAGTTCAAGGGGTCGCAAGGCCAGATTGGCGATCACCAGCGAAGTACCTACCGTGGTGTACGGAGCAGAGGCCACTGCCTTCAGTCTTTCTCATATACACGGACTTCGATCTCAAGTGCATATATCTGCATTATCCAACATCGAGGAACCCATCCACGTGGCTGCTGCGACTTTTGGAAAGATATCGCGCCGAACGATGGGTGGCATCTGCTCCGCGTCGGGGCTCCTCCTTCGCGCTGGCGCACTGGGAGTTGATGTCCTGGCTAAGCAAGTCAGGGCAGCGCAGGCGCGTTTCAGTCCAACTTGTGCGAGAAAGCTTTGGTTTAAAGAGAGTTGGGGGGAAAGAGTGACCTGGTGCTGTGGGCGGAGCTTCGCGGGGTCCTTTACCTTTCGGGATTTGGAATGCCACTTGTTGGACACCGCCGTTCCGGGCCGTCCAGGCAGTCTCGGCATGGCCAGAGCTCATCTGCATGGCGGCGCAAAGCAGTGGTGTAAGCGCACGGACACACGCGGAGCGCGGATTACAAGGGTCTCATGCGGGGCCAGTTTTCAATCTTTTGCCCTGGGCCCCAAGAGTGGCCGGGTGCATTTTGGGCGCCAGGTTGCGCAGGATTTACGTCCAACTTATTGGGTTCCCTTCCACAACGCGCCGGCTCACCGGCCGAACGAATTCTGAGGCTGTTGACGGCAGCGACTTGCTGGGCGTCCGAGGCAACAGGGCCGCGGATTGGTTAGCGGGCCAAGGCGCCTGCTGCCGCGAGTCTGATTCTAGCGCTGTCATGATTGTAGATTGTGTTCAGGATGTGTACAAGGAGGTGTTCGTGGGTATGGGTCAAGCCCTGTCATTCTGCTGCCCCCCCCCCCCCACTTCGGAACTGCTTGAGCGCGGCCAGGGATTTGTGAGGCCCCGTGCTGGCGGGCTCCTGTTGACCCCGTGCGTCCCTCGTTGGCATGTGGATCCCTGTTGATGTACATGTTGTTCATGGGGGGCCCTGTCCTGACACGTACCCCTTGTCGCGCCTTAGCTCCGTCTTTGCTCAGAGTGCTCAGGTCCCAGGACGCCGCTGGGCATCTCCTTCAAAGGAGGAGGAGGGGGAGGAGGAGGAGGGGGAGGAGGAGGAGGAGGAGGAGGAGGAGGAGGAGGGCGAAGAGGAGGAGAAGGAGGAGGAGGAGGGGGAGGAGGACGGCCGGGGGGGGGAGGAACAGGAGCTGGAGGAGGAAGGGGGCAGAGGGGAGGAATGCTATGGGAATGCTATGAGAACGGACCTCTGTCCTACAAACTACAAAACATTTACCCATAAGGGGTTAGTCTGAACTTCCTGAATCCTCTCCCCCCACCGCCCCAGCAAAATTGGGCGGCTCCCGTCGAAGAGCCCCAGCTCCTCTACGAACTCCACGACTGGCCTGCGCGGCGGGCCTTGCCACCGCGGGGATGGGCGGTGGGGGAGGGTCGGAGGAGGAGCCCCCAGGCGCAGCACCCTCGGTAAACGACCGAACGACGAGAGACGACACTCTCTCTCTCTCTCTCTCTCTCTCTCTCTCTCTCTCTCTCTCTCTCTCTCTCTCTCTCTCTCTCTCTCTCTCTCTCTCTCTCTCTCTCTCTCTCTCTCTCTCTCTCTCTCTCTCTCTCTCTCTCTCTCTCTCTCTCTCCATCGCGCGCCGCCATTGCTTCCACAACGGCTTGTGGGGGCCCCTCTCTCCTAGGGTAAGTGCCCTTCCGAATTCTCGCCAAATTCTCTGACCCCTTAGGGGTCAAACCTTCGCAACGCTTCCTGATGTGTCTATCATCAACTGTCGCGAAGCGACCACACTTACTGCAGGCATTCATAAACCACTTATCCACGTAAAACATAGCGTGGGTCTCATGAAACTCCAGGGCCCCCGCAACGAACCTATGGGGGGCCTGCTGGACCTCGGGGGGGCGACTTCCCTCTGGGAGGGCCCTGCCTGCGCAAGGGGTGGCCGCAAGCTTGAGCAGCCTGGAGCCTGTCGCCAACTGATCACACACGGTGCACCTCCAGCCCGCGCCAGCCTTCACTATGCTGTGGGCCGACTCTCGGACCGCTCGAGCTTTCAGGTTGGCGGGCAATCGCTTGGCAGCAGCCTTGCGTTCGCCTTTCGCCTGCACTTCGACATTCGCTGACTCGGCCAGCGCTCTTCTCGCGCGGCGTCGCGCGAGAGTGGCGATGGCATCTATTCGGTCAGTCTGCGGATGTTCCCCCACCAGCCCGAACTCCCACGCCAGCTCCGCCCCCTCCCTAGCCCAAATATCCGCCGCTGCGTTGCCTGCCGCAGTCTCTAGCTGTCGGTCTGTCACCAGCAGCTCAGGGGATTCATCTGCATGAGAGGGTGTCCACTGTACTTCGACAATGGCGGTGTCTGGTCTGAGGTGCCAGGCCTCTCGGGCCCTGATCCAGAGGTCTTCGTTAGCCCCTGTCGGGCTGGGGTTCTCCATCTTTCGGCGCCACTTCCGAGCTACCGATAAATGATCAGTGATAATCAAGAACGCGCCAGAAATCTCCTCTAAGGCCATGCACAAAGCCTGGATCTCGGAGCGCGGGGCGGTCTGGCGGGCTCCGAGCAGGGGCCGAGACAACGCTGCTTGCAAAACCAACACACCCTGGAACCATTTCAGGGAACAAATAGCAGACCCGCAGCGTCGTCGTCTGGGGCCATCAGAACCCCCCCCCGAGCCGCCGCCGTAAACTTTTAAACTCCCGTCGCTTCCTCGAGAGGCCTCAAAGTCATCCCTCCCACCCAACCTCAGCTCCCGCCCATCCAGACGCCCTTCCTCGAAGAGGGGATGCGTGAGGCGAGTCGGGGGGGAGGCCGCGCAGCCGTGAGGCTGGCTCAGCTTCTGCATGCACTAGTGCTGCCGTTACTAAAGGTTCGCTCTTACTAAAATCCTCGTGCCCCTTGTTACTGGAACATTCCCAAATCCTGTGCCTCAAGGTTTCTGGGGCGGCTTTACATCTCGGGCACTCGACTGGGACCTGGTATCCTGTTTCCCTGCTTCGGACTCGCGGCCGCTGGCCGCCATCGACCACCGTCGCGTTGAGCGCCAGCTGGTCGAGCATACCCTTGCGCTCGAACCGCCGCTGCTCCATGACGATGGGCCACAGGTCGCCGCCCTCCTGCAGGCTGACGCCGCACTCGTGCTTGGCGGCCTCCGTCCACAGATCTCTCCCCAGGTCGCCCTCCGAGTCGTCTAGCAGTTCCTGGAAGCAGCCCGCGTCGACAAAGGTGCCGTCCTCGGAGGTCGGCAGCTCCCGCATCTCCATCTCATGCGGTCCAGGGCGATGCCGCCGTGTCGCTGTCGTAGGTGTCCATTCTGCATCCATCAGCGTGGCAATGAGAGCACCTGTAGGTCCACGTACAGCTCGCCGCCGCTTCGCCCCCAGACGATGTAGCCTTGATTTAATGGCCTGCCATGCCTTAGCAACTCGACGATGGATGCGTGGGAACCCCTGCCACATACCAATCCATTCACGTACCGCGCCCAAACGAAGATCCACGGCAGGGTCGCGAAGTCCCAGCTCCATGCCCAACGTGGTCGTGAGATAGCGTCCCCCTGCACTACCTCCTGCCACTTTGCCAGCCTGGCGACGAAGTTGTGTGATCTCCTGCTTGGACATTCCAGAGGTCTGCTGCCCGTAGATCGCTCGTGGCAGCGCCCCCACATTGTAGAGGCCCCTTGGACTCCTTCTTCAGCGCAGTGATTCTCCTAAGCTTGACAATCCTGGCGAACCTCTTGCGCGCCTTGTCTTGTCTGTGCTTACTCTTCGCCGTAACCCTTTTCCTTCCGCCCGCAGTGTCAAGCCCCAGGTCCGTTGCCACCCCCGTAGCTTTAGCTGGTATACCTCGACGTCGTAATCGCTGCGCTGCCTTCTTCACTTGTTCCAGGTCGGAGCCGATCACTGTCGTCTTATCCGATATTGTCATTCTCTGTCGTACCAGTCCCATGCAAATATCCGTAGAGACCTCCACCAGCTGCTCACATACCGTGTTGACGCTTCCCTCGCAATTGGCAACCGTATCGTCAACGAACGTCCATAATCCTGTTGATGGGTTCCTCCGATGAGCCAATTCTAGCACTGGGTGAAGAACTACGTTTGCCAATGTCGCCCCTCGAGCGGAACCTGCCACCAGCGACTTGGTAGGCCATATGGCCTCGCTTATGGCGGACTGCTCCTGCAAATACCGTGGCCCCAGGAACATGACCATTTCCAACCCTACAGCGATTGTTGGGAATCCTGACGTGCAAGCTATCTGCATCAAGATCACCAGGGAGACCGTGTCATAGATTTTCTCGATATCTAGCAACAGCGTCATGGCCGATGCCCCGATCTCCATCCCCGTCTCGTCCAATATGGCTCGCATCAGCCCTGCTCTGAGTGCCGAACTGCCCTTGATCGCTGCATCCCAGTGGTCAGATAATCCCGCACTCCACATTGAGCACGCACCGCCACGAGCTCTGGACCACAACTTGACTGGGAGGGGTAACATACCCAGCACACGATCTCCCGCTGCAGGACCTGGTTTCGCCATCATTGCACACTTGGTCGCCGATAACTGCAGTGTCCACGCCAACGTGCTTTCACTCCGTTGCAGTATGTATAACAGCTCTTCCTTCGCCGTCGTGGGGAGTCTGTCAATGTCAGCGGGGCCCCGTTGGTACAATCCTTTTGCTTTTGAAGCCGCAGTAACACGCAGAGCACCGTTCGGCATCTCCATGTCGATGGGGTCAGGGTCCTCGTGTCTCGCTCTGCGCCGCGTGTGCTCCAGCTGTTCAATAATGTCCGTGCGCGTATCCACAGGATCCGCCCATATGGTCTCCCATGTACTGGCCTTCGAGCGCATGATGATGGTTGGGTCAGCCGTGGCAAAATCTGGTCTTATCGTCATCTCGTATCTGGGAGCCTCCTTCGGCTTGACGTGCCTGTGCAATGTGCCCGCCTTGGTCTGCCAGGCCTTCTTCGCCCAGGTCGCGAAGCTTTTCCTCGCCGTCGCCATCGATCTGGACGATGCCTTGGCCAGGTACTTCTCAGTCTGGCCAACAAGATGTGCCAGCTGCCCCAAGTCTAAATCTAGAATGTCCTCTGTCATTTGGAAGTACATACTGCTGCTGATCTCAGTGTCGTGCTTGCTAAAGGCATCCTTGTGCGAGATGCCTCTCAGAACTCCGATCTGCCTGAGGATACGCTTGACACGCATGCTCTGCTGCTTGACATCAGTACCATTCACCACCAGGGACTGATATCGTACCACATCAGCTGCCAAAGTGCTCCATTCCTCTGCTGGTCCATATCTCATGTGTGTCCGTCCTGGTGTGGGTTTCGCACGTATCCATCGTATGCCAAATCCTGGCGCACGCCCCTTGCACCGCTGCGCCTCCTGAGCGTCCTTTTTCTCATTCAGGATGTGGGCCTCCTCTACCCTCGCGACCCACGCGACGTACTGCTTCGTCAGCTGGTACTCGTCCATCTGGTGCTTCGCGCTCCTGATGATCATCTTGTCACCTATGATGCGCATCTCCTCCGTCAGCTCCAGCTTGTGATCCCCAAAGCTAACCTGCTCCCAGATCTCGCCCGCGATGTTGTAGGGCTTCGGCGGCACAGCCGATCAGGGTGTCAGCCGCCGACTCCTCCACCGTCATGGCCTCCGCGTAGGCCTCCTGCAGGTGCCCAGCCAAGGCGTGCTGCACCCTGTGGCGCGCCGCCTGCTTCGTCTTGCTCGTCTTCGAGTCTGGGTCCGCCAACTTCTGAGGACGCCCTCGATGCGGGAGCGCCTTCGGGATGTCAACCTGCCGATGCCACCACTCCTGCTTAGTGCCCTCTACCACCAGCTGCAATCCACAGTGCGCGCGCCATGGTAATCGGCCCTCAGCCAATAGCTTGAGCCAGGGCGCGAAATCCAGCCTCGCAATGCCGTAATCGATGAGGCTGCCCTAGCCCTTGTCGCACGTGATGCTGATATCTGGGCGGATGACAACTCC
Source organism: Prorocentrum cordatum (assembly GCA_963575745.1). Taxonomy (NCBI): domain Eukaryota; class Dinophyceae; order Prorocentrales; family Prorocentraceae; genus Prorocentrum; species Prorocentrum cordatum. Next base: position 191,827 of record CAUYUJ010017981.1, on the reverse strand, counting down.
GCCAAGCCTCCCTGGTAGCTCAGCTTTTTCCATCTGCTCGAGTGGGACATTCCAATCAGCCAAGACCACCCAAGGATCCGTGAGAGACCTGACGAAACCTGACAGGGATCGACTCGTGTGCTAATTCGACCCTGTGAAAGCTTCACCTGGGGCCAGGCGCGCCGCGACAAGGATGATGTTGCCCGATCGCGTGTGGACATTGAGCGCTGCAAAGCCCCTGGACGGGTCAACGTCACCGCTGTCCATCATCCGCTTCCGCAGGACATCATAGCCCGTGCAGGCCAGGTGGGTCTTGGCCAACATGATCTCGCCGCCAGAGGTTCCTGTCTCCGATCGCTTGGTGGGCACAGCTGCTGTGCCCGATAACTTCCAGCCGTCGCGGGATACCTCCTCCCTCACCTGTTCCAACTTGGTACAATATACATGCGTCTCGCACATCATGATGATATCCTTCTGCTTGCCTTCTACCGAGCTGAACGTGTGGGCCTTGGCCCCCCACATCGTGATATTGGAGAAGAAGATGCTAAAGGCCATCCCCACCAGGCCGCTCATCACCGTCAGGGCCGAGCACCACTTCTTTGTACGTCGAGGCTGCCTTGCCCTTGGCCGCCTGGACCTTCTGTTCGGTCTGCTGCTTGATGTTGTCGATGATATCTTGCCGTTCACGACTCTGTTCTGCTGCGGGGGCAGGCGGGGCTTGCCCACTGGTGCCGCCTGCAGGCGCCGCCGCGGGCACTGAGCCGCCGCCCGCGGCCTCCGCAGCCTGCGCCTCTTGCGCCCCCTTCTGGGCCCCGTCACTGCCGTCAACCTTCTTGCGCTTCTTCTGGGCCTGCCGCCGTAGACTGGCAGCCTCCTGCTTGAGTTCGCTGAACTGGCGGAACTGACCCGCCGCAGCCTGGAGCAACTGGTCCAGCGCCTCCATGTCCGCTTTGAAATTCTTGAGCTTGGTCCTATCCTCCTCCTCGTAGTCGTCCAGGTCGTCGAACAGGTCGCCGACCGCAGGTGCCTGCCATTCCGCCTGGGGCGGGTCTGGGGGCTGGCAGGCAGTCTCCGCTTGGTACGCCGCCAGCGCCCTCTTGTGCTCCAGCACAGCGTCTGCCGCGTCCTCGATGGCCTTCTCGTTCTTGGCGCGCAGCAGCGAGATCTTCTCCTCCGCCTCCTGCAGGGTGGAGGTCGTGCTCTCCACCTCCAGCTGGCACCTGTTGAGCTTGTTGATCGCCTGCCGCAACCCCAGTTCCTTAGAGGCCTCCTTCTTGGGGGCCTGTGCAGCCGCTTGCACCTGCGACTGCACCGCCTTGACTGGTCCCAGGTCGATTTGAGGGGCCATCTGCGCCGTAAGTGTCTCGACCCGCTCCAGCATGTTGCTGAGCTCTGCCAGCGAGCCATGCACTGCCGTCGCCTTGCGCCAGGGAGGCCCCTTGCCGCCCTTGCTCTTGCCGACCGCATCGACACCAGGTTCACGATGCGCAGGTGGCGACCAACCTGGGAGTACAGTCTGGCACTTGTAGCACCAGCCGCCCGACTTCTCGAGCTTCCAGTCGTTGACCCAACCACCGCAGGTCTTACAGCACGTGTAGGTTTGGCGCCCGCGCCCCATTGCGCGCGCAGGCACACCACTGGAGTTGCCAAAATCGTGTCCGAGGAAGCAGTCTCTTGGCCCCAGCAGCCCGCAGCTCGACTGGGGTTGCCTGAAACGGGATCAAGCCTCGGACTAGACGTATCCACTTCTTGCCCGTGGGACAACAACATCTTGAGCCAAAATGGCTACGGAGGGGGCAGAGGGGAGGATGAGGTGGAGGAGGAGGAGGAGGAGGAGGAGGAACGGGCCATGAAGAGGGGGGGGGGAGGATGAGGAGGGGGAGGAGGAGGAAGAGGAGGAGGAGGAGGAGGAGGAGGGAGGAGGAGGAGGAGGAGGAGGAGGAGGAGGAGGAACAACAAGTGACTACTGCGCAACGCCTGCACAATCACCACGTGTTTTTTTTTATCCCGGGTGCGAGGTCTGGTCCCGTGAGCACCTCGTCTGCCGCGCGCGCCCCTTGCCGCCTGCTCATGAGGCGGCCACCTCGGCCGACATGCTGCAGGCTGCGGTGATGACGACCCTACGGCACCACGATCAAAAGACAGCCATGCAACACTCGGCAAGAGATTCCAAACTTATTCTCAGCTGTGACTGTCCGCTCTGTGCCACAATTCTCCCAACCAGCCGGGACAGGGTAGACTGAAGTAGGGCACATCACAAAAACAGGCCACATGTCTGACATCTACATATGCTCAAGCGCGAGACGCCTCGGCTCAGGGTGGCGATGTGGATCCCCAGGGTGATCGAGCAGGAGCCGGAGAGCTGTCTGAGTCGAACCTGTCGTCCCGACGGGTTGCAAGCCTCTGGGCGCTGGCCCGTCGGTAGCCTGCTGGCCACGCCATGCCCATCGGGACCCCGCAGGTACTCCAATCCCGGTGGGCATGCCAAGCGCCACGCTAATCGCATCTCGGAAATAACAGCCTGCCAGCACCGCCACATCTGACGTCGCTGAGAGGATCGGTATCCCAGTGACGCTCTCGATCATCGCGGACGCTTGCCGGTCGTCCCACGCCAGCACCTTCAAAGCGCGACCGTACTGAAGGCCACGCCATAGCGGCGATGGCAACCAAGCTGGCTGGGAAGCGCCCTCGCCCACCTGTAAACCAATGAAGATGCCAAACAGGAGAGCCAACCCGCAGCACACAGCAAACAGGCTTCGCCACGTCCCTCCTGGCGCAGCCGTCGCGGCAGCCCTGTGCAGCTCTGGAGGTGTTCAGCCAGCCCTGCGTTGGAGCGGCGCGATCACTGCCTTGGTCACGTCCGGGCGGCGGCTGGGGGGCGCCTCGCCGCCCTCGCCGCGGAGCTGCGCGAGCAGCTTCTTGACCTCCGGCAGCGGCAGGACGCTGAACTCGGTGCCGATGGCCTCCCAGGCAGCCGCATTGCCAGACGCGAGAGGCTGGGGGGCGCCGTCCGAGACGATGGCTGTCTCGGCCCGGATGGCGCGAAGGGTCTCGGGCGTGAGGGGGGCTGCGTCCCCGCCCCTCGCGGCGCCAGGGGTCCCTGGGAGGGACGACAAGACCTCCTCGCGAAACTTGGCAATGTCCGCCTGCCTGCGGAGGTCGTCCAACTGTTTCCGCTCCGCGCTGGACAGCGCCCTGGGTGGCCCGCCATGGTCACTGGCACGACCGCGGTCACGAGACCTGTCACGTTTCTTGTGCTTCTTATCTTTTTTGTCACGCTTATCATTATTATACTTCTTATGTTTTTCTTTTTGTCAGCTCTGCGGGAGCAATCGGAAGATGATGAAGACGAAGACGTGGAAGAGCTGGAATCGCAAGCAGACTTCTGTTTCTTCTTGTCATTTTCCCTTTGCTTGTCTGCCACTTTCTCAAGCATGTGTTCTATGCGCTCCAGCCGCCCCGGGCCGCTGCCACGGTAACCCCAGTCCCGGCTGGAGTCGTAGGAGCGGTACCCCTGCTGCAACGGCGACTCCTCGTAGCCCTTGCCGCCCTTGCCCTTGCCGCCGGCGACCGCCAGTTGCCCCCGCAAGAGCACGAGCAGCCCAAGCAGCCACCCCATGGCAAGCGTCGCGCGAAACACTGGGCGAGAGCGGCGACTCGGCGCGGCCGGTTTTCCCTTGGACCTGGGCCAGGAAGCAAGGGTGACGCGCGACAGCGGCAGCGCGCGGGGGCCGTCATGACCGCCGCTGCCACGCGCGCTGCGTAGCGCGAAGCAGAAGCGACTGCTGACGGGGAGTCGACACGTGGGCACACTGGAGGACAGCGGCCTGCAATGTGCGAACCGGTCACTGTGCGTCACAGAAACCGATCAATTTTAATGGCAGCTTCGGGCCAATCATCTTCGGACAGGCTGACGTCGGCCCACCGGCGCAGACGGCCGGCCAGGAGGCCGCAAGCGTAGCCGCGAGGGGAACCCCATGGAGGTGGGAACACCCACGGCTTGACAGCCACGCTCCAGTGAGCGTCGAGAGAGTGAAAGCGAATATCCAACCAGACTGCAATGCTCGAGTGCGGGGTCACACCGAAAGGCGCAGAGTATACGAGACCCAACGCCTCCTTCATGCAACCCCAACAGTACGCGGAACTGACCCATAGCACGTCGTCCACATACCGGCCGCGGGCAACCTCGTGGTCCCAGGCCGCGCTGTTGGCGGCAAAGCCGGCGCGGCGCCTACGGCCCACATCGCAGCGCCTTCTGAACTCTTCCTCTCCCAAAACAGCACTCGCGGCAATCTTTGATAACGCGCCCCCAATAGGGAGGCCGGGTATGAGCATGCAAACCGCGAAGGCGAGCACAAGGTCGTGCAAATCAAATTGGACAGCTTTTTCGCTGCGCGGGGCAGTCGAGTTCCCGAGCCAAGCCTTTCTCGAACTGTTCTTCAGGACCGTTACGACGCCCTTGCCTGTGGCTTCGCGGCAACGGGAGACGATGGCACGAACAGCCTGGATTCCTGGATAGCCGTCTGGGGCTTCGCAGACTCAAAGAATTGCCCCGCGTCCGCCGCGAGGGCAACGGTGCGAGGCTTGCGCCCATGGCAGCGGGCACAAGACAGACGACTACAACCGATGCTGGCCTCACGGTGCCGGACTGTCATATCGCTGGCAGCCCCGTTCACAGTCCAGACCTCGTCGCCGTCCCCGAACTCACGGAGGATGAATTCCCATGCCCGGTGGATATACCGCCACCGTCGGCGCAAAGGCAGCATAGGAGACGACCTTGCGGAAGCATGAACGCCCCTGCCTGCGACAAGTCCGCAGCCCAGCTTGAAAACATGTTGACTTTATGGTGCCGTAAACGGATGGGAGGACGTTCAGGCAACGGTGAAAGCCAAGGAATGTGTTCATGGCAGACGGCAACAAGGCGTCCAGGGCACTCCAACACCACCCGTTCGCAGAGTGCCAATCGAGCTGTGTCAAGCGCCAGTCTGGGGAAGCCGTGGCAAGACTGAGCAGCGACAACTGGTATGCACCGATGGGGGCCCGCCACATGAATTTCCTTAGCTTGTCATCCGGGACGTGCGCGTCGCCAGGAGGGGGCGGCTGCATGTCCCTGACGCACCGAGCATGCTGGTTCGCAGAGCGGCTCTGGGGCTTGCGCGCCTGCGAGTACACAGGACATGTAGACAATACGCTGGATACAACCTGAGAAGCCCGTCGGTGCCCTCTGGGCGACAACACACTCTGAAACAGCTCACCGGAAGGTGGCCTCACGTGAACGTCCCAAACCCTGTCCACGCGAAGCATTCCCTCGCCCTCTGCAGCCTTTTGCAGCGCGGTCGGGTCAGCGGACAACAGGTCCTCCACGACCATGCTCTTGCAGACAAACTGCTGGGGCGTTCCATGCGCCGCGGTGCTTGGCCGGGGCACGGGCAACCTGGCGAGTATGTGTGAGGGCCCAATTTTGCTCGGAAGCTGTCCGCCGGGCAGTGGAAGCCCTCGCCGCCTCGTGCAGCGCACGCCGCATGGAGGGAACCAAGCAATCAGCGGGGGCATGACATGTGACGCCTGCAACTGGGGGAAGCCCGCGGGCCGCCAAAGCGAAATTAACCCGTCTAGCGGCGACCGTCTTTCTGGCAGGGCCTGGCACGAGGTGTAAATGTGGAGCGAATGCAACTGGGCCGCTGTCTACAGAACACCTGGATCCCAGAAGCTTCCAACAGACCAACCCGCCACGACTGCTAGCCCAACATGCCAACGAAACGATATTACGTGGGTCATATATGTCAATGGGAGTGCACGCGCCCTCAACTGCTGCCATAAGCCAGACCGCCTCGATATAAAGGTCATGGAACGATCTTGGATTGGCGGGCGCGGCGTGATGCGGATGCCCCTGGCCGCGCGCGCCTGCACGACCGAATCCGGCATCAAACGGTCCACGGCTGGAACGGGCCCTCTCGGACTTGGGGGGGCGCGCCCTCCGAGGAAGCAGCGGCCGCGCAGAGGTGCCCCTTTTGGCTGAGACACCGTTGGCAGACGGCTTGCGGCTCAAAATCTAAAGCCGCCCCATCGCCTTGGCAAATTCTTCGCGGCCAGCCCTGGCAACGGAGAAATGGGTATCTTGCAGCCGCGCGCGCCGCGTCAGCCTGTGGCGCACTTTGTTGGCATCGGGCCACTGCCGCCTCACGGTAAGCGTGAGATGCCCCAGCCATCGCTGTGCGATGCCACGGGCGTGAGGGGCGGAATGGCGATTGACGCGAGCAATGCCAACATAATACCCACATTGCGCAGCCCAGGAGTACAATCCCGCGAGGGACTCAGGAGCCGCAGAGAAGACAGAGTGCGCTGAAGCGGGAACCTAAATGGCCAAAAGTTGCAAGTACAAGCTGTGAACAGCACTGCGGAGTTCTTGGGTGGTCCAATCCCTCGGCCGGTCTCGCCTCCATGGAGCCCATCTGTGTTGGGGCTCCAGGAGCAGCGCAGCCTTGCGGGCGTGCTTTGAAGAATAGTTCCGCGACAACCACAGCAACGAACGGCATGCAGCAAAGGCGGCCCAAACAGACTCAACCGCCTGATTTCTTCTTCGCCAACGCATGTGTGGGGGGAACAGGAACAACAACCACTTCTGGACACAGTCCGAAAACACATCCCAAAGTCTGTTGGGCGGCCTCCTCCGGCAAAGCACTTCTGTCAAATGTGCGACGACTCGTTCTCGGAGCAGGGGCGCAGCTGCCGCCAAAGCCAAGTCACCTTGCAGTTCCGCCGGGGTGGCACGAAGGCACGCCACGCCCAAGTCGTGACAGGCACGACCGGCTTGCGCAACAAGTGCGGCAGCCATGCTCGCGACCCGGAGGAAAAGGTAAGGACAAGCTTAAATTCTCTTGGAACCGACGGTTATGGATGTGAAAAGAATATGTAAAATGGAAGGCCCAACAGGAAGAGACGAAGCTTCTCCTGCCGGGCAGACGCGTCCACCGTAGCACGAAAGGGTACCAGGGGCCCAGCCGTGCCGGTGACAGGACGCGCGAATGAGGAACAACAACAGGTGACTACTGCGCAACGCCTGCACAAGCACCACGTTTTGTATCCTGGGTGCGAGGTCTGGGGGGTTCCCGTGAGCACCTCGTCTGCACCGAGCGCCCCTTGCCGCCTGCTCATGAGGCGGCCACCCGGGCCGACATGCTGCAGGCTGCGGTGATGACGACCCTACGGCACCACGATCAGAAGACAGCCATGCAACACTCGACAAGAGGTTCCAAACTTATTCTCAGCTGTGACTGTCCACTCTGTTCCACAATTCTCCCAGCCAGCTGGGACAGGGTAGACTGAAGCAGGGCACATCACAAAAACAGGCCACATGTCTGACATCTACATATGCTCAAGCGCGAGACGCCTCGGCTCAGGGTGGCGATGTGGATCCCCAGGGTGATCGAGCAGGAGCCGGAGAGCTGTCTGAGTCGAACCTGTCGTCCCGATGGGTTGCAAGCCTCTGGGCGCTGGCCCGTCGGTAGCCTGCTGGCCACGCCATGCCCCTCGGGACCCCGCAGGTACTCCAATCCCGGTGGGCATGCCAAGCGCCACGCCAATCGCATCCCGGAAATATCAGCCTGCCAGCACCGCCACACCTGACGTCGCTGAGAGGATCGGTATCCGAGTGACGCTCTCGATCATCGCGGACGCTTGCCGCTCGTCCCACGCCAGCACCTTCAAAGCGCGAGACCGTACTGAAGGCCACGCCATAGCGGCGATGGCAACCAAGCTGGCTGGGAAGGAGGAGGAGGAGGAGGAGGAGGAGGACGAGGACGAGGACGAGGACGAGGAGACGAGGACGAGGACGAGGACGAGGACGAGGAGGAGGAGGAGGAGGAGGAGGAGGAGGAGGAGGAGGAGGAGGAAGGGGAGGGGCAGGAGGAACAGGAGGCGGAGGAGGAAGGGGGCAGACGGGAGGATGCGGTGGAGGAGGAGGAGGAGGAGGAGGAGGAGGATGATGATGATGATGATGAGGAGGAGGAGGAGAAGGAGGAGGAGGAGGAGGAGGAGGAGGAGGAGGGGGAGGATGGGCAGGAGCAAGAGCACCTGCAGGAGCATGAGCAGGAGACGGAGCAGGAGGAGGAGGGGCCATCCGATTCGAAGGCGCCTACGGCGAAGCATCGCCGCCCCTTCTTTTCACATATGTATATGTGGCCAAACGTTCAGACACAGTTTGGCCGAACTATTTGACCATGATTGACCCCACTCGTTTTGGAAACCCTTCGGGGAACACGTGGGGGAAGGAAGAGGATCATGAGGGGATGGAAGGAAAAGGAAGGAGGAGGGGTAGGAGGAGGAGGAAGAGGCTTTTTGGGAGCCACGTGGGGCACTCTTTGGGCCTCCCGGAAGCCTCTTGGAGGCCTCTTGGGGGCTTCCTCGGGCCTCTTCAGGGCAATTGGGGGCTTCTTGGGAGCCTCTTTGGCCGTCCTAGGGCGTTCCTTGCCCCCAAGACGCCCTCGGAAGGCGTCTTGTGGGCCTCTTCGAACCGACTTGGGGCCCTCTTGGGTTGCTCCATGGTCGTCTCGGATGCCATCGGTGGGCGTCTTGGAGGCCTTTGGTGCCGTTCGGGTCCTTTTGGAGCCGTCTTGGAGGCCCATTGGTCCGTTATGGGGCAATTTTGAAGGCCTCTTGTGCGATCTTGGGTGCTTCTTGGGCCGTCTTGGGTCCTCGTAAGGCCGAAGAGATGCAAATGCCAGAATCCTCGAATAACAAAGAACATGCATGATTTTGACCTCGTCGGACCTTCCTGGAGGACCTACTCGGAGTCTCGTGGGCCGTCTTGGAGGCCTCTTGGGGGCGTATCGGAGCGCCTTGGGCCATCTTGAAGCCAGTTTGGACCGTCTTGGTGGCTTCTTGGGCGGATTTGGAAGCATCTTGGACCCTCTTGGCCCGTCTTGGAGACCATCTTGGACCATCTTGTGCGACATGTGATGCAATCTTGGGCCATCTTGACCGTCCTGGTGGCCCTCAGGGCACCGTTTTGACCGGGGAGACCAACAGACGTTGCAATTTCCGGGTGCTTGGCGCGCTGGGGCGAAGCCCCAGGGGGAGTCGTTTAAGAACAAATTATTCATTGCGTGGAGCTCCCCATGTGTGCATCTAATAATAGTTGCATGGACATTTCCACTCTGAACGTTTAGCCGCAAGAGACTTTCAGCGACCTGAGCATGGCTGTGCGTGACTGAATCGAAATGGATACGCGATCCCGGCCCCATGATGAAGCAAGTCAGAGGGTTGCTTATGCAAACGCCGTGCGAAGCCTTCCGTCTCCTCCCCTCCATGCCTCATCCTCATTTCGCCTTTACTCTTTCCCTTCCTCCGCCGCTCTCGCCCAGCATCCTGCTCCACTATGTGGAAGGAAACCCAGCAAGACAAAAAAGGGAAATCCCTCAGATCCCTTTCTTTAAGGTCGACCCCATCCGACTTTTCGAGCCCAGGCCCCCGAGGCGCGCCCAAGGAGTCGCAGCAGGCCACCAGGAGGCCCCCAACAGTAATTCAAGAGACCCCACCCCCGAGAAACCCCCAAGATCCCTCCAAGAACGCCCCCCGAAGGCATCTAAGGAGACTCCCAGCATGGTTCTGCCAGGCTGTTAGAGGCTCTCGGGCATCCCCCCTCAGGCTACCCTGGGTCGTCCGCGTGGCTGTCTTTCGCGCCTTCCTGGAGCCTTCCTGGGCGCTTTCCAGAAACCATCTGGGGAATCGCCCTGCACGCATACCTATGGCGCGAAGTCGTGCTGGACGTCGCCTCCAATAGAAGGGTGAGCCGCGTCATCTGTCTGGTACCGTGTATCGTGCACCATCTTGACGCATCCCAGCGAGGCACAGCACGGCCTCAGGGATCCCCAAAGCCGCGCCCGCTACGGCTTCGACTGACCTTGGCAGCCCTTAGATGGTTCGAGTTGCCCAATATCATTGGCACCCACGGTTACCAATGGACCTCCCAAACACCTCCGAGGCAGTTCGAGGGGCCTTCGAGACGCCCAGGAGATCTTCAAGACCGTTGAAGACGGTCCACAGGCCACGAGCCTCCCGATGCCTCCCAACTGTTATCTTCGGGATGTTGCTCGGTGTACCTGCTCAGAGCAGCAGGATCCCTTAGGGCCTGCTTATTCAGCGACTCCTGAAGCGTCCATCTGGCAGTACGCTCCCGTATGGTGATCCTTGCAGGATGATGTCATTATCACCCGAACTTGTGAGGCTGGCTCGGCCTGCCCTGGAACCCAAGCGCGCGCGAAGCGCGCGTGGTTATAGTGTATATATGTGTATATACACATATACACGTCTACGGGCACATATATATATATATATATATATATATATATATATATATATGAATATATATATATATGATATCGTGGCCTTCGGTCCAACCGTCCAGCGTGCTTAGGTTGTGGGTCTGAGGTCTCTGGGGTGGCTGTTGGGGTCTGTTCGGACGCCTCTGGGCAGCCTCGGGGAGGCAGGTTTTTCGGAGCCGTTAGGTGGGGCCTTGGGGCCTTTTGGATGTCTTTTGGGGCCTCTCGGGGGCTGCTCGGGGGCCTCCTGGCGGTTCGGGAAAGCGGGGGATTCTGTAAGGGGTTTGGGGGCCTCGGCGGAGACTTCGAAGTGTCAGTTCGACTTGCCCCTGCCGGGCCCCTCCTGGGGCCCTATTGTGGCCATCTTGGGGCGTTCTTTGGGTTCCTATGCTGTTTGGGTGCGATATGGGGGACCTTTAGGCCAGCGTGGACGTTGGTAAGACGGAAAGGCGAGTATGCTAGACTTGTAGATTTCCTTGCGGGATTGGGAGAATAGTTGTTTGCCTTTTGGGGCTTTCTTCGGCATCGAGCCTTCCTTGGGCCGTCTTGGATGCCTTTGGGGCCGTCTTGAGGCCATCTTGAGTGCTATGCAAGCCATTGATTCCCTTCTTGAGCATCTTGGAGACGTCGGAGGTTGGATTTGGGGGTTCCTGAGGTCCCGGGTGCCGTTGAGGAGCTCGCTCGGTCCCCCTCGCCGGCCCCCCCCCCTCTCTCATGCGATTTTGGGCCACAGGGGAGGGAGAAGGGAGGAGGGGACAGCCAATCCTCTCACGCGTCTCTGCACTCTGGGCAGGCGGGGGTCGGCGGATTCTCGTTACCATCTTCATCCGCATCCTCATCCGCGTGTGTTCGACCCGATGCCCACGGTAGGTTCGAGTCGTGCCGACGCGGCGGAGACCCCAGCCGCGGAGGCAGTGGCCCAGATCGGAAACCCTGGAATGAGCGGGTGATCGGGAAGCCGCCGATCGTTTAAGATTGAGCGATCCTCGCGGTGTCAGAAACCAACGCGCAGGTCGTCACGATATGAACCTGCCGTACTCAGATCCACACTCTCGCTGTCGCTCTCGCCCTCATCTTCTTCCCGTCTTCGCCATTGCCTTGGCTTTCGTTCTCCCTCTTCTCGTCCGCCCTCCTCCCCCCCAAAGCCCGACGTTTGGGATGCCGTTGCCATTCGGCTTGAGTTTCTCAGGCTGGGGGGCGATTTTGACCCAGAGCGCCCGCCTGCCGCCAAGCTCGGGAGCGCTTCGCGCCACAGGGACCATGCACGCGCTCGTGCGGCCTGGCCGCGGCAGCGTGCCCGCCACGAGCTCGCTGTTCGGGGACGCCCTGAAGGCCCTTTGCGAGCGCGCGGTCAACCCTGAGGTGCTGACACACGCGGAGATGCGCAGCCTGCTCCACTTCTCCGAGAGGGGCTGCTCCTACCAGGAGGTGAAGGCTTTCATCGACGAGTTGCTCGGCATGGATGGCGCCGAAGAGCCGGTGGTGCAGAGCGGCAACATCTACGGCGTCTCTGACACGTTCCATCAAATCAACGGGGATCTCCTCATGCACGAGATCAGGACAAGCGACACGCTCAGATCCCTCTCCGAGGCCGACCAGAAGAGGGCCCTTGCGATTCTCGAGCTTGTCTTCTGCAACACCAAGCTGAGGAATAGGAACCCGCTGCACCCCAGCGTGGTGGACGCAGCAATCATTGGCAACCTGCTGAATTTCCCGAAACACATTTTTGGCTTGCCGTTCGCTTCCTTCGCGTCCGACGGCAACGAGGCGCTGTCCCTGCTCTTGTATTCCTACCGCCAAGAGCGGCGGGGAAGGGCCGACCAGACCGTGCTCCTTGTCGGCGACGCCGGAGAGTCGCTGCCAGACATCCGCCATTGCGCTAAGCGCCTAGGTCTCGAACTCGCCGAGATGGAGGAGGGCGGGCTGGCCATGCTGGAGAAGAAGCCGCGGGACAGGCGCCCAGTCGCAGTGATGGCCTGCCTGGGTAGCGCGTCGCTGGGAGAGGCCGCAGCGTGGGCGGAGCGGCACGCCGCTGGCCTCCACGTCCACGTCACCGACGCGCAGCTGCGCAGGATCTTCACTGAGAACGCGTCCCCGGTGCACCTCGAGCTTCCGCGAGGGGTCCGCAGCGTCAGCATCGAGGAGGGCTTGCTCAACTGTGGCTACACGCTGTACCGCGACACCACGCTGCGGGACTTGCACATGGATGTGCCGTGCGAGTGGCAGACTGTCTACATGTCACCGAACGAGGGGGGCAGCTGCAATGGCCGGCCGCTCATGCTTGACTTCTGCACGTTCCTGCTCGGGTGGGCCGCAGTCGCGAACATCGCGCGCGGAGCGCCAATGCCGGACAGGAGCCAGTACGATTGGCAGCCGATCCGTTTGGCCGCTCCAGCGGTGTCGGTGGATAAGGGCATCCCGGTAGAGGAGGTGCTCCAGTGGGCCAAGGCCAAGATGGAAGCTCAAGTGGACTTGAGCGGACCTGGGATCTCGGATTCAAGGCAGGAGCTGGAGGGTGAGTTCATCAGCTTTCAGCAGGAGTTCATCGGGGGCCGCGGCGTCGAGGCCGAGGGCATGACCACTGGCGGGGGCACCCGCAGCATCAACTGCGCCTTTGAGGCTGTTATGGCCAGGGACGAGGCTTGCAGCCGCCCAGGTCCGCGCTTGCGGGTGCTGACTGGCAATCCGCACCTGGCAGTGGAAAGGGCCGCACGGAGGTTCGGGTTTGAGTTGATCAGGCTGGACGTGGATGGCGCAATCTGCGTCGACAAACTTCGGGACCACATATCAGATCCATGCGTCACCGCTGTGTACACGCAGTCGCTCAGCTACACCGACGGTATCAGCGATCCGCTTGCAGAGATCTTGGCCGTAGTGGAGTCTGAGAACAAGGGCCGTGCAGCCAAGGAGGGCGTGCCCGTCGTCGTGATCAACGACAGCTGCCTGGCTTTCAGTGTGCTCATCCACAACGACGGCGAGGGTGGCTCCCGGAGCATGCGCCTGCTCGACCTCGCGGAAGGCTGCATCACTCCTGTCATCGTCACGCAGGACGCTCACAAGCATTTGGGCACCGACAAGGGCCTTTCGACGATCGTGGGCACCCACGGGATCTTGTCCTCCCTACGGGGCGGCAGACGGGTCGGTGCCCGACCTGGGGCAGCGGACTTGGTGCGCGGTTTGGCGGACATGAAGCTCATGGGCAAGCAGGGCTACGTCAAGCTGTACCGGGAGCTCGGAAAGAGCATCGCGGATGCTGTAAGCACGATCGAGGCTGGTGGCATGAAGGTCCTCCACGCGCACAACAGGATGCCGGGCTCCACCGTCATCGCGGTGGATGATCCGAGCGGAGCAGTGGCCCCACGGATGAAGAAGAAGGGATACAGCACGGCGCCAATCTACCTCGCCCGTCCTGGCGACCCGACCGCGTGCCAAACCGGTTGGCAGCTTTCTCTGTTGCCCCACCATTTGCGCCCCGTGAAGGGCGGCAAGTCGGCTCTGGCAGCTTTCACAGAGGATCTCGTCCCGACCCACCAGGCTGTCCAGGGAACAACCGCCGCGAAGTTGTCCAGGAGGTTTCTGCGAGAGAACTCACTCCTCGCATTCTTGGCCGCAGGCAACCCAGACCCGTTCTTGTTCCAGCTGCTGCGTACGGAGGGCTTCGGCCGCAAGCTGGCTGGTCAAATCATTCGCCGATACGTTACCGCCCAGCTCGACAGCGGGACTGTGTGCACCCTGAAGCGACCCGACCCTGTTTGGCAGCTTGCTTGCAGGGGCAGCTTGTGTTGGCTGCTGCTGTCGCTAGTGACAGTGCTTTCTAGGAGGCTGGCTGCACTGAGGCGTGCCCTGCGCAGCCGCTAGGCGGCCCGGCCCGCGGGCGCCGGAGAGACAGGCGAGTGGCCAGTCGCCGGGACTGCTCGCGCAGTTTTTGGCCGGGATGTAGATACGTAAAACGTGCAGCGACTATGCCAGGGGGGAGGCCGCCAGGCCCTATCTTCTGTCCTCCCTCCTGGGGACTCCGTCATGGAGGTCCCCTTGGGGCCATGAGGCAAAAGAAGGTGAGCCGATAACTCGGGCCGTCCTGGCATTCAAGGACAAAGAAAAATGTGGCATGCCAGATCCGTTACGCGTGATATCGCTTTGCGGTACATCGCTTGGCGCTCAGGACAGAAACGTGATAGCTGGAACCACCGTGGACGAGTATATTCTTCACTCGACTACGTTTTCCCAGCAAGTCGTTGCCCAGAGCCTCGTCCTGCCATCTGGTTGACAAGTCCGTCGATCGACCTTCATCTCGTTCTCATGTCGCATCCCTCACATGACCACACGGTTCAGGAGCTCGGACCCGTGCATGCCATGAGCTGCTCCCTCGCGACCCCAGATAGACCCTTCGAAGCGCCATGCGACCCCCGCCACCTCCGTACGCGGTCCAAGCTCGCGGCCGCTTGCCCTGCGAATGTCGTCCGTCGGGCCGACGGGCAGCCTCCCCGCCATCCGAGGTTCCATTCGGAGAGGGTCGTCTCTGTTGCCCAGGAAGCTTTCGGGCGCAGTGGCGCTGGAAGCGTCGAGCAGCGACACTCGTAGCACCCCGCCGTTGCGGATAAGAGTGAGGGGGTGGTGGGGACGTCGGCAGTCTGCGAGGCTCCCAGGATGCCCGTCGCAGGCGCCTAAGCTTTAAACATCATACAACGAGCCCGCCGCCGGCGTCGATTTACTCGTGAAAGCAATGTGGGTGGGTCGCCTGGTGGGTCGCGGGTGAGTCGCGGGAGGGTCGCGATTGGGTCGCGGGTGGGTCGCGGGCCGGGTCGCGGGTGGGACGCGGGCTGGGTCGCGAGTGGGACGACGACAACAATCAGGAGAGAAAGAAGGACGTACACGTACATAAGTTCACGGTAGTTTCGAGAGTACGCATTGCGCGAACGTTCGTATCACGCGGCCAGTCTCGAGGATTGGCGGGCTGCATTCATGTACGTGGGTAGGCGCGTACGGCCTTCGTGGGCGCCCTAACCAAACAACAAACAACGTAACAACAACAAAATCCTCACCGCGGGACCTCACTTCAGCCACGCGCCCGTGAATGACCGTTCGGCCCCTTTACTTTGTTCGTGAAAGCAATGTGGGTGGGTCGCGGGTGGGTCACAGGTGGGTCGCGGGTGGGTCGCGGGTGGGTTGCGGGGTGGGTCGCAGGTGGGTCGCGGGTGGGTCGCGGGTGGGTCGTGGGTGGGTCGTGGATGGGTCGCGGGCCGGGTCGCGGGTGGGACGACGACAGCAAACATCAAACAATGCAACAGCAACATTCATTTCAAGAGTGTTCGCTCCTATTTGCCTGCGTGCCGTTCACCACGTATATCCCAAACCCTCTGTACCCACCCTCTTCGTCTTTGATCGTACCGCCTCGGGGGTATATCTTCCTTACCTGCCACGTGCAACTCGCGCAGGCCCTCAATCATGGGAAGAAGGGACGGATGGAAGGGGGATGGACAAGGATGGAGCACGAGAGAAATTAGCAGGAGGGGGGGCTAGGAGCAGAAAACATGTGGCAGAACCAGACGGGCAGATCGGGCGGGCATACCCTAACGGGCGGGTCGGGAAGGCGCGGGCCCATGCGGCCAGGTCGAGCAGGCGGGTCGCTGAAGTGTGCGTCCTGCATGAAACGCGAGGAAGTCTCGAGCGATAGCGCGATTCCCCAATACATTGTGGACGATTGCTGAGTATCGAGGATGCGGCGTCTCAATCAATTGTGAGGGAATCCCGTGCGAGAGCGTGATTCTTGCATGAGTTGTGATTGAGTCTCGCGCGAGAGCGCGATTTCAAAGTACATGGTGAGGAACCATCAGGCGGAAACCGTTGTTGTTAGAAGTCGGGGGCCAGGGGCCCAATCTGAGCCCCAAGACCTTCCCTGGTTAAGACAGGGTCGAACCCCGGGAGGAGCACTTTAATCGAGACGTGCAGTGGTCAACATAAACTATTCTTAAGATTTCCGTAGCCATTTTGGCTCAAGCTTTTGCTTTCAGGGCAAGCGTCGTCTGGAGCGGCGCCCGCGCTTCCTCCCCGCGCTCCTCGCACAGCCCGCTCGGCACCAGCACAGGCGCCATGGCGAAGACGAACGGACGCATCGGCGTGGCGATCGTTGGACTCGGACGCGCAGGCCACTTCCACATGACCTCCATCGCCGGCATCCCCGAGCAGGCTCAGCTCAAATGGGTTGTCGACGTGAACGAGTCCCGGGCCAAGAGCGTCGCCGCAGAGAAGGGCTGCAGCTGGGCGGGCTCCCTTGCGCCAGCCCTCGCGGACCCTGACGTGCAGGTAGTGATCATAGCGTCGACGACGGACACTCACTTCCCCTTCATCATGCAGTCGCTGAGCGCCGACAAGTCCGTGCTCACGGAGAAGCCCATCTCGCACGAGCTGAAGGAGGTCGAGGAGGCCGTGAAGCTGGCAACCAGCAAGAATTTGCCGCTGTACTGCGGCTACCAGAGGCGCTGTGACAAGAACTTCCGTACGCTCAAGAAGCACGTGGATGATGGTTCCGTTGGCGAGCTCAAGGTTATTAAGTGCTGCAGCCGGGACAACCCTGTGCCGCCCATGGAGTACTTGCGCACCAGTGGAGGCATCTTCCACGACATGTTGATCCACGATTTCGACATGCTCAATTGGCTAAGCGGGGGTCAGGAGCCAGAGTCGGTGATGTCCGTGGGACACGCGTACAACAGCGAGATCGAGAAGATGGGCGACATCGACACTGTTGCTGTGATGCTGAAGTACCCTAGCGGCCTCATGGCCATGGTGGACACTTGTCGCGACGCTACGTACGGCTACGACCAGCGCATCGAGGCATTCGGCGGCAAGGGAATGTTGACGGCAAAGAACGAGCTTACCAGCACTGTGGAGTTGGCTACGTCGGAGGGCCACCTTATGCCCTGCGCACAGTGGAGCTTCCCGCAGCGCTACAAAGAGGCATACACCACCGAGCTCAACGAGTTCATCACGATGGTGCGCGCTGGACGCAGCAGCGAGCACCACCGCCTCGAGCAGGAAGCGCTGTCGCGGCATCCAAGCATCGTGCGTACCACGATTGCCGCAGAGTTGTCGTGGAAGCTTGGCCGCTCGGTGGACTTGAAGGACATGGATGGCCTACTCGCCGACCTGGACAAGAGCAATAAGGATGCTGATTCTGAGACCCGGAGCACGTGTGATTCCAATCTCAGCGTTTGCGTGGACGAGGGCAAGAACATGTTCGGAGACACGTTCCGCAACTATGAGGATTCGTGCCGGCAGGACGAAGTTGCCAGGACGTACAATACTATGCACACCAAGCAGACAGTGGATTTTGGCCTCCAGCAGCGCGAGCGGTGGCTGAAGTTTGAGAAGGGCGAGTTCACCGTCATGGAGATCATTGAGATGTTGGACGACCTTATCGATGACTCCGACCCCGACGTGGACCTCCCGAACAGCATCCACGACTTCCAGACGGCAGAGCGCATCCGTGCCCAGTGGCCCGAGCACGACTGGTTCCACCTGGTGGGCTTGCTGCACGACCTCGGGAAGGTGATGGCGCTGCCAAAGTTCGCCGGTGATTGGATGCTGGAGCAGTGGGCCGTTGTCGGCGACACCTTCCCGGTGGGCTGCGCACCCGCCATGGACGCCATCGTGTTCCCAGAGTCCTTCAAGCAGAACCCGGACTACGAACACCCAGTCTACGGCACGAAGCATGGCATGTATCAGCCAGGGTGCGGCATCTCCAGCCTCATGTTCTCCTGGGGCCACGACGAGTACATGTACCAGATGCTCAAGTACAACGGCTGCACCATTCCAGAGGAGGGCCTCAACATGATCCGGCTCCACTCGTGCTACCCATGGCATGACAAACGCGCGTACACGCATTTTGAGGTCGCGGAGGACAAAGAGACCCTTCGGTGGGTGAGGGAGTTCAACAAGTTCGATCTGTACTCCAAGGGCGATGCTGTCCCTGATGTGAAGGCGCTGAAGCCCTACTACGAGTCTCTGCTTGTGAAGTACGGCATCGGTGGCAAGCTCCGTTGGTGAGCCCAGACTGGTGCCCCCCCCCACACACGTTGGCACGCGATGCGCGCCGGATCCGGTGCTTGACGTGGGCGGGGGGATTGGGGGGGTGTTTGGGCGGATGTTTGGGAGGTAGATCAGATCAGGGGGGAGGTGGTGGAGGTGGGGGTGGAGGATGCGACCTGGCGGGCCGCAAGTGGCGGCGGGCGCCCCCGTCGATCAGTTCGGGGGGGGTGTGGCGCCGCGCCTCTGCCGCTCCGGGCAGGCGGTACAAAATTCGTTGGATGCACCGGCGGCGTGCTGGGCCATTGCACGAGGCGATCTGGCGGCATGCGCAGGCAGGGCCGAATCCTTGCGAGGGGAAGCTCCGCCCGAGCAGAGCTCACGGGCGTCTGAGCGGCCTCCCTCGCGGGCTTCGCCCCCACCGCGGTCGCGCAGATCGGGCTTGGGGGAAGGGGGAGGTGTCTGGACAGGTGTCTGGCTGCTCGGGGAGTTCAGCGCCAAGGGCATATTGTGTGTCAGACTGATGCCCAAGCAGGCCACGGACATGGTAGACTTACCGTGGTCATCGTGAGATGTACATGTGGATGTTTTCCTATTCAATGTTATTTAATCGCTTCGCTCATTCCGCCGGCCCATATCGCGCACCGCCGTTGACTGGCCGAGTGGCCGTCGGCAGTGCGGAACTGCAGGGGGCGGGGGACTCAGGTTGTGCCGCTTTTGTCGTGTCGGACGGTGGCAGGCGTTGAATGGGAACGTTGATTCTCGTGTAGTGCTGATGTCCTCTGTCGTTGCGGACGCGGGCGGCAATGAACAGTTTTCTGTTTCTCCTCTTCGTCCTGTTTTCTCGTTCCTTCTGCATTGTTCCCGGATGTGTGTGTGTGGGGGTGTGTGTGGGTCAGGAGAGGGGGGGGATGCGTGTGTCGGATTGGTTGTTTTCTCCGGGCTGCGTCAAAGGATGTTGGCGATGAGCACAGAGTGTATCTGCTGCGACAGTTCTGGCACGTCGCCGTGGGAGGGAAAAGGAGGAGGAGGAAGGGCAGCAGGAGGTGGAGGGGGCCCTGGGGGCTTCGTTGTGGGCATTTGGGGGCTTCTTGGGGCAGTCTTGGGGCGCTGTTGGGGAGTCTTGGGCCCCTCTTGGAAGCCTCTCGGGCCGATCTTGTAGCACATCGCTAGCGCTTGCTTGCGTGCTGGAGGGGGGGGTCTCCTGAGGGCTTCTGGGGGGTCTCTTGGGACCTCTTAGGGGCCTCATGGCTCCTCTTGGGGGCTTCTTGGGGCCGACGGCTGGACATGTTGTTTTGCTTGCTTGCGTGCTGGGGGGTGGCATTTGGGGGCTCTCGTGAAGGCTTCTGGGGTGCCTCCTGGGACCTCTCAGGGGCCTCTGGGGTTCTCCTGGGGGCTTCGTAGGGGCGACGGCTGGACATGTTGTTTCGCTTGCTTGCGTGCTGGGGGGTGGCATTTTGGGGGTCTCCTGAGGGCTTCTGGGGGGCCTCTTGGGACCTCTCAGGAGCCTCTGGGGTCCTCCTGGGGGCTTCTTAGGTCCGAGGGCTGGACATGTTGTGTCGTGTTCCCCCCCTGGGGCCGCTCTTGGGGCGTTCTTGGGGCCCTCTTGGGCCGTCTTGGGGCCCTCTGGGGCCGTTTTGGGGCCATCTTGGCTCGTCGTAAGGCCCTGGGCTCTTGGGCACTCTTGAAGCGGTCTTGGGGGCCTCTTGGGCCGTCGTCGGGCGTTGGAAAGCGGAAAGGGTGGGAATACCAAAATCTCACCAAAACCGGCTCTTCGTCCCAGGGCGCCCTGGTCCCCCAGAAGCGGCGACGGGGAGCCGACAAGTCGAGCAAAAGCCGCCAGCACCAAACAACATCACGACGTCGAGCTTTGGGTTCGGACGCAGCCATGAGGAGAACAATTATGTGCATCTAATATACATAGAGACCGTCTACGTTCCTTGGCGCGGCGCCCCAAGTGGTCGCCTTGCTGGAGGGCCCTATGCTGGCCGCGCGGCCTGGCGGGCTCCGCACCCAAAGGCGACGGTTGCCGTCGGGCTTCTTCGCCTGAGGCAGAGGCCGCCATCGCCCTGTTGCGGGGCTGGCCGACGGGCGGCGGCGGTGCCAAGCCCCGAGGAGGAGGAGGAGGAGGAGGAGGAGGAGGAGGAGGAGGAGGAAGACGAGGGGCAAGAGGAAAAACACACCGAACAGACGCTGACCAGAAGGAGGGAGGGAAGCAGCAGAGGCAGTGCAGAGCAAGCAGGGGGCGGACGGAGGTGGTCGTCGTCGTGGCCAAGGCCAGGGGGGGTCGTCGGGGCAGGGCGTCGGGGGCGGTGGTCGTGGTCAGTGGAGGGAGTGGTCGTGGTCAGGGGAGGGCGGCGGTTCAGGCGGCGTCGGCCGCGCTAGCCGCCGTGGCCGCCGCCAGCCTGGCCGCGGGCGCCCCGACCGGCGCCTGCAGCCTGCGGAGCACGGCCCGCGCATTCTCCTTCTGGAGGAGATGCGAGAGTCGCTGGGCGTGCTCCGCCGCCACCTGCGAGGGGTCGTCCCCCGTGGCGTCCGCCGCGCGCTTGGCCAGGACGGCCAGGGCGCGTCGCGCCTCCCTGCCCCAGCCGCCGCCGTGCGCCTCGACCACCATGGGAATGAAGGTGATCCCGGCGGCGGCGCAGCTGCGCTCGGTGTCGAGGAAGAGGCGTTTTTGCTCCTCGTACCGCTCGGCCGCGGCGCCGGGCGCGGCAGCCGAGGCGGCGAGCAAGTCGCCCCGCAGCCCCGAAGTGACCGCGAAGTCAAGGGCGGCCGGGGCGCCGTTACGCCAACGGGGAATATACACATCCGCCGGGCGCCGGCCGCCGTCGTCGAGCTCGCCGCCGTTCTCCTCCGTCCCCGGCGGGCCCTCGCCCCTCGCGCGAGGCTGCAGCAGGCCGGGCCGCTCGAGCTCGGAGCCCGGGAACCCCGCGGCCTGCGCGGCGAAGAAAGCCTGGTCTCGTAGGGCGTTGTGCCGCTTGACCCGGTCCCCTCGGCAAGGGCAGACCAGCGCGTGGTCGCCGTAGACGTCGAGGATGCCGTCGCAGGCCGGGCAGAAGGTCTCGGCGTCCGCCAGCTGCACCCGCAGGCGCCTCTGCAGAGCGATCTGCATCAAGCTGTGCGGGAACTCCGTGCCGACCTCAGCGCAGGGCCGCGCCTGCAGCCAGCCGCTGGCGCCGGGGGCGCTAACCAGCGAGAGGTGGGCCCTGGTGGCGGGGCAAGCGCGCTCCCAGAGTTCGGCCTTGGCGGCCTTGTCCAGCCTGTCAGAGAGCCCCCGCTGGTCACCGTGCTGGCTGGCGTCGAAGGCAATCCTGTCTGCCTGTGGTAGCCGGGCGTTGTAGGCCGCCGCGGCAGCGCCCAGGGCGTCGTCGGCGCCAGTGTCGTCGTTGGAGTAGCCCGCCCAGAGCTGCTGGCAGAGCGCAGAGCAGGCCGCGCGGGAGGCCAGGTAGGCGGCGGGCGCGTGGCGCTCCGCTGAGCGCAGCCCCAGGCCGCCTGCCTTGAGGGCGAGCTGCGCCTGCGCCCAGGAGTCGTCCGTGGGGGAGCTGCTGCTCAGCTGCTCGAGGCTGGCGCGCACTGCGTTGTCAAGCGCGACGAGCGCTTCCGTGTGCACGTTGGGCGGGACAACCCGCGCCGAGTAGCTGAGTCTGCAGAAGCCGGCGCATTGCCGCAGCAGGTGGAGCGCAACCTGGGCGTGCTCGAGGGCGCCGAGTGCCTCGAGGAGCTCGGTGGCCTTGCCGACTCGCTGCCGCGTGTGATCGAGGCAGAAGGCGTCGCTGCCGACTGGCGCGCCCAGGAGTTCGAAGCAGCCGTCCGTGCGCAGGCGGAAGCCCGGGGGGAAATCCTGCAGATTCACTTCGCTGTCGTCGCCGCCAGTGGGGACCACCTCGCATTTCCCGGGCCCCGTGCTTAAGCGGAGTCCCACGGCCGCCAACTCTCCCACCAGCAGGTGGAGCAGGCGCGCCACCGCCTGCCAGTCGCCCGCCAGGGTGCCGTCGTCGAGAAAAAAGAAAGTCAGGTCCAGGGCGCCCGCGGCCGCGGGGGCGGGCTGGCGGAGGGCCCTCTCAGCAGCGCGCTGCAGCGCCAAGGAGAAGAGCAGCGGCCCCAGTGGGTCTCCCTGCTGCACGCCGCATTCCGAGCAGATCGAGTGCCGGCCGAGCCAGAGCAGGGAGGGGGCCCGGTAGCACCAGGAAGCCCAGGGCGCTAGCGCGGGCAGCTCCTCGTGCACTGCTTGCAGGAGGGCTTGGCGGTCGAGGGCGTTGAAAGCGTTGCTCAGGTCTAGCTTAACGAACACCTTCTGCCTGCTGCCAGCGTGGCGTGCGAACCACTGTCGGGACACGTGAACCGCGGCCTCGCAGCCGCCCGGGAGGGCGACGCCAACCTGCAGGGGGGCGAGGCGGTCGCGGGCGGCGTCAGACACCTGGCTGCAGAGGCACTTCGCCACCAGGCGCCGCACGGTTTCCCCCACCGCCACTGGTCGAAGGCCGCCGTCCTTCTTGGGCAGGGCCACCAGCGAGGCGCCAGCCAGGTACTCCGCCACGCCGGGGGGGGCTAGACCCTTCGCGAGGAGGTTGGCGAGGCCGAGCAGCTGCTGCAGCACCTCGTCGCGGTGGGCCGCCGTCTGCAGCGCGTCCTTGAGGTGTTGTGGCCGCAGGCCAGAGGGGCCTGGAGCGGAGCCCCGAGGGAAGGCCCGCACCTCGCGCTCGAGCGTGGCGGCGTCAAGCTGCGGAGCCGCCGCTGCGCTGACAGCGGGGAGGCTGGCGGCGTCCACTGGTCGCTGGCTGCGCGGGTGCTTCAGACGCATCTGCTCCAGCACTGCTGCGGTGACCTCCGCTGGAGGCTCGCTGGTGAGCGCCGAGCAGCTCTTGGAGTACTGCGCGTCCGCCGAGAGTTCCAGGCAGCGCTGCGCTCTCTGGGCTGCGCGGGAGGGTTTTGCAGTGGCTCGTCGGTCCGCGGTCTCTTCCCAAAGCGAAGCGCGCTCTCCCTCCAGCCGGCGCCCCAAAACCCAAGGAAAAGCAATTAATTTTGCCTATTGGGGCCCTCTTGGGAGTGCTCTGGGAGGCCTCCTGGGGCGTTTGGGGGCCATATGGAGCGTCTTGGAGCGATCTTGTGGCATCTCGGAGCCCTCTTGTAGCATCTTGGGGGCGTTTTGGGGCGTCTGGAGGCTCTCTGGAGGACCTCGAGGGCGGCACCCAGGAGGGAAAACATCTTTGACGGGAACCTCCCGGGACCCTCCCGGGAGTCTCCCGGGACCCTGCCGGGGTACTTTTCGTGGGGAGACCCCCAGGGGCCGCCCCGCGCGCGCGAAGAAGAATATTGTAAAGCAGTCACCGGAGGTCTTAGCACGCCTCTGGCCCGTTGGGCCGGCGAATTTAATCGCTTCGCTCATTCCGCCGGCCCTCGAGCGCTCTATGGGGCCTCTTTGAAACCTCTTGGGGGCCTCTTTGGGGCCTCCTAGGGGCCTCTTGGGGGCCTCTTGGGGGTCTCTTGGGGCTCCTTGGCGGCGTCTTAGGGCCCACTTGGGCCTCTTGGGGGGCTCTTGGGGGCCTCTTGGGGCGGGGTAGTCGAGTGCACCCCCCTCGGAGGCCACGATCCTCGTGAGGGGTTTAGAAACATGATCGACCCACGAACCTGGAAAGGAATATAGAAACGTAAGACTTGGCAACGTTTCAAAGACACTTGATTGGGCGACGGGCAAATGCAATGCTTAGTGACTCGGTCTTGATGTACCGTGCCGGGGGCTGTGCTGTGCTGCGCCGTGCTGAATTGCGATGTGCCACGTGACGATTGTGCTTTGTAGCGTTGTGGATCGAATCCTCCTTTGCATCCGAGTCCTGACCGAACTGATCTGGATCTTAAGCTCGAGCTGCCTGAGCACATAGTAGCTGCCCAAGAGCTAATTCACGGGGGGGCATGCTAGGAAGACGCGCCGCCGAAAGTTCCAAGGGACGCGTCAGGCGACGTGCCAGGGGACGTGCCATGGGGACGCACCGCGGGACGTGCCAAGGGGACGCGCTACGGAACGTGCCAATGGACGTGCCACGGGACGTGCCAAGGTACGCACCAAGCGAGGTGCCAGGGGATGTGCCACGGGGACGCGCCGCGGGACGTGCCAAGGGGACGCGCTACGGAACGTACCAATGGACGTGCCACGGGACGTGCCAGGGGACGCGCCGCGCGACGTGCCAGGGGGACTCGCCACAGGACACGCCACGGAACGTGCCAAAGAACTTGCCAAGTTGCAATGCTGAATGTATCGATCTTGATGTACCGTGCCGAAGGCAGTGCTGTGCTACGCCGTGCTGAATTGCGATGTGCCACGTGACGATTGTGCTCTATAGCGTTGTGGATCGAGTCCTCCTTTGCATCCGAGTCCTGACCGAATTGGTCTCGATCTTAAGCTCGAGCTGCCTGAGCACATAGTAGCTGCCCAAGAGCTAATTCACGGGGGGGGGCATGCTAAGAAGACGCGCCGCCAGAAGTTCGGAGCGACGCGCCAGGCGACGTGCCAGGGGACGTGCCACGGGGACGCGCCGCGGGACGTGCCAAGGGGACGCGCTACGGAACGTGCCAATGGACGTGCCACGGGACGTGCCAGGGGACGCGCCGCGCGACGTGCCGGGGGGACTCGCCACAGGACGCGCCACGGAACGTGCCAAAGAACGTGCCAGGTTGCAATGCTGAGTGAGTGTATCGATCTTGCTGTACCGTGCCGAAGGCTGTGCTGTGCTGCGCCGTGCTGAACTGCGAGGTGCCATGCCACGATTGTGCTCTATAGCCTCGTGGATCGAGTCCTCCTTTGCATCCGAGTCCTGACCGAACTGGTCTCGATCTTAAGCTCGAGCTGCCTGAGCACATAGTAGCTGCCCAAGACCTCTTTCACGGGGGGGCATGCTAAGAAGACGCGCCGCCAAAAGTTCCGAGGGACGCGCCAGCCGACGTGCCAGGGAATGTACCATGGGGACGCACCGCGGGACGTGCGAAGAGGACGCGCTACGGAACGTGCCAATGGACGTGCCACGGGACGTGCCAGGGGACGCGCCGCGCGACGTGCCGGGGGGACTCGCCACAGGACGCGCCACGGAACGTGCCAAAGAACGTGCCAGGTTGCAATGCTGAGTGTGTGTTCCGATCTTGATGTGCCGTGCCGAAGGCTGTGCTGTGCTGCGCCGTGCTGAACTGCGATGTGCCATGCCACGATTGTGCTCTATAGCCTCGTGGATCGAGTCCTCTTTTGCATCCGAGTCCTGACCGAACTGATCTGGATCTTAAACTCGAGCTGCCTGAGCACATAGTCCACGTAGTAGCTGCCCCAGAGCTAATTGACAAGGAAACATGCCAGGAAGACGCGCCGCGTAACGTTCCAAGGGACGCGCCAGGCGACGTGCCAGGGGACGTGCCACGGGGACGCGCCGCGGGACGTGCCAAGGGGACGCGCTACAGAACGTGCTGGGGACAAGCGTCGTGTTGGTGGCCAGGACACATAAAAACACGGTGCCAGCTCGGGACAACCATGAGAGATATCCCCTGGGTGGCCTGGACACGTAAAAACACGTGGTTCCAGCTCGGGACAATCATGTTAGAGATCTCCCTGGGTGGCCTGAGCATGAAAAAACACGTGGTTCCAGCTCGGGACAGCCATGTTAGATACCCCCCTGCGTGACCTGGATACGCTGAATTCGCGCTCCCGCTCGAGACATCCTCGCTACGTCTTCCCTGGAGAGGCCCCCGAAGCGCAACCCCCTGTTCAGAGCAAGAAACCATCACTTTTCTGTATTGGGACATGTGTTCGGGTAGCGCTTTTCGGCCACCCGTGCGTTTCCTTGTAATTCGGCGTTGGGCCCGACGCCATGTTAGATACCCCAACTCTGCAAAACCAGCGTTTCGCTCAACAATTTCTGAAACACAATCGTTTCGCTCGAGACATCCCCCAACTCTGCAAAACCAGCGTTTCGCTCGAGACATCCTCAACCAATTCTGAAACACAGCCGTTTCGCTCGGGACATCCTCAAAAGTCACGGAAATCCTCGAAAAACAAACGAATTAGTCGAGACATCCTCGAAATTCCTGCGCGCAGGACGCGGCACGCGCGAGACATCCTCGGAATTCCTACGCGGGGCGCTTTTCCGAGTCGCGGTCGGCTCTGCAAAACCAGCGTTTCGCTTGAGACATCCTCAACAAATTCTGAAAACAAGCGTTTCGCTCGA
The DNA here is from genome assembly GCA_963575745.1 of Prorocentrum cordatum. Taxonomy (NCBI): domain Eukaryota; class Dinophyceae; order Prorocentrales; family Prorocentraceae; genus Prorocentrum; species Prorocentrum cordatum. Next base: position 165,303 of record CAUYUJ010017981.1, on the reverse strand, counting down.
GACATCCCCAACTCTGCAAAACCAGCGTTTCGCTCGAGACATCCTCAACAAATTCTGAAAAACAAGCGTTTCGCTCGAGACATCCTCAAACATAAAATCCGCCGGACCTCTTCCCGCACGTAATTTATCGGAGAATAATTCCGCCGGCCCTCTTCCCGTCGATTCCGGGGGCAAACGGCTAAAAGAGATCCCTGGGCTTCAGCCCTTTCCGGGAACAAGCGTTTCGCTCGAGACGTTCTCAACACCTCCCCGTGCAAGACATCCGCCTGGGCGACCTGGACACGTGAAAGCAAACGTCTCGCTCGAGACATCCTCAGCACATCTTCCTGCTAGACATCCGCCTGGGCGAACTGGACACGTGAAACCAAGCGTCTCGCTCGAGACATCCTCAACACATCTTCATGTTAGACGTTCGCCTGGGCGGCCTGGACACGTGAAAACAAGCGTTTCGATCAAGACATTCGCAACACATCCTCATGCTAGACATTTGCCTGGGCAACCTGGACACGTGCAAACAGGCGTCTCGATGGAGACTTCCTCACCACATCCTCATGCTAGACATCCGCCTGGGCGACGTGCCAAGCGTTTCGCTCAAGACATCCTCAACAAATCCTCATGCTAGGCATCCGCCTGGGCGACGTGCACGCGGGAAAACAAGCGTCTCGCTCGAGACATCCTCAAGACCTGGGCACGTGAAAACAAGCATTTCACTTGAGAGGTCCTCTGAATTCTGGTCCCCAGAAGAGGACAATCTATGACACAAAACAAGCGTTTCGCTCGAGACATCCTCATCAATGTCTGTAAAACAAGCGTTTCGCTCGGGACATCCTCAAATTTTAATTCGCCGGCCCTACTCCCGCACGTAATTTCTCGCAGAATAATTTCGCCGGCCCTACAGCCGTCGAAACCGGGGGGTTAAACCATCTAAAAGAGAACCTTGGGCTCGAGCCCTTTCCGGGAAAAAAGGCCCTCAAAACCATCTCTGAGTAGACCTGGTCGGGCTGCGGTCGGGACACTTTTCGCCGGGGGACCCCCAGGGGCCGCCCCGCGCGCGCGAACTAGAAATTTTGTTAACCATTTTCCGGAGATCTTAGCACGCCTCTGGCCCGTTGGGCCGGCGAATACCTAGGTGCGATCGGCATCTCGCGCACGATTGTGTGCCAGGATGCGCCAGATCCCCAAACTTCGATCTAGCGCACAGAACGCACTGCATGCGCAATTTGAAGCTGCGTTCGTCTGCCCGAGTTCTCCGTACATCCAAGAGGTTCCCAGCTGGCGAAGGCCCAGCTCGGAGTGGCCCACAGATGCGCGCAAAAGGTCTACTCGCCAGATCTCCTAGCGTGGTTCTTCGGCGTAATGGCCGCCGCACCTCGCTTCCACGCAGCATGCCCTGCGCCCGAGGCATTTCGCGAGGCTTCTCTTTAGCGGGCCAGACCTCGGGGGCCTCTCCGATTCTGTCGAGGCAGAGTGGCCTGTGCCATTCGGCCCGAGAGAGGCTTCTTCGCCAGAGGGCCGTACCTCCAGCAGGGTGCCCTCTTCGGTGGCGCGGCCCTCTGAGGCCGGGGGCTGAAGTTTTGTCGTAGACCCGTCGGTCTCAGCAGTTGCTGGGCGAGGTTTATCGTCTCAGCCCTGATGCTTCGCATGGGCATGGGCGAGTTGGCCTTTGGAGATGCCAGCCGCCCCTGTCTACTTCATGCGCGAGATCTGTCCAGGTACACGGCGGGTCAATTACCCCAGATCTTCATGGTACAGAGCGACGGTTTTGTCATCTCGCATGTGCTGGCTAATTAAGTAGTGAGGTTGGTCTCTGGCTGTCTCCAGGGGTGGAGTTTTACTGTTGGGCGATTCTCTTCGCCATGTGTGCAATCGTCTACTCGAAGTCGCTGGCACCGCGTGACTTGCACAGTGAAACTCCCGCCCTGTCGAGCCCAGAGCGACGCAGTCTGGTGGGGGCGCATGCCCAGCGCGCGAGAACAACACCCAAACTTGGATGAGGAGGGCTGCTCTAGTATACCTTACCACGCTGGCTTACCCTGCCATTTCGTTTTTGTGGTGTTGTCCTCGCAGAGCAGGGGGGGCCGCGAGTTTTGCACTGCGGGCGCCGCGGAACATATTTGTTTGACGACAGAACGCCAGGGGCGCCAGCCAGAGTCAGCTGCTCCTTATCGACCATTGGAACGTAGGCAGGAACAAAGAACGGAGACACGATAAGCAAACATAAAACAACTGTTCTTAAGCATTGAGAACTCAACAACAACAGCAGCAATCAGTTGAAGACTGTTCGTTTTTATCTGCTCGCGCGCCATTCAACACGTATATCCCAAGTCCATCGGTACCCGCCTTCGTCGTCTTCCATCGTCCCCCCTTGGAAGTATATCTTTCTCACCTGCAGCGTGTATTTGGTGCAGAACCTAAGGCAGGGGAGGAGAGCAGAAAGCCCGTGGCAGGACCAGACGGGTCCATCGGGCAGGTAGAGTGGGAACGCGGACCGGAAATCCGAGACTTCCGCCCCGACAGGCTCCCAGAAGGCCCCAAGAGGCTCGCAAGAGGTCCCAAGAGGCCTCCAATAGCCCTCCGAAGACGGCCCCAAGACGGCCCAAGAGGAGCCCAAGACGGCCAAAGATGGTCCCGATACGGCCCAGGAAAGGGCCCTTGGTATCGAGATTGGTCGACAAGGCTCATCGTCAGCCTCACACGCGCAACGAAAGATGAAACCAGCAAGTGTGCACGCCGCGTTTTTGCGGGTACCTTCCAGAACACGCTGGGCGCTGGAGGAGGCGGAGGAAGGTTTGGAGAAGGAGGAAGAGGAGGAGGAGGATGAGGAGGAGGAGGAGGAGGAGGAGGAGGAGGAGGAGGAGGAGGAGTACCATCACAGGTTATGAGGGAAGGCGAAGGTTAGGCCGACCCTACTCTTAAACAAAACCATCGGGTTACATCCGATCATCCACTTACGCTCTCTTCGGCCTGCCTATGAGTCCCTTCCTTGATGAGCTGTGCTGCTGGGATCGGCTGGGAAAGTAGGGGGGCGGCCTTCAAGCTCCTTTTGCTAGTGGCCCCACCTCTTGCACACCACAATGAAAGACTCAACTTCAAGGTAATCGCACATTAACAGGGCGTGCTTCTTGGGCGCTCGAATTAGAGAAGGAAGGGCAACATGATTGCCAGGGCATGCTACGAGCATGCGGGCCGTACGTGTGCTGTCAGTCCTTGCTTGCGTGTGGCAGGCCAAGCACAACCAACGCATATTAAGCCAAGCCCATTGATGCCGATCACGCACGCACGGGCACGCCGAGGCTGACCCACAGATTGTGACGGGGATTCGGTCCAGATTCGGACCGCTCCAGCGGCCCCTACTGGAGGGTTTAGGCTCTTAGAGGGCTTCTCATAGGCCTTCTTGCCCGTGCGAGGGGCTAGGGGAGACCAGAGAGTGTGCGCCCCTGCAGCAGATCTGACCATTCTTGACTCGGCCACTGACTTTTCTATATGCAATCCGAGATCCTGCTAGGACGGACCTGGGATGCGGGCAGCAGTTTGCTGGGCGACCTTGTCAGCCCAATCGTTACCTTTAACTACAAACCAGTCCCGCGAGCCAGCCTCTAGGACCTATAGGTCCTGGTGGACCTTGGCTTTTTCGATCGCGAGGGAAAGAACAAATTGTCCTGGGCCTTGGCCGAAACAGAACTCCAGCGTACATATCTTTCCTACTTCCTCTGGGTTCTGGTGGGCCTAGGGGATACCCCTGAAATCTTCTACGCGTTCTTTGGTGATACTGGGGCACGAGGCGGCAGCTAGAATCCCCAGGTGCTCGGCAGCGGGCGACGCGGGGGGCAGGCTGGCCTCCACGGGGCCAGAGAGGGTGGCAACCAGGTCCCCAGCCTCGTCGTCTTTGACCACGGACCAAGCGGGGGCATCGTAATCCGCGGGCCCAGGTTGTAAAACGCTGCCATCGTTCAAAACTCCCCTTGTACAGCAACCTCCTTGACCTTGGGTTGACCATCTCCAGACCAGTAGACCGCACAATTTAAAAGCAACCGGATCAGGAAGAAGCTGGAACCCCTGAACGCATGGACCCCCCCTTCCTCGGATCAGTGAACTGCTGAACGTGACCCTCTTTTAATTTCTCTGGCCTCAAAGTGTGAGTTCACGGGCACTCGAAGAGCCTGTGGGGAATCGAGTCGACGGGGCCCTTGCACAACTCACACGCCACCTCGCCTGCAGAACCTGCTGCAATCATATAATCGTTTCCTGAGTTCGAATGCACGGGCACCCGTACGACAGCAGCGTCTTACGCATGGTTCGGGATCGTGGTATTCTGCAGCGCGTGCTGCATGACAGACGTGCCGAGGGGCTCGGACAGGTCGAGGTAGGTGACAGCCTGTAAATTCAACTGCTGATGCCACCGCGTCTGAAACATCTTTTTGAGGCGGGCGGGGGAGATCGTGATGAGAGGGGACCGTTGTCCTGCATAATCCTGGAAGACGAAGGGGTCGGACATTGACCATCCCAGACGGCCCAGACTGAGTATTGCGGCTCCCAAAGGACAGCGGATTTGGTGCCACTTCAGAAGGGGCTTCTCGAGGGCCAGCTGGGCTTGGGGTTTGAGGCTGGAGATGGTGAAGCCCACAGTTCCAGGTGAATGAGCAACTCTCCAGACTAAGTTGGACCGATAGCTGTCCGGTTCCAAAGCAGCACCCTCCTTCGTATGATCTCCCAAAGAAGACAGCGCCAGAGACTTGGATCTGGTGGCGCATCGGGGACCAACAATCTTTGGGTACAAGGATCTGGCCTCTCGCAGCTCGGGGTTCGTGAGGCCCGCGATCTCTGTGCCGTGGTAGGCGGCGGCCTTCAGGCCAGTCTGGTCTGGCGCATATTCGCTCCTGCACGCCTGAGCTGAGCCAAACAGTGGAGTCTCCTCATTTTCCACGTGCGCATCTGAAATGTGGTGCGGGTCTTCTTGGAGACCCTGGTCCCCACGGTACAATCAACCCCGCGGTTTGGCGCAGATGACGCTTGCTCGGGCCCGTCGGGTCCGCTGTACTTGCTTGAAGCTTTGGCCAACTTCTGCTACGCCATGGCGGACGAGCCGAGCACCGCCGCCGTGTGCAACGCAACGGGGCAATCGCGATCTTCCTGGATTGAATCCAGCATGCTGTCCGTGGCCTTCGCCAACTCCGACACAAGAAGGTGAATGTTGGTGTGGTGGCTGGCCAACATGAAAACGTTCGTGCAGATCGAGGTTTCAGCGTTGTGGAACCTCGGGGCCCAGGAGTCCAGGTGGGGCGCTGAATACATCTGGCCATGGACGGTCGCGAGCGAGAAGCCCGCGGGAAACCGTTCGGTAGCACAGCCAGCATACATAGCCAGGGTCTCTGTGGCAACCACACGAGGCCCTCCGTCCTGGTTCATCATGAGGCACCCAGGCGTCTCCGAGAACCCCTAGGAAATAGCCAGAGATTTCCACCTCACCCTGTTGATATTATCAGAGTACTTCGATGAACCCCACAGGACACCACTAGTATGGACATCCTGCTTTTGATAACCAGCAATTCGGCCCGAATGGCCTGGGCACAGGCAGTCTCTAACACTCCTCGACCAGCCTGACGAGCTAATCCAGATCTCTTGTTAGCCCTCTGCCGCCTCCGAGCCTCCTCCTGGCGGGTGTTGGACCACGCCCTCCAGATTGACGGAAGTATCCCAATGCTTCGGTTCGATGGGCGTTCATATTGGTCTGTGTTGTGCTTCTCAATTGAAGTCGCGATGATGGATGCTTTGAACGGCCGTCGGGAAAGCTCAAATGTCCTCGATCGGAGCCAAAAGCTTACATACTTGTTCGGGCTCCTGGTTGCTACGACACGCGAGATGTCGGGGATGGTAGCCGTCCCATGCCTGACCCATAGATTTGGGAAAACGTATGGCTGCTGGTAGGGCCTGCCTTGGCGTGATGGGCTCAAGGTGGTCCCGCTCAGCCGACGGCAAGATGAAGTCCTGCGCCTGCGGCGTGACGTGCCGCAGGTTCTGCAGGTGCGCAGCCCCTGACTGGAGTAGCTCAAAAGACCTGCCAGAATAATACACGTTGCAGAGAAGGCCACCAGACCTTCTGATGTTGCCAAGCTGTGAGTTTGGACGTCCACCTGTGAGCCCAGACAACCTCACGGGACATGGCTTCCTGGACACAGTTGTTCCAAGACGTCGTTTCTGTTTGGCGGTCTGTGGCCTCTTCTGCTTGCAGCGCATGGTTTATTGATTCGTTTAGCTCTTCAACTACCTGCAAGACTAGCGTCGGGTCCATCGGGCCCCAGTCCTGGTCCTGAGTGGCGGCACCTAGATCAGTCCTAACACTGGCGAGCAGGCGTGCAAACTCTTCGGAACCTTCAAGCTCGGGCGGAGGGGATTGGATGCTCTGGAGGATCTCGGCAAGACAAACTTCGTCCCCATTTGGAGCCTTCGAGTAACATCAGTCACTTTGCCTTTCGACCAACGAATGGGAATCGAAAGGCTCATCCAACTGGCCCTGAGCTCCACATCCCTCGCCTCTCTTGGTACCCATCTGATCTGTTGTAGTCCTACGCGCGGCACGGTTGGCGACTGGATCGGCGTGTCCGTGCGAATGCTGACGGATCTCGCCATGCCGCCAGCGACACACGTTCACGCCGAGTTCAGGACCGCGAGGCGGTCTTCGATCCCAGACTCCCTCTCCAGAACTTGGTCCAAGATGTCCAGGGCGGCCACCGTACATTTAGGGGGAGGGTGATGATGATGATGATGATGATGCGGAGGAGGAGGAGGAGGAGGAGGAGGAGGAGGAGGATTTGGAGGATTCCTCCCTCTTCCCCTCCGCTCCCGACCCGAAGACGGTCCAAGAGGCGTACAAGACAGCCCAACAATGTCCCGAAGCGGCCTTGGGAAACGGTCTCGGTATCGGTATCGGTCGACAAGGCTCACCGTCAGCCTCAAACGAACCATGGACGGTGAAGCCAGCACGACATGCGCACGCCGCGTTATGGAGCCACCCTTCTGGAACACGGAGGAGGAGGAAGACGAAGAGGAGGGTCTTGAGGTCTTCACCCTGGCCTCCGCTCCCGACCCCAAGACGGACCGAAAGGCGCCCAAGACTGTCCACGCATAGGCAGAGCGTACCGTTTTATGGACATTAATTGCGAGCCAATGCAGACGCCAGGTGCGCGACGCTCTCGAGGTGGGCGACGCGTGTCAGGTGCGCCACGCACGCCAGTGGCCTCATGGGCCCAGGCGTGCAAGGCGCGCCTCGTGCGTCATTGCGCCACGTGTTCACGTGCTCCACGTGTGCCAGGTGTGCCAAGTGCTTCAGCCGCACCAGGTGCGCCACGTGGGCGACACGCGCTGAGTGGCTGGTGCACGTGGCAGCACACATCGGACAATATCCGACACCCCCACCATATCTGTCAATCGCACGGTGTCGGCGGGGCGGTCAGAATTATGTATGGTGTGTGTGCGTGCGTGCGCATGGTGTGTTCACCCACGAACGGTTTTGTTTTGACATGGGTGGCAGACCACCGCCTGGCAGAACACGTGACCTCCCACACCATGCAAAGCAACATATGACGATTGGTCGCACACACACTGCTCAAAGTCTGCGGCCATGTGGCATTGTTTTTGGCAGTGGTGGTGTCGAGGTGTGACCGTGTGGTTTCGGATCGGTGGTGACTCGAGTGGGCGGCGGGGTGTTCACCAACCGTGTCCGTAGAAGACGTTGTTCCGTAAGGCTTGCAATTACAGAAGAGCGCATGATTCGTCTCTGAGCCGTTTGCCACCAGGAGGGCTGGTAGCATGTAGTGTTTGGTGTTGCCCTGCTGAGGTCTCGTTGTAGCCTACGTTGGGTGTCTCTTGGTGGCTTGTTTGGGGCTTCTTGGGGCTGCGTGGGGCCTGCTTGGGGCATCAACAACGTTCCGTAAGTAAGAGTCCATGGGTCACAGAACGCGCCATGAACATCTGGTACGGAAGCCGCCTGGTCAGTTCGATACCGTGTCTTGAAACTATGTCTGGGCAGTTTTGACTCGCTATCATGGGGGGTGGGTCATGGACTGCGCCCCCGCAACGATTCGCACACGCCTTAGCGTGCCGAAGGGAGGCAGGTGGAACGCCACCAAGAAACACATTAGTGTGTAGGCCTTGTCGAATAGACAAGGCCAAGGTTGAGTGAATTGGAATGAGTTCGAGTGAGCTGGGCTGAGCGGAGGTGAGCTGTGGCTGGCTGGACTGAGCCGAGCTGGACTGAATTGGCCTGAGCGTGGCTGAGCTGGACAGTCAGGCTGGGACGGGCTGAGCTGGACTGAGCTAACTGATCTTCGTTTCATCGTGGCATCGTCGTCATCATCATCACTACCCCTCTCGAGGATGCCCCTTCGGAGCCCACAATATACCGCCCACAGCGAGGGCGCTCGCACATGGGAAGCAAACCGATTTTTGCTTCTGCAGAGAGCCACAGGGAGGCCCGGTGCCGCAGAAGCCCAGTTGGGCGCGTCCATAATTTTTGGAGTGGGCCCTCTTGGGCCACCCCTCAATCGCTTTCGGAGTTTTGTGCGGATTTCTTGGATCTGCACTGGGGGCCCCTGGCTGAGCCTCTGGCGCCGTCCCCCGCGAGATCCAAGACGTCCGCTCAGAGCTCCGAATGTGTGTGTGTGTGTGTGTGTGCACCGTCTTGGACCACGCGTCGCGGGTGCTTTCTCCTCTCAGTAGGGAGCTCTCCTCAGGCCCCAGTGCAGGGCCAATTTCGATCCGATCGATCCGATTCGGCATCGATCCCAGCCAGCCCGATCCAATTCGATTCCGATATTCCAGCGAGTCGATGTTGCCCGATGCTTGCATGGCGCCGTTGTGCATCGGCCAGCAGCGCCACCACCATGGGAACCAGCAGCGCCCCCATCAGCAGCACCACGACGGCGACCAGTGGAAGGAGGCAACGGCATTGCCGACACCAGGCGTCCAGCAGGACACCAGGAGGAAGAGGACGGCGAGGAGGCGGAGGAGAGGGAGGCCCCAGGCAGCGCGCCCGGCACCAGGGGAGGGAACCCGCCTAGCGCCGTTGCCCGGCGAGGAGGGCGAGGAGGCGGCGGAGGCGGTGGCGGCGGCTGCCGAGGCGCCGCGGCCCAGCGAGCAGGACGAGGCGGCGGAGGAGGCGGAGGAGACCCACAGGACGCCGCTGCCCAGCGAGGAGGGCGAGGCGCTGCAGCCCGGCGAGGAGGAAAAGGAGGCGACGGAGGAGGCAAATGAGATTCGCGATGCGCCGCTCTCCAGCGAGGCGGCCGAGGCGCCGCTCTCCGGCGAGGAGGGAGAAGGGGCGGCGGGGAAGACTACGGAGGCGCCGCGGCGGAGGAGGCGGAGGAGATTCACGTGGCGTCGCTCCCCGGCGAGGCGGGATAGGAGGCGGCGGGGAAGGCCGCCGAGGCGCCGCGGCCCGGCGAGGAGGAGGAGGAGGAGCAGGAGGAGGAGTGATCCGACTCGGCTCCGACTCGGGGCCGACGCGGCCCGATTCGAGGCGCACTCCGATGCGGCCCGATCCAATGAAGACTGATCCTGCTCAGTAGGGAGCTTTCCTCAGGCCCAGCCAGCCTCGTTCGCAAGCCACGTCGCGCGATATCGGCTCAGCAGGAGAAACGTGCCAGCCGCGCAGGAGGAATGGCAATCTGAGATCAGAGAGTGCACTTGAGCATGTACGGGTCAGTAGACGAGCCACGCGCTGTCAAACAAGGGTGCCTGAATATGGCACTCAAAGTTTTTGTGAAATAGCACAACGGTGGGCTTTCGCAAACTCTCGGCTCCCGGGGGCCCTTGCCGGGCCCCGGGGCGGTCAAGACAATGATTCAGGATTAACAGCCCGTCGTGGGGGGAAAGTCCAGACCTTCGGGGTTTCACGTTTTGATTAAACCACGGCGTCGGACGTGTGGGACTGGTGCTGGAGTGTTTTGTTGGGCCGCCTGTCGCGAGGGCTGGCACCTGGCGGCGGAGCCCCGCCGGCACATTGGACTTGGACGAGATTCAGACCCACCCGTCTCGGGGACACCCCGCACAGGAGCCCCAAGCAGGCTGCTGTGATGGCGTTCGGCTCGCATGCTGGGACTGGACCGCGTTGGGCAGCCCTTCGTGAGGGTTATCACCCCCATGAGGAGAGGCCACAGTTAGGGCGTTCGCGCACTGGGGCCGGGCCATTTTTGAAAGCCCCCGTCACGGGGGTTCCGGCCCCCATGGGGAACTCCAATTGGCTCGCATGAGAGTACTAGTGCTCCGTGGGTGGATCGTTTTGGGCCAACGTTCACGGGGATTACAACGCCCCCTTCGAAAACCTTAATTATGGATGATCGCCAGGAATGTGCTAGCCCAGTGTGCGTGTGTGTGTGTATGTGTGTGTGTGTGTGTGTGTGTGTTTGGTGTGTGTGTGTGCGTGCGTGCGTGCGTGCGTGCGTGCGTGCGTGCGTGTGTGTGTGTGTGTGTGTGTGTGTGTGTGTTTGTGCGTTCGTGCATACGTGCGTGCGTGCGTGCATGCGTGCGTGTGTGTGTGTGTGTGTGTGTGTGTGTGTTTGCTGCCCCGCCGCGGCCAGGCCCCGCTCTGAGCGGGCCCGGCCTCCGTCTCCCCGCCCGCGCCGGGCATTCCCATTCCTCCTCACGTGCACCGCGGCTAAATTAGCAATCGTATGCCCTACATTCGCCAGCGCTGCCTAGCCGCTGACGCAAAAAGTATGTGTGTGTGTGTGTGTCTGTGTCTGTGTCTGTGTCTGTGTCTGTGTCTGTGTCTGTGTCTGTGTCTGTGTCTGTGTCTGTGTCTGTGTCTGTGTCTGTGTCTGTGTCTGTGTCTGTGTCTGTGTCTGTGTCTGTGTCTGTTGACGCGGGGCCTATAAAGGCTAAAAGGAGCCCACAAGGGCCCTGGCCCCACTGAGGGGCCAAAGCCACAAGGGGCCGTCCCAAGACAGGGGGCGGGCCACAAGGGACCCCGAGAGCCCAGACGAGCCGCAGAAGGCTGCCTCCAGGGCACATCGGCCCCGAGGCACCGCTCGGCCTGTCAGCTCAGACCCCCGTCGAGGGGCATCAGCGCGAAGCGCTGGAATATATACAACCGTGCAGACAAAGTGAACTCGACTGAACACAGGAGTCTTCACTCACACAGGCAAACAGCACAAACGGACTGCAACTGCTTGCCTCAATCATCGAGGGGGCCCCTCACGCCCCTCTGCATATGGACGACCTGCAAGCGGCCCTCGAGGATACGCTCACGCTCCTCGGCATCTGGCCAACCTGCAGTGCTGGGGCGGACGCCGAGAAAGCGGGCCTCGGCCGAGCTCAGGAGTGCCTCAACTCCCGTCTTGGGCCCAATGGCCACGCATATCACCGCCGCCACCGAGAAATCGTCCAGGAAGTAAAACAAGCTCTCACAGAACGCGTGGCGGGAGGCCTTCTGCGCCTCCCTCTGCTCGCACCGAGCCTCCAGCGCGTTCATCGGCTTCGAGAGCACCTCCCGCTCGCCCTTGGGCTCGGTGCCCTCCTCCAGCGCGCCCTGCTGCTCGGACAGCGCCGCCAAGTCGCCCTTCTGCCAGACCAGCTGCTCGGAGGTCGCCTCCTGCGCGCACGGCCGCTGCGAGAGCACCTCCAGCTCGCCCCTGGCCTCGGCGCCCTCCTCGAGCGCGCCCTGCCGAACGGACAGCGCCGCCAGGTCGTCCTGCAGCTCGACCGTGGGCTCGGCGCCCTCCTCCAGCGCGCCCAGCCGCCCCGAGGGCGCCTCCAGCTCGACC
>CAUYUJ010017981.1:95000-148444 GCA_963575745.1 Prorocentrum cordatum | reverse complement strand
TAGTAGTAGTAGTAGTAGTAGTAGTAGTAGTAGTAGTAGTAGTAGTAGTAGTAGTAGTCGCCGTAGTAGTAGTAGTAGTCGTATTAGTAGTAGCATTAGCAGTAGTAGTAGTTGTAAGTCGTAGTAGTAGTAGTAGTAGTAGTAGTAGTAGTAGTAGTAGTAGTAGTAGTAGTAGTAGAAGCAGTCGTGCTAGCCGAAGTAGAAGTAGCAGAAGTAGTAGTAGTAGTAGTAGTAGTAGTCGTAGTAGTAGTAGTAGTAGTAGTAGTAGTAGTAGTAGTAGTAGTAGTAGTAGCGTTGGTCGTAGTAGCAGGGGTAGTTGTAGTCGTAGTCGTAGTAGTAGTCGTAGTCGTGGGCCGTAGTCGTCGTCGGCGTCGTAGTCGTCGTCGGCGTTGTCGCAGTCGTAGTCGTAGTCGTAGTCGTGGCCGTCGCCGCTGTCGTAGTCGTAGTCGTGGCCGTAGTCGTAGTCGTAGTAGCAGTAGGTGTCGCAATCGCGCTTGTAGTAGTGGTAGTCGCACAAGTAACTCGTATAATTAGTTGTAGTATTACTTGGAGTAGTAGTAGTAGTAGTAGTAGTAGTAGTAGTAGTAGTAGAAGGAGGAGGGGTAGTAGTAGAAGTAGTAGTAGTAGTAGTAGTAGTAGTAGTAGTATTAGTAGTAGTAGCATCAGTAGTGGCACTAGTAGTAATAGTAGTACTAGCAGTAGTAGTAGTAGCCATAGCAGCAGTAGTAGTCGTAGTAGTAGTAGTAGTAGCAGCAGTAGTAGTAGTAGTAGTAGTAGTAGTAGTAGTAGTAGTAGTAGTAGTAGTAGTAGTAGTAGAGTAGTAGTAGTAGTAGTAGTAGTAGTAGTAGTAGTAGTAGTAGTAGTAGTAGTGGTCGTAGTAGTAGTAGTCGTAGTAGTAGTAGTCGTAGTAGCACAAGTAGTCGTAGTAGTAATAGTGGTGGTCGACCTGTTCGTAGCCGTAATAGGTGCAGTAGCAGTAGTCGTAGTAGTAGAACTGAGGGCTGTAGCGCCAAAAGTCGCAGTAGTAGTAGTAGTAGCAGCCTTAGATGCAGTTGCAGTATTAGTAGTTGTATAGTCTTAGTGTTAGTATCACTTGCAGAAGTAGTATTAGTAGCGGTAGCAGTATAAGTCGTATTAGTAGTAGTAGTAGTAGTAGTAGTCGTAGTAGTAGTAGTAGTAGTAGTAGTAGTAGTAGTAGTAGCAGTCGTAGTAGTAGTAGTAGTAGTAGTAGTAGTAGTACTAGTCGTATGTAATCTAGTATAGTAGTAGTAGCAGTAGTAGTCGTAGTAGTAGTAGTAGTAGCAGTAGTGGAAGTAGTAAGACGTAGTCGTAGCCGTAGTAGTAGTAGCAGGAGTAGTAGTAGTAGTAGTAGTAGTAGTAGTAGTAGTAGTAGTAGTAGTAGTAGTAGTAGTAGTAGTAGTAGTAGTAGTAGTAGTAGTAGTAGTAGTACTAGTAGTAGTAGTGGTAGTGGTAGTGATAGTAGTAATAGTTGTCGTAGTCGTAGCCGCAAAGGTCGTAGTAGTTGTAGTAGTACTCGCAGGGGCATTCGTAGTAGTCGTAGTAGAAATTGCCGCGGTAGTAGTAGTAGTAGTCGTAGTAGTAGTAGTAGTAGTAGTAGTAGTAGTAGTAGTAGTCGTAGTAGTAGTAGTCGTCGTAGTAGTAGTAGTAGTAGTATAGTAGTAGTAGTAGAAGTAGTAGTAGTAGTAGTCGTCGTAGTAGTCGTAGTAAGTAGTAAGTAGTAGTAGTAGTAAATAGTCGTAGTATAATAGTAGTATAGTAGGTGTACTGGATTAGTAGTCGTAGTTGTCTCGTAGTTAGCAGAGAAGTAGTAGTCGTAGTGTGTGGAAGTATTAAGTATGTAGTCGCAGTAAGTAGAATAGTCGTATAGTAGTATTTATAAGTAGTAGCAAGCGCAGCAGCAGCAAAGCAGTATAGTGAGTAGTAGTAAATAGTATAGTATTAGTAGAAGTAGTAGTAAGGAGTAGTAAAGAAGTAGTATAGTGGTAAGTAGTAGTAGTAGTAGTCAAGCAGTAGTAGTAGTAGTAGTAGTAGTAATAGTCGTAGCGATCGAAATCGTACTAGTAAGCGGTAGTCGTAAGTTGATAGTCGTAGTAGTAAGTAGTAAGTATTAGTCGTAGTAGTAGTAGTATTAGTAGTAGTAGTAGTAGTAGCAGTAGTAGTAGTTGTAGTAGTAGTAGTAGTAGTAGTAGTAGTAGTCGTAGTAGTAGTAGTAGTAGCAGTAGTAGTAGTAGTAGTAGTAGTAGTATAAGTCGTCGTCGTGGTCGTGGCAATAGTAGTAGTGGTAGTAGTAGTAGTAGTACTACTAGTAGTAGTAGTCGTGGTCGTCGTAGTCGTAGTGGTAGTAGTCGTGGAAGTAGCCGTGGTAGTAGTAGTAGTAGTAGTAGTAGTAGTAGTAGTGGTGGTAGTAGTAGTAGTAGTAGTAGTAGGAGTAGTAGTAGTGGTAGTACTCAGTAGTAGTAGAAGTAAAGAGTAGTAGTAGCAGTAGCAGTAGCTGTAGTAATTATAGAAGTAAGTAGTAGTAGTAGTAAGTAGTAGGAGTAGTAGTAGTGGTAGTAGTAATTGGGAGCAAGGGGTAGTAGTGGTATTAAGTAGTAGTGAGTAGACGAAAGTAGAAGTGGTAGTTTACGTAAACGAAGTATTAGTAGTAGTAGAAGTAGTAGAGTCGTAGTAGTAGTAGTAGTAGTAGTAGTAGTAGTAGTAGTAGTAGTAGTAGTCGTAGTCGTAGTAGTAGTAGTAGTAGTAGCAGCAGCAGTAGTAGTAGTAGTATTAGTAGTAGTAGTAGTAGTAATCGAAGTACTGGTAGTAGTAGTGGTAGTAGTAGTAGTAGTAGTAGTCGTTGTAGTAGTAGTAGTAGTGGTGGTAGTAGCGGTAGTACTCGTAGTAGTAGTAGTAGTAGTAGTAGTAGTAGTAGTAGTAGTCGTCGTAGTAGTGGTGGTGGTAGTAGTATTGGTAGTGAAAGTAGTTGTAGTAGTGCTAGTAGTAGTAGTCGTAGTAGTAATAGTGGTAGTAGTAGTAGTAGTAGTAGTAGTAGTAGTAGTAGTAGTGGTTGTAGTTGTTGTAGTAGTAGCTGCAGTCGTAGAAATATGAGTAGTGGTGGTAGTATAGTAGTCGTAGCGGTAATAGTAGTAAGTAGTAGTAGTAGTAGTAGCAGTAGTAGTACTAGTAGTAAGTAAAAGTAGTTAGTATATAGTAGTAGTAGTAGTAAGTAGTCGTAGTAGTAGTGTCGTAGTTTCCCGTAGCCGTAGCCGTAGTAGTAGTAGTTGCAGTAGTAGTAGTAGTAGTAGTAGTAGTAGTAGTAGTAGTAATGATCGTCGTAGTAGTAGTAGTAGTAGTAGTAGTAGTAGTAGTACTGACAGTAGTAGTAGTAGTAGTAGTAGTAGTAATAGAGAGTAGTAGTGCTAATCGTAGTATAGTCGTAGTAGTAGCGTAGTAAGTAGTAGTAGTAGTAGTAGTAGTAGTAGTAGTAGTAGTAGTAGTAGTAGTAGTAGTAGTAGGCGTAGTAGTAGTAGTAGTAGTAGCAGTAGTAGTAGTAGTACTGGTAGTAGTACAAGTCGTAGTCGTAGCCGTCGCCGTCGCAATGGAATGGGGGCCCCCGACCGGGAAATAGTTTTGTTTCGTTCTCGTCGCGCGGGCAGGCGAGGCGTGTATATACATATATATATATATATACACATACATTTATATGCATATATGCGTGGTGGTAGTATGGGTGGTCGTATATATATATGTGCGTAGTGGTAGTAGTAGTAGTAGTAGTAGTAGTAGTAGTAGTAGTAGTACTAGTAGTGGTCGTATATATATATATGCGTCGTAGTAGTGGTAATATTAGTAGTAGTCGTAGTAGTAGTAGTAGTAGTAGTAGTAGTAGTAGTAGTAGTAGTAGTACTGATAGTGGTACTCGTAGTAGTCGTTAGTGGTGTTAGTAGTAGTAGTGGCCGCAGTAGTAGTAGTGGTAGAAGTAGTGGTAGGAGTAGTAGTAGTAGTAGATGTTCTGGCAACCGTAGTCGTAGTCGTAGTGGTAGTCGTAGTGGTAGTAGTCGTGGGGGGTAGTAGTCGTAGTAGTAGTAGTAGTAGTAGTAGTAGTAGTAGTAGTAGTCGTAGTAGTAGTAGTAGTAGTAGTACCAGTAGTAGTAGTACTAGTAGGGGTAGTAGTAGTAGTAGTAGTAGTAGTAGTAGTAGTAGTAGTAGTAGTAGTAGGAGCGGTGGTAGTAGTAGTAGTAGTGGTAGTAGTAGTAATAGTAGTAGTAGTAGTAGTAGTAGTAGTCACTAGTTGTAGCCGTAGTAGTCGTAGAGTATAAGTCTTTTTTTAAACTTATAGTCGTAGTAGTACTTAGTAGTAGTAGTAAGTATAGTAGTAGTGGAGTAAGTAGTAGTGTAGTAGTAGTCTATTCATCGTAGCCTCATAAGTAGGGCGTCGTAGTCGTCGTAGTAGTAGTCGTAGTATGAGTAGGAGTAGTAGTAGTAGTAGTAGTACTAGTAGTAGTAGTAGTAGTAGTAGTAGTAGTAGTCGTAGTAGTAGTCGTAGTCGTAGTAGTAGTAGTAGTAGTAGTAGTAGTAGTAGTAGTAGTAGTAGTCGTGGTAGTAGTAGTAGAAGTAGTGGTAGTAGTAGTAGTAGTAGTAGTAGTAGTAGTAGTAGTAGTACTAGTAGTAGTAGTCGTCGTCGTACTAGTGACAGTAGTAGTAGTAGTAGTAGTAGTAGTAGTCGTAGTTGTTGTTGTCGTTGTTGTCGTCGTCGTCGTCGTCGTTGTCGTCGTCGTAGTACTAGTAGTAGTAGTAGTAGTAGTAGTAGTAGTAGTAGTAGTAGTAGTAGTAGTAGTTTTTGTAGTAGCAACGAGCACGACCACGACCCGATTGTCGTTGGGAGTCCGTATCCTTCAATTAGCCACCAGAGGGAGTATCCAAAACCTATCGCCTATAGGTATTATCCGGCACATCCGCGCCCTGGCGGTCTGGATTCCACGGCGTGATTTCGCAGATACGCGGCCGCACGGATGCGTTACGCGATGGGCGTCCGCGAAAACGCGCCCCGCATCCGCGGGGTCGCGGCCCAAGGGCCTCTCCCGCGCGGATGCGGATACGATTTTCGCATGCGAGGTGAAGGCTTTCGTGGATGAGCTGCTCGGCATGGAGGGCGCCAAGGAACCAGTGGTGCAGAGCGGTAACATTTACGGCGTCTCGGACGCATTCCACGACATCAACGGGGATCTCATAATGCATGAACTCAGCACGGGCAACAGGCTCGCGGCTCTCTCCAGGGCGGACCAGGAGAGGGCCTTGTCGATCTTCAAGATCTTTTTCTGCAGCGCCAGGCTCAGGAACAGGAACCCACTGTTCCCGAGCTTGGTGGACGCGGCCCTTATCGGCAACCTGCTGAACTTCCCGAAGCACGTCTTCGGCCTGCCGTTCGCCTGCTTCGCGTCCGACGGCAACGAGGCGCTGTCCCTGCTCTTGTACTCCTACCGCCAGGAACAGCAGGGCCGGGCCGCTCCGACCGTGCTCTTTGTCGGGGACGCCGGCGAGTCGCTGCCTGACGTTCGCCATTGCGCCAAGCGCCTCGGACTCGAGCTTGTCGAGGTTGAGGAGGGCGAGCTGCCTGTGTTTCAGAATAATCGGAGGGCACCAACTGGCCAGACCGACCCTGGGCCCAGGAATGGCGTATATGCCTTCCTACCCAAGCCGGGAAGGCGTATACATCGAGCCTGGGCCCAGGCTGAGCCTGGCCAGGATCGGTACAGGTCTGGTTGGCGCCCCCTTGCAGCAGCCGCGCGCCGGTCGCCCGGTCGCAGTGGTGGCACTTCTGGGCAGCGCGTCGCTGGGAGATGCCGCCGCGTGGGCGGAGCGGCACGCCGCTGGCCTCCACGTCCACGTCCCAGACGCGCAGTTGCGCAGGATCTTCACAGAGATCGACGGTTCGAAGAGTGGTCTCTGTGGAACGGCGAGTGTCGTCTAACTCATCCCCATCCCCGACTGGGCCATGGTATCTCAGCTCCACCAGCCCACCCTCCTGGGTGGGGATCGGCCCCGCGAAACGAAAAGTAGCAGGCACATATCCCAACTAGGTGGGCAAGTCGGGCAGTGGGGCCAAGGCCACGCCAGTTGGGATAGGGATCGGTTCAACGATGCTCAGATCGGGCCCCGAGGATAGGAAAGGCTTTCCCAGACTCACGACGTCGTGGTTCTTTCCAATCATGGATCGCATGAGTTCTGGACCTTTTCCTGAATCTGGATTTCTTATTCATGTTTTTTCGACTGCCCAGGGGCGAACATTATCAAGAGCCGTTCGTCGTAAACTTTTTCTAAGCAAGAGGAGGTCTTGGTTTCAGGTTGATTTGCATCGTTCAAGGCCTCACCCTGGGCCCCATGTCTCAGGGCCCCTCTTTGAAGCGCCGAAGAGAACGCGTCCTCGGTTCACCTCGAGCTTCCGCGGGGGGTCCGCAGTGTCAGCATCGAGGAGGGCCTCCTCAACTGCGGCTACATTGGAAGAAGGCGAGCTCGGCATCAGCATAAGCTGTTGGAAGTCTGTGCGGAAACTCATGGATCGGTGCTGGACCCCCCTGGCAGCGCGGTCCGCGCGCCAGGGGGTGGGGGGCCTGGCTCCGATCCGACGCGCCGAAAGCGCATGCTCATGCCGATGCTCCTTCTTCTGTACATGCTGTACCGCGACGCCGCGCTGCGGGATCTGCACATAGACGTGCCGCACGAGTGGCAGTGCGTCTACCTGTCGCCGAACGAGGGGGGCAGCTGCAGCAGCAGGCCGTTATTGCACGACCTCTGCACGCTCTTGCTCGGGTGGGCCGCCGTCGCGGATATCGCGCGTGGAACACCTGCGCCAGACAGGAGCCGATACGAGTGGCAGCCGATCCGCTTGGCCGCACCGGGGGCGTCGGTGGAAGAGGCCACTCGAAGAAGAAATAGCGACAGTAACATGATTGTTCGGAGGCCCGCGTGGAATTCTTGGACCGGCGCTGGACCCCCCCCTGGCGGCGTTTCCAGCGCCGCTTCTGGCGCGCAAGGGAGGGGGGTTCAGCGCAGGTCCAAGAAATCGGCGCTGATTTCCGAGGGCTTCTATTTATGTTGTTTTTTCTTCTTTTTGTCACAGCGGAGCAGGTGCTCGAGTGGGCCACAGCCAGGATGGAACCCGGGTCACCGGCCTTGAGGGAGGAGCTGGAGGCTGAGGTGATCAGCTTCCAGCAGGAGTTCATGGGGGGCCGCGGCGTCGAGGCCGAGGGCATGACCACGGGTGGGGGCACGCGCAGCATCAACTGCGCATTTGAGGCCGTGATGTCCAGGGACGAGGCCCGCGGCCGCCCCGGCCCGCGCCTGCGGGTGCTGACTGGCAACCCGCACCTGGCAGTGGAGAGGGCCGCGCGGAGATTCGGATTTGAGGTGATCAGGCTGGACGTGGATGGCGCGATATGCGTCGACAAGCTTCGGGACCACATCTCAGATCCGTGCGTCACCGCTGTGTACGCGCAGTCGCTCAGCTACACCGACGGCACCAGCGATGCGCTTGCGGAGGTCTTGGCCGTAGTGGAGTCTGAGAATAAGGACCGTGCAGCCAAGGAGGGTGTGCCAGTGGTTCTGATAAACGACAGTTGCCTGGCCTTCAGCGTGCTCATCCACAACGATGGTGAAGGCGGCTCCCGGAGCATGCGCCTGCTCGACCTCGCGGAAGGCTGCATCACCCCTGTCATCGTCACGCAGGACGCGCACAAGCATTTGGGCACCGACAAGGGCCTCTCGACGATCGTGGGCACCCGCGGGATCTTGTCGTCCCTACAGGGCGTCAGGCGGGTCGGTGCCCGGCCTGGAGCAGCGGACCTGATGCGCGCCTTGGCGGACATGAAGCTCGTGGGCAGGCAGGGCTATGTCGAGCTGTACAGGGAACTCGAAGGGAGAATCACCGAGGCTGCAAGCAAGATTGAGTCTGCTGGCATGAAAGTGCTCCACGCGCACAACAGGATGCCGGGGTCCACCGTTATCACGGTGGAGGATCCTAGCGGGGCAGTTTCCACGAGAATGAAGAAGAAGGGCTACCGCACTTCGCCAATCTACCTCGCATGTCCCAGCGCCGCCTCCGCGTGCCAGACTGGGTGGCAATTGTGTCTGTCGCCTCACCATTTACTTGAAACTTTTATGGGGGATCTTGTCCCGACGAGTCGGGCGGTCTACGGGTCCACCGTGGCCCGCTTGTCCAGGAGGTTCTTGCGCGAGAATTCGCTCCTCGCATTCCTGGTCGCTGGCAATCCCGACACGTTCCTGTTCCAGTTGTTGCGAAAGGAGGGTATCGGTCGCAAACTGGCTGGCCATATGATCCGCAGATACATTACCGCCCAGCTCGACAGCGGGACCGTGCGCACCCTAAAGCGACGCGACCCAGTCTGGCAGTTTGCTTGCAAGGGCAGCTTGTGGTTGCTGCTACTCTCACTGTCGACAGCGCTGTTCAGAAGGCTGGCCGCTCTGAAACGTTCCCTGCGCGGCCGCTAGGCGGCCTGCTCCGTGGGGAGGGCATGTGAGGATCCTCTCGCGCCTCCGTCCACGAAAAAGGCGCTGGTTGATCTTCCCACCGCGTGCGCTGCGCGCTGGAAGCGCCTTGCATTCTGCTCCGTGCCTGTCCGCCATGTACCGGACTGCACAGTAGCTGAAGTTCGGGCGTTTTTGAACTTGTTTTGGTTTCTGAGTGCTTCTCTTGACACTGTCACCTACGACAAGTACTTGGCGGGTTTTCCCATCGTCGCTCATTCACCACGAGAAGGGTGGAGCGTGTAAGAGTAAGAGTCTGAGTACGATCCTGCCATCGTCAAGCAACGGCGAAGCGTCCCGATTTGCCCATCAGCCCACCACATATTGTTCGAACCACTTTTTGGTGGTTTGCACGAGATGTGCTCAGAACCTTTCTGGCGGAGGCAGTCTTGGTTCAATTGCAGTTGTGAGTACTGTCGTTGTGAGATTCGCCTTCGGTGGATCTCTTTATGAGGCCATGAAGCGCGTGAAGGTAATGCCGAAATGTGGCGGGGCCTTCGAGCATCGCGATGGGCATGAAATGGAGGAGGGGGGCCAGCAACAGGGGCCACGGGGGCCTTCGGTTGAGCACCCTATGGGGCCACGAAAAGTGCAACAGCGCCGCCGAAATGCGGGGTGGAACAGCATGCGGGCGCTGCCACTGGTGCCTTCGGTGGATCTCCCTATAATGTGGCCAGGAAACGTGTGAGGGGTTTGCCGAAATTCAAGGTGGAGCATGCGGGCGCTGCCTCTGGGGCCTTAGGTGGAGCTCCCTGTGGGGCCGCGAAGCGTGTGAGGGGTTTGCCAGAATGGAGGGTGGAACTGCATGCGGGCGTTGCCATTGGGGCCTTTGGTGGAACTCCCTGGTGCCACGAAACGTGTGAGGGGTGAGGGGTGCACCGAAATGGGGGTGGAACCGCGTGCGGGCGCTGCCATTTGAGGCCTTGTGTGGAGCTCCCTGTGGGGCCACGAAGCGTGTGAGGGTTGCACCGAACTTGGGGTGGAACCGCATGCGGGCGCCGCCACTGGGGCCTTGGGTGGTCCCAGTGAGGCCACGCGAAGCGTGTCAGGGGTGCACCGAACTTTGGGTGGAACCGCATGCGGGCGCTGCCTCTGGGGCCTTGTGTGGAGCTCCCTGTGGGGTCTCGAAGCGTGTGAGGGGTGCACCGAAATTGGGGTGGAACCGCATGCGGGCGCTGCCACTGGGGCCTTCGGTGGAGCTCCCTGTGGTGCCACGAAGCGGCGTGTGAGGGGTGCACCCGAATGGGGGTGAAACCGCGTGCGGGCGTTGCCACAGGGGCCGTCCTTGGAGCTCCCCATGGTGCAACGAAGCGTGTGAGGGGTGCACCGAAATTGGAGTGGAGCCGCATTCGGGCGCTGCCTCTGGGGCCTTCGGTGGAGCTCGCTGTGGGGCAACGAAGAGTGCCAGGGGTGCACCAGAATGGGTGTGGAACCGCGTGCGGGCGTTGCCACAGGGGCCTTCGGTGGAGCTCTCTATTGGGCAACGAAGCGTCGGAGGGGTGTTGCGAAACAGTGTCCTGCGGAAGGCAACGCGCACGAAACCGAAGATGGGCATCCGAGCGATGGCAAGTCTAGGCCTCCCAAATGGGGTCAGAGTATCGAAAAAGAATCAATGACACAAGCATGCGTACACTTTGAGTGCTCCGGCGCGGAGCGCGCCCCCTTGACGGCGCCTGCGGCGCCGCCCGTGGCGCGCTCCGCGCGCTAGGGACGGAGGTTCAGCGCAGATCCAAGAAATTCTTGCGGACTTGCGAAAGTTTCTTCCCCACATCCAAAGTGGGGTGTTTGACTTCTCTGGCCACCCCGCGCAGTGCTTCTCCTCATCCCCCTCTCTCCCTCATCACCGTCACAATCATCATCACACTCATCATCATGGTCATTATCACCATCCCCTCAGGATCATCAACCATGATGATGATGATGATGATGATGATGATGATGATGATGAAAATGATGATGATGATGATGATGATGTTGATGATGTTGATGTTGATGATGATGATGATGATGATGATGATGATGATGATGATGATGACGATGGTGGTGGTGGTGGTGGGGGTGATGGTGCTGATGATGATGATCATCATCATCATCATCATCATCATCCTTATCATCATCGTCATCGCTATCATCATTATCATCATCAGCATCATCATCAGCATCATCATCGTCATCATCATCATCATCATCCGCCCACTCCTTTCATGCACTCACATTTGCTCATCATTCACTCAGTCACTATCATGTGATGGCCCCATTAGAGTCAACGGCCATTATTATCATGCCCATCATCAACACTATCGCACGTCACCATCGTCATACTAGTGCGCGCACGTCTTGCGTAGCGTGTGTGGCTCAAAGGGGGGCTCCCTGGATGCATATGCAGGTTGATCCTCTGCTGCTGTACACACTCACTCGAGACTCTCTGTCAGGAGTGTACCATCTCTTTTCTAGAACACAGGTGGAGGAAGCGTGTCCTCCTTTTGTCTGCCAGTGCGTCGTCTCGGGCGAGGCGAGTGGAGAGTGCCCCGCGCTCGAGCGTCTGGTCTCCCAGCAGCTTCAGGGCCCGACAACCAGCACGACGAGCTACGAGATCAACTTCGTGTCGCACGCCAGTTTCGTCGCGGTGGCCTTCGTGGTGGGAGCTCTCTTTGGTCGTGGTTGCTCGTTTCGCAGTTCCAAGCGGGCGGTCAGCCTGACAGATGGCGCAGCTGGTGGCAGCAGCCGGGCAGGCAGGAGCGGCGGGGCAGGCGGTGGTGTCATCGTCGTTGGCCCCGGGGCGTAAGGTGCTGGTGCGGTACGGCGATGACCTCTGGCACGTTCGCATCCTGCTCGCTCGAGTTGAGGACACAAGGTGGATCATATACACACCGGACAGTGACCTGTATGAGGAGGACTACGGCCCGAACAACGGCGACATCACTGGTGTGCGAGCGTTCAAGGCGGACGGCAGCATCCCGGCGAGCCTGCAGGGTGCCAACATCTACAACTTCAGGGCAGGTGCTGAACCCGATCAGGCCGCGCTGCGCGGCCTGATGGAGGAGGCGCAGGACCTGATGGCACTGGCCGGCCGCGGAGCGGCTCCGCCTGGGGCCGAGCCAGAGGTCTGGCTGTTCGTGGAGTCGAACGCAGTGTTCTCGGTCGGAGACGAGTGCCCAGGGCAGCCAGAAGTCATTGTCGAGAAGCGCGGCATCGCTCGCGCCGGGCTGGACGTGCTCTTGGTGGAGAAGGTGG
Source organism: Prorocentrum cordatum (assembly GCA_963575745.1). Lineage (NCBI taxonomy): Eukaryota > Dinophyceae > Prorocentrales > Prorocentraceae > Prorocentrum > Prorocentrum cordatum. The sequence goes on along the minus strand of CAUYUJ010017981.1, from coordinate 136,666 downwards.
CGAGGAACCAGGTCGAGCAGTGGAAGACGGACCGCGCTGCCTCCAGCGACGCGCGGGTGCTGCCGGTTCGGTGCTCCCCTTCCGGCGAGCGGCTGCGCAGCTGGGCAAACGTGGCGGAGAGTGTGAACGAGAGTGCGATCGACCATTGGCCTGTGAAGAGGCCGAGGACAGCGCAGTGGGTGGCCCGCTTCATGGGCCGTCGCAACACAGGGCCAAAGGACCACCACCGCTGGTGGAGATCGACCGCCCGCCTGAACGCCTCTGATTGGGGCGTGGCCGAGCATGGCCAGCTGTGCTCGTACCTTGAGGCGGCGGGGAGCGTGGACCAACTCGACCTGTCGAATCTGGTGGCGATGGAGAAGATCGCACGCCGGCTCCAGACCATAGAGTACCAGTACGCGGAGAAGGTTCGAGAGGGAGAGCGCGGTGGGACCGCCGGCGCTCCTTCCTCCGTCGCGGGTTCGGCGGTCATCGCGAATGACGAGATGGACCTGTTCGAGGGGCGGCAGCGCGTCAACCCTACGGCGTGCTGCGCCCCGACCATCATCGAGCACGTGAGCAAGGAACTAGAGAAGGAGTCGCATATCCAGAAGCAGGCCAGGAAAGCACGAGAAGAAAGAGCCCTACTTCGTCAGCCCCCAGGCGGAGGTGGTCGTGGCCGTGGGGGCGGCGGGCAATGAGCACACGCAGGGCCGTCGGAGATGGCTTCATCCGGCGGCCAGCAGTGCAGGAAGGCCATCCTTCGCTCCGAGGAGCGAGAAATTCGAGTGCGAAGTCGGGTCGGCTACTTTCGTCGACGGAGCCTCGGCAACTTTTAGAACATCGGGTAAAAGCATCGGGGTCAGAGCCCTCGATCTGTGCGACTAGGCGGCCGCCAGGGCTGAGCAGTCTTCCAGTCTCATCTGAGCAGTGGTTGAATAGGCTTAGTCATGACGCCGCCTCCGTCCTCACGGAGATGTAGCTCGGTGGTGCTCCGTGCTGTCCTGCTGGCGCTGCTTCCTCTCTGGGCGAGGGCAGCATGGGGCACCTCCGGGAACGTTGCAGTAGGATGCCCCCCCCCCCGCCGGTGCTCAGCCGGCCGAGGCTTTTTCGAGCATCAGCGGTGGGTGTGACTACTCTGGCGAGAGTTCGCCAGCAGTTCCCCTGGGCGAGTCTCTGCTGTCGCTTAGGCCAGCAGGGACGGCCCCAACTGATATTTGTCAGCTTCTGGGCCCCAAAGGTCGCGAGGAAGTCCAGGCGTGGGTGTGCGAGCATGTGCTACCGTACTCGGTAGGCGTGCGCAGTTTCGAAGCGATCAAGATGAAGATTTATTATGACCCTGGTCTTCGCAGGTTTGTGCGCCGATATGCACGCGTGCTGCGTGACAGGAACATGGTTGAGTTTGCGTGCGAGGAGGGTGGCGCTTGCGTAGGACTTTTTACTGTGCGCAAGAAGAGCGGTGCCCAGCGCCTGATTGCCGATTGTCGGCCGTCCAATTGCTTTTTCACGAGTAGTGACCATGTCGAGCTGCCCACGTCGGGCGCTCTATCCAGGTTGAGGCTCGAGGCCGGAGAGCAGCTGCATCCCTGAGGTCCAGAAGGACTGTTTTCCAGTCCGGCTGTGATGTATAGCCACAGGACTAGAAAAATAGTACCATCGCATGATAATGTATACATTATAAAAGTTTGATGTCTTTCTACAGATTTGGTGATATTAGCCTAAAACACATTGTAAATCATAAATAAAAGGGAAACGCACGACGATACACGCCAGCTCCTCGTGAGCACCCCGCAACACGAGGGGTTGCGGACTTAAAACTGACGTTTCCCGCTGCACCCATCCCTTTCTCCTCTGCCTCTTCTTCCGCCTCCGCCTCCTCCTTCTCCGTCTCGTTCGACTCCTCTCCTCCTCCTCCCCCTCTTCCTCCCCTTCTTTCTATTTCGCTCTGTTCCTGTCCTCTGCCCTTCACCGGTGGCCAATCCTACCCCACTCGAGTGGCCGTGATCACGGCCCCTCCCCTTTCTTCCCCTGTCGGGGGGTGGCCCATTTCGCAGTAACGTGCTCGAGCCATTATGGGCGGTGGCAAGAAAAGGCGCCCCGCGGAGCGCGGGTTTCCAGGGCAGCGCGGGGCTGGCCAATGTGCTGCAGAAGCACGTCGTGACGGCTGAGACGTGACGATCTCAGTTGTCATGGCCAGCGGGCTACTGGGGAAGGGGGTATACATCTCCTCCTCCCCCTCCCCCCCCTCCTCCTCCTCCTCCTCCCTCTGCTCCTCCTGCTCCTCAGCCCACTCCCCCCTCTCCTTCTCATTCTCCTCCCCCTTCCTCCTCCTCCCCCCCATTCTCCCCATCCCCCAGGTCCCGACTTTTGTCCAGCCCCATGGCGCCCCAGCCGTCGGTCTCGTGATCTCGTGTTCTCCCCCGTCCATTTCAACCTCCTCCTCCTCCTTGTCATCATCATCTGCTCCTTCCTCCTCCACATCCTCGTCCGCCTCCATCTCCTCCTCCTCCTCCTCCCCCTCGCCCTCTGGTTCCGTTTTCCCACTCGGTGATGTAGAGGGACTGGGGGAAGGGGGCGAGCCTCGAGGGGGGCTGCGCATCTAAGGTTGGAGCACAGTGAGGATCTCGACTCGTCGCCAGATGCGGAGGCTGTTTCGAAGCACGTCCAACTGATCAAGGATGTGCGCTCGCTCGTCAAAGCGGGCGGCATCCCGCAGAGAGTGGCAGAGGAGCCATCCCTCCTCCTCCTCCTCCTCCTCCTCCTCCTCCTCCTCCTCCTCCTCCTCCTCCTCCTCCCCCTCCTCCTCCTCCTCCCTCTCGTCCAGTTCATCCCACTCTTCCTTCTCGTCCGCCCACTTCGACCTCCCGTCCCGACGCTTCCCAGAAGGAGGCGTTCGACGTCGTCAGCCGCGCTTCCGAGAGCTCGTGGAAGTTGGCAGACGAGAGGGAGGCGTGGTGCGCTTCTCGGGGCAGGATGTTGCGCAGCATGCTGAAGCATGTCGCGAAGGCAGTGGGCAGGACATCGGAGGGCAGCTCGAATTAGCTCCCGCGGAAGAGGAGGAGGGAGAGGAGGAGGAGGAAGAGGAGGAGGAGGAGGAGGAGGACTAAACTGAGCCAGAGGAGGAGGAGGAGTCAGAGGAGGATGAGGAGTCAGAGGAGGATGAGGAGGAGGAGCAGGAGGAAGAGCAGGAGTGCGGGAGGCGGAACAGGAGGGGGAGGATGAGGAGGAGGAGGAGGAGGAGGAGGAGGAGGAGGAGGAGGAGAAGACGACTGGAGAGACGACCCGCCCCCAGGACGACGCCGCCCAGTTGGAGCAAGCCCTTCGTCGAGGACAAGGCAAAGCTCGAGGCCATGGGCGGGAACGCGGGTCAGACGGCGAAGGCCGTTGACGCTCGTCCTCCTCATCCTCTTCCTCCTCATCCTCCTTCTCCTCTTTACCTCGTCCTCTTCCGTCTCCCGTTCCTCCTCTTCCTCCTCCTCCTCCTCCTCCTCCTCCTCCTCCAATACTCTTCACCCTCCTCAGCTTCCTCCCCCTTCCCCTGCCCCTCATCCTCCGCCTGTTTCTCCTCCTCATCCTCCTCCTCCTCTTCGTTCCCTCTGAGAGGCTGCAGCTCGGCCGCGGAAGGAGTCGTCGCTGGCCGCGCTGGCAGAGGAGCGCGGCTACAAGCTCGGATACCAGCCAGAGATGAAGGCCAGCGCGTTTGAGGAGGAGGATGAGGAGGAGGAGGAGCAAGAGGAGGAGGTTGGGAGGATATCGGGAGGCAGATGAGGTTTGGGTGGAGAATGAGATAGAGCAGTTGCAGGGGATAAGGAGACAGATATGAGAGGGAGGAGCGGACGGCGAGGGGAGAGGACATGAGGAACATAGGTGAGGGAAGGGGGATGAGGCGAAAATGAGGAGAGAAACGGCCAGGAGCGGGACGATGAGTTAAGACATCCGCCACTAGGCGGCGTGGCGCATCCCCGAGGGCGGCGGCAACCCAGAGTTCGCGGTGGCCAATGTCTCGCCCCCCTCGAAGCTGTTGGTGGCCGTGCGGGAGGGCGGCTTTACTTGGGAGGTCGGCCTGTTCTTAAAACTAAATTGGGAAGGGGGCGCAGGAGACCACGGCGGAGGGAGGAAGAGTGAGGACGGCAGGAGATGGAAGACAGTGAAAATCAGAGGCGTCACTCCTCCTCCTCCTCCTCCTCCTCCTCCTCCTCATCCTTTTCCTCCTCCTCCTCCTCCTCCTCCTCCTCCTTCCTCCTTCTCCTCCCATTCGGGCCTGGGGGCGTGGGCTCGCGCGGCGGGGGGCGTGGTCCTGGAGCACCCCTTGCAAACCCGATGCGTGTTCTCCCTCGTCCTCCTCAGTCCTCTTCCTCCTCCTCCTCGTCTTCCTCCTCCTCTACCCTCGGCCTGCTCCTCCCTCGTCCTCTTCCTCCTCCCTCTCCCCCATTCCATGCCCTCCGTGTCCTCGCCCTCCTTCGCTTTTTTTTTTTTTTTTTTTTTTTTTTTTTTTTTTTTTTTTTTTTTTTTTTTTTTTTTTTTTTTTTTTTTTTTTTTTTTTTTTTTTTTTTTTTTTTTTTTTTTTTTTTTTTTTTTTTTTTTTTTTTTTTTTTTTTTTTTTTTTTTTTTTTTTTTTTTTTTTTTTTTTTTTTTTTTTTTTTCTCAATCAGCAAAGGTGGTCGGCCAGTTCGCGAAAGACCATGGGGGGATCGAGGGCGCCCGCAAGAAGAGCCTCATTTGGCAGTTCGTGCCGCAGGACGGCGACGCGATCAAGCTGTCGCGGGTGAACCACAGGGGCAGGCCGAGGATGCTCAGGGCGGCGCAGGGTGGGCAGATCACGCAGCTCACGGGCTTCAAGGGGCAAGGCGTCCCCGAGAGCGACGGCGAGAAGGCCGCGGTGAAGTTCATGCTTGAGGAACTCACGAAGTACGGCAAGGGGGTGCTCACGAAGCCGCAGCTCGAGCAGAGCAAGAGGAAGTGGCTGGTGGAGAATGGCATCGACAGGGACACCTGCCCGAAGGGAGTCTCCCCACATGATGAGAAGAACGACGAGATGAAGGCGGCCAACCCACAGGATGATACGGGCGACGAGCATGACGGGGCGAGCTATGGCGGCGATGAGGACCCCCCTGCTTCGGACGACGGCGTCGATAGCCTTCAGCAAGAGCTCGTTGCCATGCTCGCGGTCGAAGCTGCGCCGCCAGTGAGCAAGATGTCGAGGGTCGACCCAGGCAGTGGCAGCTCGGGCAGCTCGAGCGTCGCGAACGCCAAGGCGTCGAAGGGGAAGAGGTCGAACACGCAGGTGGAGGCGACCAGAGATGCGAGCGAGCAGCCCGCGAAGAAGCCAGCCATCGAGGACGAGGGGGCCGCCTCCGACGGCAGGAACGCGCAGAAGATCATGACCTCCGAGAAGGCGCAGTCACCGATGCCGACGGCACCGCGGGCTCCAACGCCATCGCCAGCTCCGGTGGCTCCGCATAGGGCGCAGCGGCAGGCAGGCGCCCCTAGGATGGACGAGATTCCGTTCGACGAGTGGGACTTCTGATCCAGAAAATGACGCCCTAAAGTCTTATCTCCCAGGCGCTCCGGAGAGGCGCGAAGATAGCTGCGCTTCTCGTGCCGAAATCAAGGCTAGCTTCGATTCCGAGGGTGGCGGCGCGAAGACGATAGGCGCAAATATACTCGACGGGCGCGATTGGCGAAGTTATGTGACACACAGGCTTGTAGATAACTCGTTGTCGTTGACCCTGAGGGGTGGGAAGCCCGAAACCAGCACCGCAATCCCAAATGGATCAGGATGTAATCGCGATGCCATCGGCGATGCCTTGCAGATGACACCTCCGATACCACATGCACCAGCGCGACATTTGCATTCACTCTAAGGTGCTGTCAGCCAACTATAAGCGCGCTGGATTCGATTCGAAATCAACGCAATAATGGTATCAGCATTTGCAGACGCATCGCACTATATCGCAATTCCACGCACAGCGTGCAATTGAGGCTCAAGCTGTTTCGGCCGATGTCAATCGACTGGGGTCAAGGTCCGAAGGGCCGCTCCCACGCGACGCCCATAGGGGGGATGTTGTCGGCTAGGCCAATCCAGAGAGCTACTGCGGACCAGGGAGGCGTATCCCCCATCGTGATCAGTGGCGAGTCGCAGCCAATTTTCGAGGCGGTGCGGCGCAGTACATCCGCGGTCTCGTCGGCGCCACCGCGGAGCGCTTCGGAGATGGACGAGGATTTGCCGGCGACGCAGGCGGTGCCCGATGTAATGCCAGCACCATTCGCCGCGGGCGAGCGGCCGCCGCAGCAGGCCACCGCGGCGGAGGGGCCGCGGCAGCAAGCCCCCGCGGCCGAGGGGCCACAGCAGCATGCCACCGCGGCCGAGGGGCCGCCGCAGCCAGCCACCGCGGCCGAGGGGCCGCCGCAGCCAGCCACCGCGGCCCAGGCGTCAGAGCAGCAGCCCGTCGTGCCAGGCTCGCCCGCGTCGGCGGCGACGAGCGCACTGGCGGAGGAGCGCGCCAAGCACGAGCGTGAGATGGCACAGCTGAAGGCGCAGCTGGAAGAGTTGCACCGCGTCACTCAGGATGCAGAGGCAGCGCGGAACGCTGCTCTTGCTGCGGCTGCTGTGGCCGCTGCAAGGCCTGAAGCGCCCCCAGCCGCAGCCGCGGGTGCTCCAGCCCAGAAGGCGACTGATGCACCAGTCGTCGTCAGCGACAGCAGCGACTCAGCCCAGAAGGAGCACCATGATGATGACGATCTCGAGGCAGCGGTCCAGGCATCCCAGCAGGAGGAGGCGCAGCGCCAGGAGCAGCGCCAGAAAGAAGAAGCCGATTTCGAGCACGCCTTGCAGGAGTCCAAAGCCGATGCGCAGAGCAAGGGCATCGAGAGCCCACCGTGCTTCGACCCTGATGCCAAGGGGTCCACGTGGAAGGAAGGCGACTCAACACCGACGCCACCGCGAACGCCGAGGCGCAAGGCAGCGAGGTATTCCCCTCCACCAGACAGGCGCGACACGTTCGAAAGGATCATGGCTGAATATAATGCACTCGACTTGAAGGACACCCCCGCATGTCAGCCTGCTGGTAAGGACAGCCGAGGAAGTGGTGGCGGGCTGGGCGCCTCAGCACCGGTGGCTGCGGCCAGCGCCGCTGGCGGCGGCATGCCAGAATTGCTGCAGGACCCGCGGGGGAAACGGCGAGGTGGAGAAGGGAGGAGGAGGAGGAGGAGGAGGAAGAGGAGGAGAGACGGGGAGGGGGAAGAGGAGGGGCAGGAGGAAGAGGATCCCAACGGGGAGGGAATACCCCGACGGGGGAGCGCGCAGGACACGAAGCCCTACAGCCCGTTCAGCACGCCCGAGAAGACGGACTTGGCGCAGTCCGTCAAGGGCCAGCAGGACAGCTGCATGGCCCAAGTGCAGGACACCTTTCATTGAACTGACAGCCAGACCTCACCCGTGGGAGAGGATGGAAGGATGAATCCATCAGCGATGCGGGAAAGCGAGCGGCAAGGAGGAAGGAGGGGAGGAGGGCGAGGACTAAGGAGGGGGAGGAGGAGGAGGAGGAGGAGGAGGAGGAGGAGGAGCAGGAGGAGGAGGAGGAGGAGGAGAGGGAGGAGAAGACGGAGCAGGAGGAGGAGGAGGACGAAGAAGAGGAGGGGGAGGAGAAGGAGGGGGAGGAGGAGGAGGAGGAGGAGGAGGAGGAATTGAAAGTAGCAACAGTAAACATCAAACCACGCGTCCCGCAGGACATGCTCAGAGGCAGTGGTGCCACGGACGAGCTCCGCATATACGGCATCATGCAAGATTTCTTCAACGGCGAGACCACAAAGCACTTGATGAAGGCCAAGGGCTTCAGTTCGGACCATCTGAAGATGCATGAGGAGGCCCCAGTGGAAGGCGCCGATGGTGAGTCAGTTCAAGCTGCAGCTGCCATGACGGGCAAAGAGAGACGCGATCATGACTTCTGGACGAAGCTGAAAGATCAGAACTTCGAATTCTTGGCAAATGCTCGGGACGGCAATGCAGCGGCCTCTCGGTTCAACCGAGCTTGTGCGGCCAAGCCTCAGCTCAAGGCCGACTACGAGGCGTGCAGGCCAGGCGGCGATGCCGCACTCGCTGCGTTCAGGCAGCGCTGGGCCAAGAGCGAGTACGAGATCTACCAGAGCAACCGCAAGAAGACCACCAGCTACAAGAAGGCCACCTGGACCCACGGGGTATACCTCCCATTGGGCCGCGTGGCCCACAAGGAGGGGGGGGGCAAGCTGGGCTGGCTACAGGCCAGCTAGGGTGACAAAACGATTCGCCTCGTCATCCTCCTCCTCCTCCTCCCCCGCATGTTCCTCCTCCTCCTCCTCCTCCTCGTCCTCCTCCTCCTCCGTCTCCCCTGGAAGCCCTCTGAAGCAACCCTAAAAACGCGGGCAGAGGGGCAGCACCCCTTCATCTTCATGCTCGTCCTTCTCCTCATCCTCCTCTTATCATCCTGCTCACAATCCTCCTTATCCTTCTCCTCCTCCTCCCCCTCCTCCTCTCCCTCGCCCTCCTCCTCCCCCCCTCCCCCCCTCCTCCTCATATGCGTTCTCTCCCTTCATCTTCTCCTACTTCGCTTCATCCTCCTCTGTCCTCGAGATCCCCTCTCGCACCGCGCCCAGGCATCCAAGTACTGCTTCAAGGCGATCGTGCTCGGCCCACCATGGGTCTGCTACGACGAGATGACGGACACTCGGGCGTCGTCACTCACCCTGCCCTTCCTCTACCCTTCCCCTGCCCGCCCATCCTCTCCCCGCACCCTTCCCACCCCGTCCCACTCCCATCACACTCCCCTCCTTCGCCCTTCATTCCTCCAGATCTGTCATGCTCCAACCTCATCCCCTCCGCTACTCCACCACCTGTTTCGCTTCGCCCCCCCCCCTCGACAGAGGAATCGATCCGCGTATTGTACATAGTCAGGGGATTCACCGACACCTTCACGCGCTGCTGGTCGGAGCACGAGGAATGGCCCGCTGCCCCATCAGATGCGCCAGGCGTGGAGGACCAGCTTGAGAAGGCGATCGGGGCATCTATTTCAATACCCAGATATTAATGGTATCGCGATGGTATCGCGATGGTATCGCGATGGTATCGCGATGGTATCGCGATGGTATCGCGATGACATCGCGATGGTATCGCGATGTCATCGCGACGTCATCGCGATGACATCGCGATGACATCTGCGATACCATGCCGATGCCACCGGTCATGGCACTGAATATTCCGTGAGCGTCGCACGTCCCTCCTTCATCCTCTCCTCCGACCTCCCTTCCCCCTCCTCCTCCTCCTCCTACTCCTCTTCCTCCTCCTGCCCCTCCCCCTTCTCCTCCGGTTCACCCTCCTAGCCCCCCCCCGCCCACCTCATCCTCCTCGTCGTCGTTATCCCTCTCTTCCTCCATCCTTCGGGTTGGGGAAAGATAAAGGGGTGGCGTGAGTTTTTGTTTTCGCGAGCTGGCGGGGGGCTGGAACGGCGCCCCAACAAATTCAGGCGATCGCCCTGGCGAAGAAGCTCGGTGTCAGGACGTCGCTACCGATGGAGCTCCGATGGGGTAGTGAAATGATGAGGAGAACGAGGTGGGATACACAGGATGAACGAGGGATGCGGCGGGCCTCGCGAGAGGGGGTTTAGGGTGAACGTCGGAGGCAGAGGGTAAGATAGGAGAGGATGGCAAGGCTTCGAGGAGGAGAAACAACACGAGGAGGCAGAGGGGGAGGAAGCGGAGGTGGTGGAGGAAGAGGAAAAGAAGGAAGAGGTGGACGAGGAGAAGGTGGACGAGGAGGGGGGGAAAAGTGAAGCTTCGCACTTTCGATAGGATGCGCTCTCAGCACCCGCTGGCGCAGGCGGCGCCGCAGGTGGCGGTGCACGCGGTGCCGCGTCTGGCAGCGCAGACGGGGGCGCGGCGGGTGCCGTGGTCGAGGCGGCAGCTGCTGGGAGTCGCCGCCGCAGGCGGGAGAAGACCCCTCCTGCTGGCGACGAGGTGGGGGCTGGTTCGAGCGGAACCGCGCGCCAGGAGCTCGTTCGAATATCCTTGGATGCGGGGCCAATGATCCCCAACGCAGTAGGGGGGGGGTCGGGTGCAACGGGTCCAGGACTGAGTTGTCCACGCCAACTGGGCCCAGGGATTTCAGGCCCAGGGCCCAGAGTCACGGGGCCAGGTGCACGGCCCACGGTAGATTTGCCAGCCGTTGAGGAGCCGCCTGGCGGGGGCGCGCCCGCGCCGCCCGCGCCCGCGCCGCCTGGCGGGAGTGAGCCTGCGACGTCCACGCCGGCTACGCCCGCGCCTGGCGCCAGGATCTCGAAGCAGGTCGACCCACTGATCGTGGACGGGCGCAAGACGATTACAAAATGCACGGCAGTCTCGTCCACCGCAGCCACGCTGATTAAGTCGGCGGAGACGATGAAATCGTGGGCGTGGCTCAAAGATCAGGCGGAGGGGAAGGACCTGATCGCCAAGAATGATGAGCTCAACGCGAAAGTCTCGGAGACGGGGGTTGAAACTTGAAACCACCTTCCTTTCCGAGATCATGCCTTTACTAGTATAGCTATGCACCCTGGTCTAGAGCCCCCCTTGAGGTCGCACCTCATGATGGGTCCGCTCCTGATGCATATGAGGCCGAACATACGATTGTCTTGTCGATGGGCACTGCTACCTGTCTTCTCATACGATTCCTCTTCCTTCTCCTCCTCGTCCTCATCCTCCTATCCCCGATTCCGATGTTCATCATCTCTCACACCATGTCTTCCGCCTCTCCCTCTCCTCCCCCCTCATCCCTCCTGCATCCTCTCTCCTTATCTTCCTCATCCTCCTCCTCTTCCTCATCTTTCTTTCCCTGCAATCATCGTTTTCTGATGCCGTAGGATCCATTGCTGAACCTGCTCTTGGTCACGAACGGCGGCAACATCGCGAAGTTCAAGGCCACTGTGGATGCCAAGGACTTCTCGAAGGCCCTGAGGCTTCTGTCCGATGTGGATGACCCGCTCAATAGGATCCAGAGGCTCTGCAGGAAACTCGTGGAGATTGGCAAGATCAAAAATCGTGGTTCTGATTCTGAATCGGATGTCCCCAAGAAGCGCCCCCGCGGGTCTAAGAAGGCCAAGGAGACTGATTGAGCTTAGCTAGGCATGCTTCTTTTGTGCGTCTGGCGAGGTCCAACGGCATCCTGCGCTCGGTTGTCAATCGACCTCGTATGTATATGGCGCTCGCGAGAGCAAGTGCCGCACAGGCGCTGGCGTCAATGCGATGCACACCCTTCGTAGATGCTGGGCTAAGTGTCAACGGGGCGTCGTCGTGACGGGGGGCGGTGGTGTGACAGTTTGATGCCCCCGCCGTCGATCAGAAAGGAAATTCACGTAGTTCGCAAGCTTTTCATGGTTTTGCATTGGTCGGGGTGAGTTTTCGCATCGGCAACTCCGATACCATCGCGATGCCATCGCGATGCCGGTGACATCCGGTGACATCGCAAATACCACCGGTGACATCCGGTGACATTGTTCGATACCATGTGTTTTATCAGGTATGGCAACGATACCGCATGCCCGCGCACCACCACCACCAACCACCGGTGACACCCGGTGACACCCGATACCGATGACATGTCCGGTGACATCCCGATGACATCCGCCATGTCTCAGCATTCTGTTTTTCTCGCCGAAATTTTGGGCGCGGGGCTCGACGTCACTGTCAGACTGCATGATCGGTCGCCTGGGCGACCGATCAGCAACATAGTTGCATGGACGGCGGTTTGAACTGCTGACATATTCGAGTCCCGCTGGGGAGCGCATGGTTTCAAGATCGCACTCGTGCTAGTCTTGCCTCGAGCTTGACCAAAGCTGAGTGCCTTGCTGCTGCGATGCAGCACATGCGCAGTACAACCATATCATGCTGGATGCGATGGTGATGTTATCACGCTTGGCCGAGCTCTGTAGAGCAGTGGTGCCATTCCACCAGTCATTTTTTTCGATCCAGCCAGTGTTTTGCGCAGAATAGTTTCGCATCCAGTATGACGCCGATCATGGTAGTTCGTGGCGGCAGTGCCAGTTGTATCAGTGACCCTTCGGGTGCACATTGGTGAGTTTATATACACGAATCGCAGCGCAACGATATCTGAAAAAAGAGTTGCATTGTGAGCATTGCATTACCAAGTATACATCGATGCGACTTGAGCCATGCACATTCAGCACACTGCCGTCCTCTCCTCCTGCTCCTCCTCCTCCTCCTCCCCCCCCCCCTCCTCCTACCTCATTGTCTCTCCTCCTCTTCCTCCTCCTCACCCTCGCTCCTCCTCCCTCATCCGATCTCCTCCTCATCGCCTTCCTCCTCCCCATCCTCCTCGATCTCCTCTTCCCCCTGGCAGATAATGAGTGGCCTGGCGGCGTGTCGTGTCGCAAGCATATCGGATGATCACCTGATGCAGCGTTCTCTCGAGGTAATTGATGGCGGCATGTGGCGACAGCCCTTTAGAGGGAAAGCCTTGTAGCCAGCGTGAATGACGGGGTGCACCGACTGGTACGTTCGCTTCGCATGCCCTCCTCCTCTCATCCACCTCCTCCACGTCTGAGTGCCCCCTCATTGCCAACCTCAGTGTTTCGCGCTCCTCTGCTGCTCGCTTCACTTGCTGCCCCTCGCCATCATGCTTCACAGCCGCGCTCCTCCTCGCCCTCCTCATCCCTCTCGCCATCACGCCTCCCCGCTCCTCATCAATCCTCCTCCTTCTCATCGCTCTCCTTCTCTTCACCCTTTCCTCGCCGTCCTGCCGATCACCGCCAACAGCGCCAGTGCACGTACGCCTTACACCCGTAACGAGCCATTTTGGGTCTGGCTTCGCAGCCGCGGGGGCCAGCATGCCCCCAACACAGAACTTGCGCAGACGCCGCGGCCGCGCTGCGAGCAACCGCGTTGTGAGCACCCAGGCTCAACGAGACGCAGGGCACCAGTTGCTACAGCTACTGCTTAAGCTGTACTCGACTGCAAAGCTCTCAGCGCTGGAGCTTTGTCAAGCATGCCACTTTGCTCACGTAGCATGTACGCCAGGGGCAGCATTTAGCATCTACGCGCTCCCACCAGGGCAGCAAACGGGCAAGTACCAAGCCCTGCTGGACAGAACACTTCCCGAGCCACGTCACCTTACTACGGTAGCTACACCATGTAACATCAACAGGGCTGCGGCGAGGACGACCAAACATATTCTCACAAGGTGTGTCTGGGACGCCATTGAGGACGAACTCACGGTCGATCCTTCGATCCAGGCAATACTTGATGACGCGTCGGACGACCATGATGAAAGCGTGCTGGATCTCCCGGTGTACAAACACCATCCTTTAGTCGTCGAGGCTGCGAGAACAAATCGGCCACCTCCACTACCCCTGGCGCACTACCTAGACGGCGTCCAGTTCCGCCAGCCAGCTGCCGGCAGAAACGATTCTGTTCTGGGCATCTGGTGCATCAACATGATATCGAAACGTCGCCACTTGATCACGAACTTGATGCACTCCGACACTTGCCAATGTGGCTGTCGGGGCTGGTGCAGCATGCATCCGCACCACGTAGCTGCCCGTTGGATGTTCGAAGCCATGGCTTCAGGCGTTCGCCCGCAGACCCGTTACGACGGCAGCGATTGGGACGCCTCATGCTTAGTTGGACAGAAAGCACGATCATCTCCGAATCTCACTGTCACCGCTGCCGTGGTCTACATCAAAGGAGATTGGTCAGAACACGCTAAATCATTAGGATTGGCTCCATGGAGCAGCACGTATTGTCCATGCCAGTTCTGCACGCTGTGCCAACACGAACTGCATTCCTTGTACGATGGGCTCCACTCTTCGGACATGCAGTGGCAATTGCGGAAGCCTTCGGACTACGCAGCGGCGTGTAGCCGCTGTGAGATCACCCTTGCACTTCGGGCGCCTGGTGACCGCAGCGCCTTGATACATGTCCTGAGGTGGCGCATGCCCGATGCGAGGAACCCCGTGGGGGGCAGATAGGTAGTCGCTGATGCTGTGGTCTGTGGCACGCAGGTGCGCGTGGGGGACAGGTTGGAACCATCGGACGAGGTGCTGGACATCGCCAAACTAGATTCACTTCCGCTTCCGTTGACATGCATTTTGTGGCGGGCCACCAGGGGCGGGGCGAAATCACTCGACCCAATAAGCCACAGATGCCCACTATTCGACGAGCGGATCGGTACGTCCGTGGCCGACAGCCTCGCAGTGGACGAGCTGCACTGCTTATACTTCGGCCCAATCATGCGATGCATTTCTACAGTTGCATGGCGCGTGGTTTTATCTAACGCGTGGCGATTCCATGGGGCGACCGACCAAGTCGTCGAGCTGGGAGTCAAACAGATCTCTGCTGAGCTCCGTGTATGGCAGGATCAGCAGCGAATACCACCTGGCCAACGGCTCAACTTCCTCACCGTAAAAATGCTTGGCAAAAGGAAGAACTTCGCCATCCAGGATGACGGGCTTGCCTTAAACTGTCTCATCATCCTCGGCCTCCTCCTCCTCTTGCTCACCCCCCTCCTCGCCCACCCCTGGTTCTCAATCGTTTCCTCGTCCATCTCCCCCGCTCCCGACTGACAGTGCCACCCGCGGTTAGATGCGATGCCGGGGCAAACTTTGGATTGGGTCCTCAGCCAAGCAATGTAGCACTTTCGCCTTGGATTAAGGAACGCCAGGAACTGCGGAGTGCGACGATCTTTCTTTCGATGAGTTGTCATGTGACCCAGCATCACGTCCAACCACGGCCTTGGGGGGGCACAGTGAAAGCGGCTCCCACGTGCGGGTGATCACGACTCCTCACCAACCATCCCCACCTTCCCCGCATCTTCCTCGGAAGACTGTTCAGTCGCCGTAAAGGGCCTTGTTGGGGACGGGTGGGTGGTGGTGCGGCGATGAGTCGTGATTGTCCGTCCCAAACTGCTTTCTGTGGACATCTTGAACGCTTTCGGCTATGCTCCGCCAGACCCCGAGATCCGCGCGGGTGGCGCGCGGAAATGCGCGATATCGTTGACCTCAAGAACCGACTGTTTCCGTAGGGGTTCCTGAGGAGTCCAAGGGGGCGGGGGGGCCAACGATGTTCACGGCTTCGAACTGTCTCCCCCAATGGGACAATACCTCCCATGGCTCACGGGGCATGTCTTGGGCAAGGTATCGAGAAGATGGGGGAAGGGAATCATGACTCAAAAGGGCGCGGTACCTTCTCAATATTCCTCCTCATCCTTCTCGTCCTTCTCCTCATCTTCTTATCATCCTCTCCCTCTCACCCCTGACGGCCGTGCTACATCGATTGTTCGCGTTCCGATTCGTCGAGTTTGATAACTCTGTCTCCAGGTGCCTATCTAATCGTCGGCCACCAAGACACCGCCAACACCCCCGCAATCGGCAGCTCGCCGAGAACGCAGTGAGATCATGCCTAGATCCAACTTGCACCCCCCGAGACCCCCACCGAGACACTACTTAGACACTGGTGAGGCATCATGATTGGCAGTCGCAGCACGAAAGGCGCTGCGGGTGTAATCGCGATGTCATCGCGATGTCATCGCGATGACATCGCGATGACATTGCGGTGACATCGCACGTTTTGTTCGCGACCCCCACGTTTGACCCCAGGACCCTCAGCATACGGGAGGCACCATGAGCTTGAAAGCAGCAGAGTGCGGACTGTTTCTTCCATTCGCGATGCACTGTTTGAACAAATTTGGTGGACCAGCGGTCTACGGACCTTATCTGCATCAAGCGGGGTTATCACTTCTGAAACTACTGACGATTATCTGTGCTCATAGGGTTGTTGTTCCGCTGGCAGAGCAGCGTAGCATGGCCGTGCACTTCGACATGCATTTGCGGTGCTGTATGACGTGCAACATCTCGTTGACGCCCAAACACCATTTGACGGCGCACATGATATGCAGGTGATGCCTTTGCTTCGTTTGCCTGATTGGTCTGAGACCCCCTATTCGAGCTAACGCTCCTCAACTTTCACGCCCCCCCCGACCCCTCTGACATCAGCTCAACTACCTGTTCCTTCTTCCATCCTCCTCCCTTGTCTTCCTCCTCCCTATTCTCCTCTTCATCCTCCGCCTTCTCCTCTCCTCCTCATTCTCTCATCCTCTCCCTCCTCCCTCCTTTACCCTCCACCCTCCCTCCCACGTCCATCCGCGCCGTCCTCCATCATCCTCCCTCTCTCTTTCCTCCTACATATCGTTCTCTCTCTCTCTCTCTCTCTCTCTCTCTCTCTCTCTCTCTCTCTCTCTCTCTCTCTCTCTTTCTCTCATCTCCCTTTCTCGCGCTCCATCCGTTCCGTCCGCATCCTCCTCATCCTCGTCCTCCTTGCCCCTCCTCCTCCTCTTCATCATCATCCTCATCCTCCGCTCTCTTCATCCTCTTCCTCCTCCTCCTCATCCTCATAATCATCATCTTCCGTCTATCATCAGCATCCTCCTCATTATCATTTTCTTCCTCCTCCTCCGTCTCCTCCTCATCCATCCTCCATGCAGTTTCCCCGTGTATCAAGTTCGTTAGCGAGTTCGGTTCCATGGGCCCTCGCATCATCGCAACCCTTGCTCTGGGTTCACTTTTCAAGTTCAACTCCGCAGAAAACTATGCCAATTCCTCTCTGGTGGCACCTGGCCCCACCCCCTTTTGACCAAGTTGGGCCCCGGTGACCAACCTTCCTGGGGGACCAGCTGGACGGGGGCGCGGCGGGCGGTGGACGGTAAATAACACGCGCGAACGAAATGCCGCGGATGGCAGGAGAAGAGGGGTTGACATGGAGCTGCGAACGAGGGCAAGGATAGAAGGGACGGGTGGAATGATCCAGCGAGCGGGCAACACAGGAGGTGGGATAAGGTGGGAGGTTTTTGACACGCAGCTATATAAAGAGTCCACATCAGGGTATCAGATCATGGTTCGCCACGGGTGTGCAATTGCTTTTTGGATGAAAGCTTGAATAGCCCCCTCCGAACCCTCGCCATCTTCGCCCGCCGCTTACGGTTCGAGGTGCGTGTATTCCGCTTGTGGGATATCCAATCGGCGCTGGGGCTTTCGGTGCACATCGCCCCTGGGCTCACAGATTGCGTGGCGCTCGTGTCTGGGCTGTTTTGATGTTCCCGCTCGTGCTGATGCTGCTCATCTCGTCCGCAGGAGCCAGCGTGCCCCCCCATGCGGCTGGCATGGAATGGGCGATCAATACCGCAGAGTCCATTGCTGCGGAGCAAGGTACCCTTTCAGCACACTCGGGCTGTGCACTGTTGTCTTCTTGCGTGCGTGAGTTTCTCAAAGTACTGTGGACCATCCCGCGGGATACAGCATTGTTGGAACTATTTTCAGGATACGGTGATACGGCGTCCGCGGTCATGAAATCCGGCTACGTCGCACGCACGTTCGACGTGATGGACTCTCCGCTGCAAAATGGATGCACGACGGTTCTGGGGATGCGATTGAATTTTATGCGTGGTGTTTGACGTGCGTTTTGAAAGCTATGCGGGGGCCGTCGCCACCCTTGCCCCCATCCCCGACCCCCACGCGTGCATGATTGTTACAGGGGTACTCATGCATATCCCAGGTGGGTGTTCTCTACGCGTTGTACTTGGTGGCCCCCGTGGTTGAGACAGGCGCGGTGCACTTATCGCCGCCATGCTCATCGTTCCTTTGGGTGTCTAGAGGGCACGCGCTCAGGTCTCGAATGAACGTTCTGGGGGACCCGTCCAGGAACGACGTCACAGAGGCAAACTTCTTGGCCGATCTGACGTCGGGGGCCAGAAATGTGGCCTCGAGGGGGCCTCGGGGGTTGACGACATTTGGCCGATGAAAGCGGTTGTGCAATGGGGGAGGGGGTCATTGGGAAAGTCTTGGGATGGCGTACGGGGGAGATAAGATGAGGGCTGTAATCATAAGCACCCAAGGTCGTACATCATCATGGTGGCGTCAATGCGCAAGTTGCGTATTACTGTGGAACAGCCACTGAATTCATTTCTATATCGAGTACCGTCCATTGAGTTTGCAATTCGAGCAAGCGGACTGAGACGCATGGTGTTATGGATGGGCGGCTGGGGCGGCAACGCCATGACACCAGACGAGTTCTATACGAGCCTCGCTCCGCATGGGGCCTTATCACTTCACATGTCACACCGTGAGGCAAAGCATCGCTTGGGCAGCTCGGCCAAGCGTCTTGTTTTCGAGACTGCCAAGTCCACGGCTGCAGTTAAGACTAAGAGCACTAGAAAAATGTGGGTGACAGGCGACAAGAAGCGGATGAAATCGCCCGCTCGGTACCCACGCGGCTTCACGGCTGCACTGGCTCGCGTTGCTTGCGTAGGCTTGTATAATTCGGCAGTCGAAGTATCACGGGTTCGACGCTAATGAGCTCGAGCTGGCTTAGTTCCGAGGATGAGGAGGGGGTGCGAGAGGCGAGGGGGAGGATGGGGGAAAGTGGGACGGAGGAAGACAGCACGGGTGGACGGCATTGGTGGATGGCAGGTGGGCGGGTAGTGAAGAGCCAGGCGTGGACTCGCAGCCGACAGACTGCCCCACGCACTCATGCTGCGCACTTAGGGCATCGATTGCCTATATCCTCTGTCTCTTCCGCAACCGAGACTCCACGCCCTCGCCCCGCTCTTCCTTGCATCTCAATCTGGCTACATGGCCGTGTCGCGACGCATGGGCGATGTTAGATGGCAATGACCGCTGGTGCCAATCGCCTGCCGTTCCCTTGCATTGTATCACGCGTACGCTCTCGGGTAGCGACAAAACACATAAAACAATTTCAGTGCACTGGCATCGACTGTTGGTACTCATGGTATCGCACTGGCATCGCGATGGCATCGCGATGACGTCGGCGATGGCATCGGCGATGGCATCGGCGATGACGTCGGGTGGGCCTGGGCACACGCGCAATGCCGTCACGATCGCAACGCAGAAATCGAATGATGATGACGCAACACCCTCACGGCATCACATCACATTGCATGGCATCAGCAGCTGGCGAAAACGACGTCGCGACCCCCGCGGTCTGAAGAGGAAGTTTCAGGCGGGAGCAACTTCCGTACTAGACGGCACACGACTGTTGCGTTAGCGATTCAAGACGGGTGCCAACCATTCTCAAGAGCGACAGCACGCACGATAGGACCAACTCATTATGATATGTACAACGTTACATCGGGCAGCCCGTGACATACATGCGTTGTGTCGTTCGTCCTGGTACCTGGAGCTAAGGTCGCATACCCATCCTCATAGCCCTCTTCTGTTTCATCTTCCTCCCTCGTTCCCCCCGCTGACGCTCCCCCCAGGAAAAACTCCGACGGCCGAGGCGGCGTGAATTGCGAGGAGGTCTCAGGCGGGAGCCTTGCATCCAGGGCCACGGGCGGAGGGGGAGGACACGCGGAGGAGGAGGAGGGATGTTTCCTGTGCCCCTGGAGGCACCACAGCAGCTCTTTTGCGGTAAAAGTGCGCGCCCCCCGTTTCGGGGGGGGCGCGAAGAGAAAAAAAAACGCATCTCTCAGGCTCTCGGGCATCTCGAGGCCTGCTCAGCGACGAAACGATGAATCGACTCCGCGAACTTCCAACAAACTCGGACTCGAACTGCTTCTTAAATTGCGCAATCCCAACGTCGCCGAGCCCTGCGGGTAGACCTGCGACGGCGTCCCAGGCTCGCACAGGGCCCGAATCTGATCGGTCAGCGCGTCGATCTCCTGCTCCAGCATCGGCAGCATCGGCACCTTCGTATCGATGCTGCGCTTCACCTCGTCGATCTTGGCCTCGAGCGTCGGCAGTTTGGACTCGAAGCTCTTCCTCACCCCGTCGATCTTCGTCTCCAGCATCGGCACCTTAGTATCGAAGCTGCTCCTCACCTCGCTCTTCACCTCGTCGATCTTGGCCTCCAGCGTCGGCACCTGGCTTTCGAAGCTCGTCTTCACCTCGGCCATCTGCGCCGTCAGAGTTGGCACCTGGCTTTCGAAGCACGTCTTCACCTCGTCGAGCTTGCCCTCCATGTCCTGCTTGTACTCCTTCATACTCTTAATGGTATGCTCCGACTGCTTCGACTGCTTCTCGACGATGTTTTTCACCTCTCCGATCTTGGCCTCGAGCGTCTGCAACGCAGACTCGAAGCTCTGCTTCGCCTCGTCGATCTTGGCCTCCGCCGTCGGCCCCTTCTGGTCGGCCGCCGAGCCATCGATCTTCTCGATGAGCTTCGTCGCCTTGTCCATGATCTGCCCCATGGTACTCGTCAACGCGATCACCCCGTCAAGCTTCTGGTCTATGGACGGCCCGAGCTCGATCTGCGACGAGTTCGAGTTGCTGTCCATCTTGAAACTCTCCACGAGCGTCACCTGCGCCTCGCCCGCCCCCTGCTGCTCCGCGGCAGCCGCGGCCGCGGCCCACCGAGAGCCCGACGGGACTTCCTCAGCCGCCGCCGCCGCTTGAGCTCCTTGATGGTCGTCGCCCCCCTGCGGCTCGAGCATGGGCGCGGCGCCGCCGGGCCCGCGACCTGGATGCGCGAAATTGTTGTTGTGGCGGGCGCTGGACTCCACCGCGTTCATGAGCTTGCCAGGCCCCTGATTTTTGCCATAGCCGAAACAATAATACCAAACTTTCCGAGCGTGATCTCTCGACATGGCGTGCGACTCGCACATCTCCTTGCCACCGCGCGCGTAGCATTTCCATATTCCCTCATCATCGTCGTCCCTGTACACCCACGGTGATGGAATTCGCTGAATTCCTCCGCCCTTATTCTTCCAAATCGCCACCGACTCTGGACAGTTCCTTGGCGACCTCGACATGGTGGCCGGTGGCGGGCGCCGCGCGCCGCGCGCCGCGCGCGGGTGGCTGGCGGCGGGCGCGTCGCGCCCAGTGCCGAGCTGCGGGCCCCTCGCAGCCTCGGCGAGGAAGAGGCCTCGAGCCTCGAGCCAAAATATGGCTACGGAGGAGGATGTGAGGCGGAGGTGGAGGAGGGGGAACGACGCCAAGTCTGCCCCGATATGATCCGCTTTCTCCGCGGGGGGATTACGGCGCTGGGATTGCGCTCTCGCTTCAGCGCCGCGCACGTTGGTTTCGTGGAGGGCGGTTTGTTTTCATAATTTGGCTCAAGCTCGCGGTTTGGCCCAAGTTTTGAACCCGACCCTGCCGACGATGATGGCGATGATGGCGGGCGTGGTGATGATGGCAACACTGGCGGTGACAGTGGAAGGAATCTGCCGATGATGGTACTCACTGCAAAGTTTAAGTAATCAAATCACAAAAACTTATGAAATCAAAAAAAAAAAAAACAGCAAAATCATGTTCCTAATTCAACATCAGGTTCCTATGAAAAAGGAACATAAATCATGTTCCCAAAAAAACAGTCCTTTCATACCTCAGGGATGTAGGTCAGTACGATTTAAAGGATGCGTTCTTTCAGTTTGGGACACCCCCCGAATTGCGGAGATTTTCCCATCTGCCCCCCATCAAGGCCAGGTGGATGAAGCAGCTGCTCCCCGACATTCCGAGCGCCAGAGGGATTGTGCGACTTCGGCTTACTGTCATGCCGATGGGTTGGGTCCACGCGCTGTGCTGGTGCCAGACAATACACGAGGATTTTGAGCCAGGCGTTTCCGTGCTCTCATCTTCTGCAGGATCATCGGCCGGTCGGTGATCTGAAAAATTGGTGTGTGTGTCGGTATATGTGGACAACGTGGGCGTCTTCTCGAGCTCCCCTGATGTTTGTCGTGATCTTGCTCAGCGATCCCTGTCGGCTGTTCGAGGTGCCGGTTTAGAGTAGAGGCTCACGAGGTCGATGTCGTCGGAGTCGGAGGAGATCTACTGGGGCTCAGCGTTTCGGGAGACGGTCGGATCTTACCGCGACATGAAAGAAGATGGAGGGTGTGGATGGCGTTGGAGTTCCTCTTGAGGCGCCGTCGTTGTTCCGGTTGGGCGCTTCGGAAGCTCTTGGGACACATTGCCCATCAGGCAATGCTTCGTCGGGAGTTGCTGTCATGCTTTCGTGCTGTGTATGCGCTCATAGAGAAGAACCCCGATAGCCCCTCGAAGTTGCGGCCCGCGGTGCTGAGAGAACTCCGCTGGGCACAGGCGTTGCTTCCGTTGCTCGAGTGCGACCTTGCCAAGCCGTGGGGGCCGAGGGCCTATGCGCGTGATGCGTCGCCGTGGGGTCTTGGGATATGCGCGGCGCGGCCGCTCACTGAGGTGTTGGACGAGGCCAGCAGGTATTCGGATCGGTGGCACTTCTTGGGTGGAGGTCGTGTTAATCCTCGGGCAGTACTGGAAGATGGGGTGCAAAGAGATGGGGATGATGAAGCTGGGGCACCTGAAGGTTCCTTTCGAAGAGTGCCTCCTGTTCCTGGGCTTCACACTAGCTTGCTGCACGCTAAGTGGCACGCGGTTAGTAGTAAGGCTTGGGAGCGTCCTGAGCACATCACTTGTCTCGAAGGTCGGGCCCTGGTGGGAGTCCCCAGGAGGGTCGCAAAGACTCGCGAGTACATCCAGAAGCGGGTCCTCGTTCTCACGGACTCCATGGGTGCGCTGCTTTCGGCTCAAAAGGGAAGGTCGAGCGCCCCAGGTCAGTGCCGTGTCGCCCGCCAGCTGGCCCCCCTCCTCCTGCCGCGGGACATCCAGCTCTGTCTGCGATGGGTGCCCAGCGAGAGGAACGTGGCTGACGAGCCGCCCCGCCGCGGGTTGCGGCATGCTGGCGCGGCGACCGCTGAAGGCAAGTTCCGCCGTCGCTGGGGCAGCTCGCGAGGAGAGAGTGCTCTCGCGGAGTGGCGACGCCGGGCGCTGCCTGACCCGCCAGGCGCCGGCCCCGCCGGTGCTGCAGCCGGGCGCGGCCCACCCGCCCCCCCCAGCGGGGGGGTTGGCCTTGGTCGCGCCGGCGGCGGCGCCAGCCGAGGATCCTCGCCTGCCGCGCCGGCGGCTGGCCCCTGCAACGGCGCCGGAGCATGTGCGTCGGCGAGTTCGGCGACGGCAGGATGCTCACGGTGCGGCGCGGGCCTTGCCGGGTCGGACTGTGCTACGGTCGTGGTGCGAGCGCCGACGAGGCGATCGTGCCTCCGCCGGCTTGCGACGCTGGCGCGGCGCTCGGGGATGGTGATCGCGCGGAACGTGACGGGCGCGGAGCTGGGCCGGGCGCAGGATCGCATCATCAGCTTCCTCGGCCAGATGAGCGCAGTGAGTCTGGACGCGGCGGTGGCGGAGCACCTCAACGAGGAGTTCTTCGAGGGCGCGACGGGGAGCGAGGCAGCTGGTTGCTGGCGGCGCTGTCCTGGGCCTTCGCCTCCGTGGGCAAGCAGGTGTGCAACCTCCCCCGGGCACGGGCGTGCCCCGTAGCGCTGCGTCGGCTTGCTCCAGGCGAGTCGAGGTTGCCAGTTCCCGAGAGCCTGCTCTTTGTGGTGGCGAACGAACTGATCGCACAAGGGAGGTTGCAGCATGGCGCGGCGGTCTCGGTGGCGCACCACTGCTACTTTCGCCCCGGCGAGCTGTCCCGCATCGCGCGGGGGATGATCCACCCGCCCGTCAGTGCGAGCGGGCCAGGGGCCACGGTCACCATCGCGTTGCATCCCTTCGAGCTCGGCGTGAGCTCCAAGGTGGGGGAGTTCGACGAGACGGTGAAGGTGGGCTGGCTTCCTCTGGCGA
The DNA here is from genome assembly GCA_963575745.1 of Prorocentrum cordatum. Classification (NCBI taxonomy): domain Eukaryota; class Dinophyceae; order Prorocentrales; family Prorocentraceae; genus Prorocentrum; species Prorocentrum cordatum. The sequence continues at coordinate 113,063 of CAUYUJ010017981.1, read as the reverse complement.
CGGCGCTCCTTCGGCTTCGGCGGATCCGCCCAGCAGACGAGCGCCTGGCAGGGATCGGGTCGGTGGCCCTCGGCGAGAGCGTGGCGCAGGTCATTCGCGAGTTTGGCCTCGAAGAGGCGATCGGCGAGTTCATGATGCATCGCCTTCGTCACTCAGGGCCAAGCGCCGACTTCCTGGCAGGTCGCAGGACGATCGCGGAGATCAAGCATCGCGGCAGGTGGTCGTCAGACAGCAGTGTGAGGAGATATCAAAAGGGAGGCCGTATCAACGAGCTCCTAAATCGGTGTTTTACTCAGATGAAGGAATTCGCCGCAAGGTGTTTGGAGGCTGCGCCGAGGATCCTGCAGAGTGCGGCCGCGCCGCTGCAGGCGCCAGCGGGCCTGCGCGTACGTTGATTGTCCCTTTCTTTCTGGAGATCTTTGCAGGAACGGCTCGCGTGTCCAGGGAGATGGCGCGGCTCGGCTTCCTGGCGATCGCTATCGACACTCGGTTCGGCATGAGGCATGATATGTGTAAGAGATCCCTGGTGAGAGCTATTAGAGGCTGGGTTATGTCAGGCTTCGTCATAGGCATTCACTTCGGCACGCCGTGTATTTCTTGGTCTCGTGCTCGTACCAGACCCACTGGTCCTCAGCCACTAAGAGGCGGTGAACACATTCTTGGGTTGCCCGTCTTGCGAAACGAGGGGGAGCGCTGGGAGATTGATATGGGAAACAGTACCATGAAAAAAACATTGTGAGCATCGCGTCAGCGGCGTCTCTGCATATGGTCCCGTTCTGCATCGAGAACACCTAACCGCATGCCGATGATAATAAAGGACCCCCCCCCTTCAGCGTTTAGAGTTGATGATCGTCGCCCTATACAAAATTCAAATTGGGCGGCGAGCGCTGAGGCCGAACTTCATTATCACCTCGAAACGCTATGTTGAGATAGCAACATCAAGCGATGTTGATATAGCAACATCAAGCGAAGCGAACACACTTTTTCAGGATGTGTCAAGCGAAGCCAATAATTTTGGAAGGCAGACTCAAACGAAACGAGCAATGTTCTTATTATTATTCTACTTTCTTCTTCTTCTTTTCTATTTCTATATGTCCTCACGCTCGCCTGAACGTTTTTTATCCCTGGGGTTGATTATCCGTGGAAAATGAAGCACAATGGCTACCCTACACGAGCACTTAAAAACATCAATTTTCATACAGCGCTTGTAAATCAAAATTGATAGATTTGGAACTTTGGATTTTTCCTTTCTTCTTCCTCTTCTTATTCTCCTCTTCTTCTTCTTTCTTATTATTCTTCTACTGTTATTCTTCTCATGTTATATTTCTCTCTGTCCCCGCGCTCGCCTGAACTGTTTTATCTCTGGGGTTGATTATCCATGGAAATTGAGGCACATGAGCTACCCTACACGAGCACTTACAAAAAAACAGTTTTCATGAGAGATAAGCCATTGTTGAGGATATTTCTATGAAAACTAAACGCCAAGGATGTCTCAAAACGTGCTCGGCTTGGTCTCCTCTTGATCATCTCTTACTTCGAGATTATGTTGAGGTCTGCTGGGCTACTTTTTTATTATCTCTCCCTGAACCCCGAACTTTATTATCCCCTAGTGTTTATTCTCACGGGCATGAGGTTACTTATCCTTTATTTGGGAGGCGCAACAGATGCTGCATTTACGAAGACGTCGAACTACACGAGAAATGCGAACTGATTTCTGTCAATGGGGAGCCCCTTGGATGAAGCCAGCCAGGTTAGTGTGTAGTTACTTGCCTGCTGAGTCCTTGGGCCGTAGGTGTAAACCCTGCAGGGGGAGGTGTTCCAGAACCAACAAACCACATGTGTCTTTAACGGGCAAGAACAGTAATGGAATATTTGAACCCGCGTGGCCGAGGAATACCCAAGGTGCTTTTCCCGGGCCCTTGTTAATGTTTTCGCTAACGGCTTGAAGAGCCTGAAGGCCACCTCTTTTTCTGCAGTGTTGTAGTGAGTGTGTATCCAGGGAAAAGTCCCACCACCACCCCTTCTCCTCCATGAAAAAACGGTTTGCACGTGTGGAGCGGAGCTGCGTTTCAGAATTCTGTGATGTTGTCGAGCAGCACCCTGAAAAAGGTGCTGGTGCACAGCGCTTGAGATCAATGCAACTGTCTGCGCTGCCCGTGATGTAAAAAGGTCTGGCTGCCGCTGCTCGTGCTCCCTCGGGTCTCGGCGGCTCTCTCTAAACAGGCAGGTGTCTCGCGCGCCCCGAAGGCAGATGCTACTAGTGCGCGCGCGTCTTGCGTCAGCCGATTTGGCTCTCCGTAGCGCGTGTGGCTCCCGCCCACCTCCCTTGGCACATGTTTTACTTATTTACCTTGCGGAGCGGAGCTGCGCTTCAGAATTCTGTGATGTTGTCGAGCAGCACCCTGAAAAAGGTGCTGGTGCACAGCGCTTGAGATCAATGCAACTGTCTGCGCTGCCCGTGATGTAAAAAGGTCTGGCTGCCGCTGCTCGTGCTCCCTCGGGTCTCGGCGGCTCTCTCTAAGCAGGCAGGTGTCTCGCGCGCCCCGAAGGCAGATGCTACTAGTGCGCGCGCGTCTTGCGTCAGCCGATGTTGCTCTCCGTAGCGTGTGTGGCTCCCGCCCACCTCCCTTGGCACATGTTTTACTTCTTTACCTTGCGGAGCGGAGCTGCGCTTCAGAATTCTGCGATGTTGTCGAGCAGCACCCTGGAAAAGGTGCTGGTGCACAGCGCTTGAGATCAATGCAACTGTCTGCGCTGCCCGTGATGTAAAAAGGTCTGGCTGCCGCTGCTCGTGCTCCCTCGGGCCTCGGCGGCTCTCTCTAAGCAGGCAGGTGTCTCACGCGCCCCGAAGGCAGATGCTACTAGTGCGCGCACGTCTTGCGTCAGCCGATGTTGTTCAGCATCCCATCATGGTCGCCGACCAAGCGGGAGCCTGGTTTGTGAGTGAATTGCGAGAAAGTCTCATGCGGGAGCCACCTCCCTACGGGGCCCGCAGATCATGTTACTAATCCGAGCGGGTCATCGGAGTCTTGGCCTACTTATCCGAGCGGGGCATCGGAATCTTGGCCTCTTCAAGCTTGAGCATGGAGGAAGCCTTAGTCAGGAGCCTCGTGTGTGAGTGAATTGCGAGGAAGTCTTAGGCGGGAGGCCCTTTATGGGGCCCGCAGCTCATGTTATTATTCCGACTGGGTCATCGGAACCTTTGTCTTCATGTTTGGCCTCTCCAAGTTTGAGTATGGAAAAAGTCTCAGGCGGGAGTTTCGTTTGCGAGTGAATTGCGAGGACGTCTCAGGCGGGAGCCCTATCCCTTTGGAGCCCGCAGCTCATGTTATTAATCCGAGCGGGTCATCGGCATCTTCTGATTGTCGTCACGTTTGGCCTCTGAAAGTGTGAGCATGGAGGAAGTGTACGGCGGGAGCCTCGTTTGTGAGTGAATTGCGAGGACTTCTCAGGCGGGAGCCGCCTTCCTATGGGGCCGCAACTCATGTTGGCCTCTTCAGGAAGACGTCTCAGGCGGGACGTCTCAGGTGGGAGCTCCTTCCCATGGAGCCCGCAGCTTATGTTACTGACCGGAGCGAGCCATCGGAATCCTGCAACTGTCGTCAGTGTTGGCCTCTTCGAGTTTCAGTATGGAGGAGGAAGTTTCAGGCGGGAGCCTCGTTTGCGAGTGAATTGCGAGGAAGTCTTCGGCGGGGGCCCCATCCCTACGGGGATCCCAGTTCATGTTACCAATCCGAGTGGGTCATCGGAATCTTGTAAGTGTCGTCATGTGTTGCTTTTGTAAGCTTGAGCATGGAGGAAGTCTCAGACGGGGTCTTCGTTTGTAATCAATCGTGAGCAATGTTCGAGCAAGGGCTTTCTACATATGAGGAACTCGCTTCGGCGCGCTCGCGCTCGCGCTCGGAATAGGGCGTCCATCCCCTGGGAACTGGAATCTCCAGCTGGCCTGCCACAGGCACTCGCGGGCCACTGGAGGAGAAGAGGAAGATGAGGAACAGGAATCCAGCAGGAGCCCTGATGGCGATCCAGGATGGGAGGGAGAGGATGGTGATTGAGGAGGGGAGGGGCATAAGATTGAGGAGGGGAGGGAGAGGATGATGAAAGGGCAGGAGAGCGGGATGAGGCAGGCGGAGCCGTTGGGTTTGATTACGTAGGTTTAGAGGGGAATGGATCGAGGAAATGACGACAGATGGGAGGGGCGACGAAGTGGGGAGGAGGTAAAAAAGGTAAAGGCGCTAAGGGGGCAAGGTCCAAGTCCCGACTCGACTTGAAAGCCCCTGCGTAAGATATAGATGCTGGGGGTCCTGACCATGTTGCCAAGGACCTCAGCCCAGCGGGTGTGGGTAGCGTCCTCGCCTTCGTCCACCGGCGGCAGTCGGGTGCCGTTCGAGAGACTACCCCCACCCACCTCCACCCCCACGGCGAGGACATCGCGGCCCACAGCCGCTCTGCGGGGAGAAGCCCCCCCCTGCACGTCGGAAAAGACAATCGGGTTCGGGCTAGGGCAGGCCACTTCAACGCATGGCGTGCCTCAACCCCTTTTGGGACTAGCTTAGTCAGGACTCTCCACAACCTACCCCCATCCTCCAGCCCCCTCCCCTGCCCACCACTCGACGCTGGAAGGGAAATGGAGCGCACGACTGTTTTACACTTATCAGCCCGAGTGTTCACGCTCCGACGCGCCAAACGCGCGCCAGGCCAACAGCCTGAATTTGTCATGTTCTTCCCGCGCACGCCTGGTCAGCATCATGATAGGTTCTCTATAGTTTGTCTTGCGTCCCTTAAGAAGCAACGGCGCGAGCTGATACTGCAACATTCTACATCAACGGTGCCGTGATATAACGATCTCCAATATTTTGCAATACGCCAACCTCGATCCTTGCAGAAATGGCACCACGCACTTTCTTTTCTTCGCATGGGAGCTCCATTCTGCAACACAAGCTTTCAAATGTCATCTCATCGCCGTGGGCCAGTCTATCATACAATATGTCTGTTACCCCACCGTTCACCTTCGGGTTGTTCTCCATGTCTCGCAACATGTGTTTTTTTACAGCCGCTGGGAAAACGTGCAAAGCCCCGTCTTCTTTCGTGTGAAATACTTATCCTTCCAGCAACAACAACTGAATGACAATGTTTGTTTCACTTTGGGTGCAGCTATCGTGGTATTATTCCCATATCTGAAAAACGTGAATGTCCACAGGCATTCCACAGTCATCAACGTGTTTTCTCGCGAAGTCCATGATGTATCCTTCCAGCACGCGTGGCTGCTGAGAGCTGGTTTCTTCACCTCGAACCCCGCTGGGAACAACACCATTGTCTTGTTCGTCTCTCTTGCGGTAGTGTTTATTGAATCGCTTCGCTCATTCCGCCGGCCCGTGATATGGCATCGCTGGTTTTTGTCTGTGTGTTCGTTGCCCATGTTGCGCTCTTGGGGGCGGGTGTCGTTCGGACGCGTTGCGTGGGGAGTTTTGATGGTGAAGCAGTTCCCTGGGGGTCGTCTCTCGATGGGGCGAAATAGAGTCGTCGTCAAGATGCTTCTTTGGGGGGCCTCTTGGGGTCTGTTGAGAGGCCGTTCGGGGGCGCCTGGGAGACATGTCCCTGGGGCCTCTTGGCGACATCTTGGGGCCTCTTGGAGGCCTCTTGGGCCTCTTTGGGACCTCCTGGGCGCCTTCTGGGACGGAGGGCTCCATTTTTGAGTTCTCGGTATCCCTCCTGAGTCCCTCTTGGGCCCGTCTTGGGGCCTCTTGGTCCGTCTTGGGCGGCACTTGGGCCGTCTTGAGGGCTCTCTTGGGTCGTTTCGGCGCCGTCTTGGGAGCTTCGTGGGCCGTCTTGGAGCGGTCTTGGGGGCCTCTTGGGCCGTCTTGGAGCGTCCGGAAGCCGAAAAAGCCAGAACACAAAAAACATGAAAAAACCAATGAAAATCAACGATTTTGGCCTCTTGGGGCTCTCTTCGGAGGCCTCTTGGAAGGCTCTTGGGGCGTCTTGGAGGCCTCTTGGGCTGTCTTGGGGGCCTTTTGGGCCGTCTTGGGGTCATCTTCGGCGTCTTCGAGCGCTCTTTGGGCGTCTCGGGGGCCTCTTGGGCAGTCTTGGGGGCCTCTTGGGGCACTCTGAGCGCGCTCTGGGGAGCCTGAGAGGCCGCACCCAGAAGGAAAACCATCTCTGAGTAGACTTGGTCGGGCGGCGGTCGGGCGTTGGTCGGGGTACTTTTCGCCGGGGGACCCCCAGGGGCCGCCCCGCGCGCGCGAACTAGAAATACTGTTAATACTGTTAACCAGTTACCGGAGATCTTAGCACGCCCTGGCCCGTTGGGCCGGCGAATTGTTGTTGTTGGTTCTCCCGTATGCGTTGTGTCAGCGACCCCATCGAGGGCAAACAGTCAGCTTTTGGAGTCGATTCATCAAACATGAAAGTAAACCCACAGCCTTGTATATCTTTCTGAACGTATTGCGCTCCTTCTCCCTCTCCTCCTCCTGCACTGCAGCTGCTCCTACATCGGGAAGGTCCAATCCTGGCGGCCACAGAAGAGCGTCAACTTCTTGCACGGTGTATGCCAAGTCCCTTGCTTGTTCCCGCATCGGATAGAGCAAGTCCATCAATTCAATACTGGCGTGCTGCTCGTGCCGCATGCGTACGACGAGTGCGCATGCGGTGCCTCGACGATGCTGTTGTGTTCTCTTTTTCCCAGGTCGCACAAATGATTGGCGGCACAAGACGAAAGTTCCCCGACATGTGTATGCGTGTCCCCGCTCCCGCGAGGTCCGATGGCAGAGCGATGAACCCCATAGAAGTCACTGAAAGGAAATTCGGTACCCTTCCTGCATGTCGCTCGCGCTTGCCGCAAGGAAGACGCCGATACGTGGGGGGAGGAGGAGGAGGAGGAGGAGGAGGAGGAGGAGGAGGAGGAGGAGGAGGAGGAGGAATGGTTTGAGCTGGAGGGGAGCTTTGGGCGGACCAACGCGCGAAGATTCCATCATTTGCCACTCCCCCCTCTCTTGTTCATATTCTGCCCATCTCTTCTCATATTACTCATCCTCTTGCTTCTCGTTGTCGTCGCCCTCCTTCTCGTCCTCCTTCGCTTCGTTGGATTGCCTCTGCGGTCATCGCGTCGTCGCCCTTCTTCGCTTCCAGAGAACGCGTCCGCCGCCATCTGTCTCTGCGATATATGACGTACGTAGTCGGCCTCCTCCACTTCAAGAGGTTACGTTCGTCGTCGTCGCGTCATCGGCCTCCTCCAGCGCCATTTTTACTGGCTCGGGGATTCTGTCTGCCCCGCGGCCCCATTGGAAGGCAACCCGTGGGCCTCGCACCCGCTCTTCGCTGGCCAAGTCGCCATCAGGCAGCTCCGACGTGGTCGCGGACAGGAGGAGGAGGAGGCCCAGGATGCTTCAGCGAGGCTGTTCAGGAGCCCTCCCGCCCACAACCCCCCCTCGTCACCAGCCCCTACAGGCATTCCCTTTTCACCTGCGGGAGGCGTTCCCGTCCTGGACGGGCGCCCCACGGGCCTGCCACTCACTCGAGGGCCAGCGTGGACAAGGGCCCGCCTTCGACACGCCTGGACCGCACTACCGACGCGTTTGGTGGTGTGACGAGGGTGTGTTGCCAATGCGCGCGCAAGGGGAGAGATGGCACAGCGCAATGGAGCGCGATGGAGAAGGGAAGAGGGGAAGGAGGACGCGTTGGAGGGGAAGGACAGGCAGGAGGAGGAGGAGGGGGAGGAGTAGGAGTAGGAGTAGGAGGAGGGGGGCAGGCATGAGGATGGTGGAGGAGGGGGGAGGCTTGAGGGGCATTATGGGGAGGGTGAGGAGGATGAAGAGGAAGAGAGGAGGAAGAGGAGGAGGAGGCGGAGGAGGAGGAACCGGACTCTGTGCCAGGCAATCTTGACATGGCCGCGAGCAGGTCGACGACGGCGTCGCCCTCGAGTGAGCTTGAGGCGGACCCGAAGCTGAACCACCTGGTGGCGGCCCAATTGTGTAAAACGAAGATGTGCGCCATGTACGCCAGAGGTTCCCCCCATCGGTTGCGGAGTGTCCGTGCCTCTCTAGCAACGGAACGCCAGGGATTATCGGGAATGTCGAAAGGAAGAGGGAGGAGAAGTGGGGGAGGAGGAGGAGGAGAAGGAGGAGGAGGATGAGGAGGAGGAGGAGGAGTAGGATGAGGAGGAGGAGGAGGAGGCGGAGGAGGAGGAGGCGGAGGAGGACGAGGCAGACGATGATGACGAGGCGATGATGATACGATGATGATGATACGATGATGATGATCATGATGATTCTGATGATGATGGTGATGATGATGACGATGACCATGATATTGATGGTACTGCTGTTGATGATGATGGCGACGATGATGATGATGAGTATGATATACTGCTGATTTGTGGGGATGATGATGACCAACATGATGATTCTAATGACGATGATGATGATGCTGCTGATTATGATGGTAACGATGCTGATGATGCTGATGACAATGACGATGATGCTGATGATGACGATGACGCTGATTATGATGATGATGCTGATGCTGATGTTGAAGACGATGATGCTGATTTTGATGATTATTATTGTGATGATGATGGTGATGGCGATGGTGATGCTGATGATGATGGTGATGGTGATGATGCCGATGATGATAATGATGATGCTGGTGCTGCTGATGCTGCTGATGATGATGATGCTGGTGATGGTGATGATGATGTTGATGATGATGATGATGCTGATGCTGATGCTGATGCTGATGGTGGTGGTGGTGCTTTTCGTTGTGTTGATGCTGCTGATGATGATGCTGGTGATGAGGATCATGCTGATACTGATGATGATGACGATAGTGATGATGGTGGTGGTGATGATGATACTGCTGCTGCTGATGATGCTGCTGATGATGGTGATGGTGGTGATGGTGATAGTGATGATGGGGGTGGTGATGCTGCTGATGATGATGATGGTGATGATGCTGGTGATGATGATGATACTGGTGCTGGTGGTGATGGTGATGATGATGATGCTGCTGATGATGGTGAATATGATGATGATGAAGATGATGATGATGATGATGATGATGATGATGATGATGACGATGACGATGATAATGCTGATGATGATGATGATGATGGTGGTGGTGGTGGTGATGGTGGTGGTGGTGATGATGCTGATGATGATGACGGCGATGGTGATGATGATGACTATGATGATGATGATGATGATGAACCGCTGATGATGATGATGGTGGTGATGATGATGATGCTGATGATTCTGATGATGATGATGATGCTGATGATGATGATGATGGTCATGCTGATGATGATGATGATGATGATGATGATGATGATGATGATGCTGATGCTGATGCTGATGATGATGATGATGATGATGATGATGATGATGATGATGATGATGATGATGGTGCGGCGGAGGAGGAGGATGAGGAACATGAGGACGCGGCTAAGGAGGCAGAGGCGCAGGAGGAGGAGGCGGAGGCGGAGGAGGAGTAGGAGGCGGAGGAGGATGAAGAGGACGAGGAGGGAGAGGAGGTGGAGGAGGAGGAGGAGGAGGAGAAGGAGTAGGAGGAGGCGGGGGAGGCGGAGGAGCAGGAGGAGGAGGAGGATGAGCAGGAGGATGATGATGAGGAGGAGGAGGAGGAGGGGGAGGGGGAGGAAGGAAACGGAGGCGGAGGAGAAGGCGGAGGCGGATGCGGAGGAAGAGGAGGAGGGGGAGGCGGAGGAGGAGGAGGAGGAGGAGGAGGGGGAGGAGGAGGAAGGTTTTGGGCTCAAGACTGGGTCGCCCTCAGGTGGGTAGCCCAGCAGCCTGGCCTTTCGCGAGGCGCGAGCAGGGGCTCGCGTCCGCAACCATTCAGTCCCGCGCTCGCAGCCGCGATCGTTCTCGCGAGCCCGCGTGGCACCGTCGCGAGCGGCGCGCTCGCGGCACAGCGCGCACGCTCCTGCGGGTGCTACGAGCTGGACAGCTTCTCTCTCATCATCACAGCGCCCAGCGCCAGCCAGAGCCACCACGACAGTCTTACGAGGAAGTCGACATGGCCTCTCTGCCAGGATGGACCTGCGGCTCCTGCAACGAACGAGTCCAACACTGGCAGTGGTACTGTGCTTGCGGTGGTGCTTTCGCGGACAGGCGCAAGAGGTCACACAGTCAGCCTCGGCGGCCGCACTCAGCCAGCAAGTCGCACAAGGGCGCCTCCTCTCGCCAGCCGTGGGTGCAGATCGAGCCCAAGGCGCGGCCAGATTCCTCCAGGAGGCCGCCGCCAGATCAGGGTCGCCACCGAGCTCCTCAGGATCGCGGGCGGCAGCCGCGTGTCGAGGACAAGGAGACGGCCGAGGCCTGCAAGGCAGTCGAGCGCTACCTCTCGAGGCTGGTCCCCGCCACGCAGCAGTTCGCTGAGGCGCACCCCAGCTGGGGCGAGTGGCAGGTCCCGACGGACATGCGCCACATGCAGGCGTTCAAGGACAGGCTCAGCGCTCGTATGACGACGCTGGCCAAGGCGGCGGTGGCAGCGCTGACGGCCCGCAAAGGCGACGAGGATTTCAAGGAGGAGCTTGGCATGCTCCGCTATTGCCAGGACCAGCTGCTGCCGCTGAAGGAGCAGCGCGAGCAAGCACTGACCCGGCTCAACGAGGCGAAGGACCGCCTGCACAACACCTATGCCAGGCTCAATGTGCTCGAGGCACAGGCCGAAGAAGGCCGCGAGGAGGTGGGGGACTTGAATCAGAGCTTGACCGACATCGACAACAAGATTAAGGCCGATATCGCAGATATTATCCAGGGGACTCCGAGTACCATGGCAGTGGGACCAGGTACAGCTCAGGGTACAGCACCTCCGAGCCCAGGGCTGCCAGCCGAGGCGGTTTCGTTTCGAGAGCAGCGCGATGCAGCACTTCAGCAGCGCGACCTCATCTACCAGCACAATCAACAGATGGAGGCGCAGATGAGGCTGATGCATCAGTACATGCTGAACCACTGTGCTACGGCAGCTCCACCACCAGCAGGCCCCTTCCCAACGCCTCAGGCGGCCGAGCCAGTGTCGGCGCCAGCGGTGGGGTTTCCAGCAGGAGGGATTACAGCATCGGCGCCGGCTTCCCTCACAGATGCTCAGCTCCAGGCGGCCATCATCGAGATGTGCCCGGCTCAGGGTATCCCTATTCCTGCGACGTTGATGCCAGCAGCAACGGCGGCTCCTCCTGGGACGCGGACGGCAGCGCCAGTTGCAGCGGCAGTTCCAGGGGCACCAGCGACCGCAGCTCCAGGGGCGCCAGCGGCGGCGGCCACAGCACCCGAGGACAAACCAGTTCCTGGAACGCCTGGACCGACTCAGATGTGGGGCCCCCCGCCGACCCAGGAGACACCTTACGTGGCGCCCGACCATTTCGCCCCGACCCAGATCAATCCCAGTCCGGAGCAGCTCCGTGGCCCTCAGAGATACATCGACCACAATGGCAAGATGTGCTTCGAGGGCAAAGGCGAGGCCGCCAAGGAGAGGAGTCGGTCGCCTCCAGCGGGCGAGCCCGCCCATGTGTGCCAACGTCTAGCAGGCAACGCATAGGGATCTCCTGGGGCTACGTCCACACGCAGTTTCATGATCCTGACCGTCATGGAGATATGGGTGGGGCCAGCGCCTATCTATCTGAGCCGCCGTATTCAGTTCCTGTTTTGACCTCTCACACTTTGCTACAGCACGCGGGTCTAGACGTGCTCAATACTTCCTCTCTCCCTACCTCGGCGTGCGTGGCCTCTCCTGGGCCGACCGATGCCAGCGCCTTCCGGCAGCCTTTGCGCACAGCAGTCCCCGCTCCGCTACCAGAATTTGCGTTTGCGAACGCCGGCAGAGGGCACGAGCCAGCGTTTGAGAGCCAAGTCTCGCTAGTCATGGATCGAGCCACTTGCGGGGGCGGCGGGTGGGGGACGGGGGGGGGAACGACGACAACCGACTTAAGTTTGCGAGTAACTCCGGGTTTGAGCCAATCGCACAATGCCAACTGCATGCTGCCGGCAGCTCTTCTAGTGTCGGGGCTGGGTCGAGGGGCCATCGTGATTGCTCGGGCGCCTGGAAAATGGGCTCCTTTCGTAGGCACGTTCAGCGACTGGAACCCCCAGTGATGGCAGATACCTCTTCTCCTCCATCCTCCAAGCCTGCCCCGCCTGGCTTGCTCGAAGCCTGTGAGGCCTCCGAGCGCTTGGCTGAGAGGCTTTCGTACAAGCTTAAGCCCTGGTACTATAATGCCGTTTTCATGTCAGATGACAAGGCGAAGGCCCAGTGGCTTGAAGACTGCGTTCCGTGGGTCGAAGCATACTTGCACACCCTGCCAGATTTCCATCCGCTCTTCCACCCGATATACGGTATCAACAGCAGGCGCGCGTGGCGCAGTCAGGCGGAAATAATCTGCAGTGAGGCCTGGCAAATGTCAGGATATCGTCGCTCAGCATATCTTCGGCGTCTCGATCGCACGAGGACCGCCTGCCCGACTCAGCATGGTCTGGAGTTACAGGGCGCTCTAGACGCCTACCTCCGAGCAAGGCATTGGATCTCTGTCGAGGCAGGCCGCCCAGGCCATCTCGCCAATCCACTCTGGTCTGGGCAAGCGTGGCGTTTTTGGGAGTCCGATCTCCACTCGCACGACTGCCAGCCGCCCGCCTCCACGTCTGAGCCGTCAACCGAAACTACTTTTCCCTCGGTCCCGCCTCCTCCAGGCCAAGACGGCCAGGATGCGGAGGCGCAGGGCCCAAGGGGCCCTGGCCGCGCGGCTTCTTCCAGGGACCCGCCGCCCGACGCCAGCGAAAGCTCAGACTCCAGCCTTTTTGCAACATTTTGTTAGCACTCCTAGGCTCTCTTCGCGTGGCGATACATATGCTGCCACGTCAGCTTCCTCGCAAGATCCAGCCACCATTCTGGCCCAGACTACTGCTGGCCACACCGGCCACGAGCAGGAGCTAAGGGACCTTGGCGCCCTGTCCGCGGGGTCGCCGTCGGGATCGCACGCGCACTCCAGCGAGGATTCTGACACTAGTCATCTCAAATCCCTTGCCGCGGCTGCCGCCCCTTCGGCGGTGCTGCGCCTCGTTGACCTCTTACAGTTGAGGTCGGACGAGATGAGCTCAGCGGGCCTTCCCGCTTCGAGCGATTTCTCCAGCAGTTGCGTCTCGCCTGTGCCTGGCACCTGGCAGGTCTCACAGGGTGAAGCTATGCAGCAGGATCTGTCGAGCGCCTATGTGAGCGCTCAGTGCATCCCCTCCCCCCTCCCCATCTCTGATGTCCCATCTATGGCCCGCGTCCTGGCTCCTCCCAGAGGGGACAGCGAGTCGTCGCCCACTCCTGGCTCTGTCCCCCCTTGTGAGCGCCATGCGGAAAAGACCAACTCGCATCGATCGTCGCTCCCCGAGTCTCCATCGCCTCTTCAGTGCGATCTCGGCCGACTCCCCTCTGCTTGGCTTGCCAAGGACGTCGGGGTCTCTCTTGTGTGGCGACGCGAGGCTGTCCCCGACTTGGAGGAGCCAGGAAGCTTGGCCCTCAGCCTCTGTCCGCCCAGGTTCGGTGAGTGGGAGCATCAACACTATTATGCCGACGCGTCTATCGACCCTTCCGACAGCACCACTGCGAGTTGGGGAGTTGCGGCGCTTTCGCAGGACAGGGATGGCTATGCCTATGGGGGTTCATCTGTTCCCAATGGACCCAATCCTGTATTCTAGGCCCCCCCGAAGATCTGGACAGCACGGATGTTGAGCTCTTAGCCATAGCCTTGGCTCTGCTTGTTACTCTCACTCAGGAAGCGCCCTTGCCAGTCACCATCTGGAGTGACAGCTTGAATGCAGTTGACTTCCTCACCGGCAGGTCCAATAGCAAGGCCAAGCGAGATATTGCTAGGCTCACGTATGCGCTTCTGGTCAAGGCTAGACCTCGGTGCGAAATCCAGATCTGTCACGTCAAGGGGCACGTCGACCATCCTTGGAACACCATGGTTGGTAACATCGCTCGGGCCACCATGAAAGGTAAGTTGGAGGTTTCTGCTTTGCCCGATCCCCTATATGATCTAACGGACTTCGCCCGTGCAGTGGAATGGGTTTGGCTTCTTAACGCCACATCTGAGGTTGCATCAGCTTATCCATCTCGTGCAGAAGCAAGTTGGTGAGTGCACCCATCTCTTCTTTGATGCTCCGCTGCCGTGCTCTCTTGCCACTGTTCATGACCTTTCCTCACCTGTGCCCGCGCGTCTTCAACATCAGACGATTGTTCTCTCTCTTTGGCCCAGTATAACACGCGCTCCCTTGCTGAATCCCACAAGAAGTCGAGCAATGCCTATGTCCAAGGAATGCGGTCTCAAATGGCACGTCAACAGCTTCAGAACAAGAAAATCCACCTTGTTGGGATCCAGGAGGCGCGGGCCCCCCCAGAGTTCGAAGAGAAAGGGCGCCTGCCAGGTTTTGGCTTCTGGCCATATCAATCACTCGGCTTGTGTCGAGCATTGGGTTAACCTAGAGAAACCTTACGGACAGTGCAAAGGCCGCCCCCTGCTCTTTCACCCCCGTCATCTCTCCGTGCTATATGCCACCCCTCGTCTTCTTGTGGTGCGGATTCAAGCTCCAGGTCTAGAGGTCACCGTGGCAGTTGCTCATGCGTATCACTCGGGCCACAAAGCTTCGGACCGGAATGCTTTGTGGACCCTCCTGGACGAACAGCTTGCCGCCTGGGGAGTTCAGATATTGTTCGTCGACGCCAATGTGCGGCTTGGTACCTGCACGGATGCTGCGGTCGGGGGCCAGGGTTTTCATCAGGACGAGGACCCTCCTGGGACGAGATTCAGGCAATCTCTCAATGAAGCGGCTCTGGTAGCTGTCATCACCACGCAAGGTGATAGTGACGATTACACGTTTGTCACCAACAAGAATGTTCGGCACCGCATAGACTATATATGCGTCTCCCAGGGCATGGCCTCCAATATCTCTGCCATTCACACTTGGAAGGAGCTTGACAATTTCTCTAAGCAGCGTGATCATCTCCACGCGCTTGCCAATCTCACTCTTCACCAGGAGCGGGTTGTTCGCCAAGCCTCGTCGCCACGGCTGGACGATGATCTTCTCGGGGGCCCCGAGAGGGCGTCTCAGTTTCGGGAACGTCTCTCGGGGCTCGCCCCCATCGAATGGTATGTTTCCCCATCGGAACATATGGCTTTGGCCACCAAGCAGGTCAACCAAGCTGCAAAGGAGGTCTTCACCCGCACAGGCAGTCGTCCTAGACAGTCTTAGATTTCTGCCTCCTCCCATCTGCCTGTGCTTGCTCGCCGTGGAGTTCTTCGAGTTTTGCGTAAGGTGGCGCGTCCCTCTGCCCTGCCTCCTGGTGCCGCGGTTTCGAGGATTCTTCTGCACTTTGCTGGGCGGTGGACCAGTGGGGACCTTGGCAAGGGATATAGGGAGCTCCAGGACTCCCCATGGGACGCCCTCTACACTTTAGTGCGGCAGGTGGCCCTTCGATGTCTCAACGGAACTGCGCATCATGACGAGTTCACTCTTGCCCTTCACTCATTCATATTACGTTCCAAGCATGTTCTTGCCAACCAGCTCGAAAAAGACAGGTGTTGTTTTCTTGAAGGGATCGCTCAGGAGGCTCAACTCTCTGTCGACGGGGGCATGGCCAGGCAGGCCTGGCAAAGGTATCACAAACTCTTGCGTTTCGGGGGGCGCAGCAAAAAACCCACGGCCTTCCCATACATGCTTGACGACCAGGGTAACCCGCTTGCCTCCTCCGATCCTGTGGCGCAGCATATGCAAGCGTTCTTCGGAGGCATTGAGAAAGCCCAGGCTCTCACCGATCAAGAGGTTGTTGAACGCTACAACATGACGCCTCTCCCCCTGGCCCCCCCCCCCCTGCTTGTACTCAGGCTTCCCAAGTTTGTGGCATCCCTTTTCCCGAGACTGACAGGAGGCACGACGCCGGCACAGGCTGCGGACTTCCTGCCTCATCATGTGCGACGCAGCTTCCTCTAGCAGTGTCTTCTCCTGTTGCTGGTGCTACCTCTCTGCCTGCGCCCGCGCTCGCCGCCCCCCCTCTCGCGAACCCGAACCGCGACCTCGACCACTTCGACAGTTCGGAGGGAGGGAGCAGCGCGCCGATGTCACTCAAGAGCCCAGGGTACAGTGAGGATAACGGAGGGGCCTGCTCAACTGGCTCTTTACCTTGGCCTCGAGCTGAGGAAAGGGTTGCATGCGAGTGTTGGAGTCCCACTTTTCCATCTGAGTACCCTCTTGAGCAGACGCAGCATAATGCGTGGGATGGGAAGTGCTTCGCTCCTGCCTCTCTTGCCTCGCAGCCCCTCTCTGCCGCTGCTACAGGTCAGGTCCCCTCATTAGATTCAGAATGCATTCCCGCCCATCGCGATGGTCAGATTCTAATGCGAAGGGCTTCTATGACGACTACTGCGGGCCCTGATGGGCTGCGTGACGCTTTGCAACATGTTGCGCCCGAGGAAATGTCTGCCCTTTTCTTGCCCCTGCTCTGTAAAACGTCCATGGGGGGAAGGGGGCCGCTGGGCTTCAAAGACGGTCGTGTCGCCTGGTTCTACAGAGGCGCCGTGGAAGTCTTCGTGGCTCGCAATCAGCGCACCATCTTAAAGGCGAACACCATAGGTAAACTATATCACCGCTTCGTCCGGGGCCGAGTGCTGGACTTTCTCCAGCAGGCGCTGCTGGCCTCTCAGCAGGGTGGTCTCCCTGGGCGTTCGTGTGACACCTCAGGGCACGTGGTTAGGCTGCATTGGAAGGCTGCTCAACACCGAAAGGCGAGTAGCACGGCTATATTTCTCCAATGCGTTCTATTCGGTCATAAGACAGTTTGCTCTCTCCTTGCCGCAGGATCAGGATGACATCTCTCGCATCCTTCTCACTTGCGACTTGCCACCTGTCCTTGTTCATGCGGTAGGACTCGAGCTTGAATCGGACAGGCCTGTCTTCGAGAACGCGCTTCCCTCTTCCCATTTGCTTGCTCTCCTGCAAGAAAGTCAGTCTGGGGCTTTCTGGAAGACAGAGGGCAGTCAGGGATATGTTCGTCCGCGTACGGGCACTAGGCCAGGCGCGATTCCTGCCACCGATGTCTTCAATCTTGTGTTTGCCAGGGTGCATCTCGTTGTCGACTCCAATATGAAAGACAGTGGTCTCCATTGGGAGCCCCCGGCGGCTCCCCCCCTCCTTGCCAGGCCCCAGGACATTGAAGATGCTCGCCCTTCCACCTCGTTTGTTGATGACATGCGCATCGTTAATGCCACCCCCCGTGCAAAGGATCTTCTTGGAACCGCGCAGCGCACGCTTGACATTCTGCATGAGGGGGTCAGCCGTCTTGGCATGAAGTTAAATCCCGACAAGACGGTAATCATGCTCGCCTTTCGTGGAAAGGGATCCAAGGCGGCCAGGCTTCATGCTTTCTGTGAAGAAACTCCCCGCGTTACCTCCCCTAAGTGGCACGTGAGAGTGCAGGTGGTTGCCATGCACAAGGTCCTTGGGATCCGGGCCGACCAGGGGGGCTCAGTGGCTCCTGAGCTCGTTGCCCGAATCTCGGTCGCCAGACAGGCGCTGAAACCTATCCGCGCGACTGTGGCGAAACGACAGGCTTTGAGTCAGAAGGCCCGGGTTGCTCTCAGCGAAGCCCTCTCTTCTTCTGTCTTGCTTTGCTGCTTGCACGTGGGGTCCTCTCTCTGCGCTTCTCTTTCGCAAAGTTCAGGCCGCTCATGCTATGGTGTATCGCACGGCTCTCGGACTCCCTAGGAGCAACAATAATGAATTTCAGGTTGCGTACAAAGATATTATTTCCCGTGTCGAACGGCTTCCCATAAGTATTGCTCTGACCGTCGCCAGGCTTAGGTACCTGCTTCGTGTCTCGCTACCCGATAGGGCGCCGCCCGTTCTTAGGGTGCTCCTGGACACTCTCTGGGACGTCGATGGCTCCTGGGGGGCCCTCATTCGCCAGGACTTTTTGAGTGGCTTGACCAACGCGCTAGTCCTGAGGAGCGACCAGAGGGCGATGTCTTCCAAGGGTGGATGCATCGGCTTATCAGTGGCCCAAGAGACTTCAGAGTTG
>CAUYUJ010017981.1:42500-90000 GCA_963575745.1 Prorocentrum cordatum | reverse complement strand
CGCACACTCCCCGAAGGACCAGGGCCGGGCAAACAGTGAGGCCAGTGAACAGAGTGGTCGATGATGACGATGACGATGACGATGACGATGACGATGACGTCACTCAGCCTCGCCTGTCGGTCCCCATCCCCACTGGGTCATGTTGTAGTTTCCTCAGCTCCGCCAGCCCATCCTCCCAAGATGGGGAGGCTCCGCGAGTCTCGAAGGGAACAGCACGTATCCCCATCTAGGGGGGTAGATCGGTCAGTGTTGGGCATGTGGATGGGTTGAACGAGCTGCGCCACTGCTGCGACACGGTCCACTTCCGATGCGGTTACGGCTAGACACGGAGAGTTGCTCTCTGAAAAAGCGCGGGCAGATTCACAAACCAGTTTCGCGTACAACGCCGCATCGCACCACGCCATTGCGGGCCGCACCGTTTGCCCGCCTTTCGGAGAGCAACCTCAGTATCAACGCCACGCTCGTTGGACGACCCAGCGTGCTACTTCTGAGAAGCTGAGGTTTTTTGCACGGAGGGCGGATGAGTAACACGCGCAGTTTGGAAGGCGACGTGCGTGTCATTGATATTGTCTATCCTTCCCGAGCCCTTGGACCAGTATTACACATACTTATATCGAAGACGCCTGCGGCCAATCACCGCCGCCCCCCCTGCCTTGTGGAATCGCCGATGTGGCCGAGCGTTGCGGCAAGAGCTCTGCCAAGCTATCGGGCCATGTGTTCCCTCAGCCGTTGGAGAAACCCTTCGGGGAACGCTTGGGGGAGGATGGCGGGGAAGATCCGGAGGAGGAGGAGCAGGAGGAGCAGGAGGGGGCATTTGGGGAGCTTCTGGGGGCACTCTTGGGGCCTCGTGGAAGCTTCCTGGGAGCCTCTTGGGAGGTATCCGGGGGCCGCCTTGGGCCGCTTGGGAGCCTTTGGGGGCTTCTCGGGGGCCTCTTTGGCTGTCTCATGGCATTCCTGGCCCGTCTGACGCCCTCGGAAGCCGTGTTGGGGGCCTCTCTAGGCCGACTTGGGGCCCTCTCGGGGTGCTCCACGGCCATCTTGGAGGCCATGTTCGGCGTCTTCGAGGCATCCTGGGCCCGTCGGAAGATCGAACAAAAGCATATGCCCAAATCCTTCGAACACCCAAGGAAAATCAATGATGTTGGCCTCATCGGGCCTCTCTGGAGGCCCTCTTGGAGGCCCTCTTGGAGGCCTCTGGGGCTGTCTTGGAAACCTCTTAGGGGCCTCTTGGGCCGTCGTGGGCCATCTTGGAGCAATCTTGGGCCGTCTTGATGGCCTCCTGGCGCTTCGGACGTCATCGGAAGCCGTCCTGAGGGCCTGTCTGGGCCGATTTGGGGCCCTCTTGGGGTGCTCCACGGCCGTTTTGGAGGCCCTCTTGGATGTCTTCGAGGCCTTTTGGGCTGGCTTAGGGGCCCTCTTGGGGGCCTCCTTGGCGATCTTCGGGCGCCATTTGGGGGCTCGTGGGCCGTCTTGTGCAGTCGGAAGATCGAACAGAAGCTCATGCCAAAATCTTTCAAATGCCTTCGGACAGTCAGTGATGTTGGCCTCTTCGGGCCTTCCTGCAGGACATCTTGGAGGCCTCTTGGAGGCCTCTTGGGGGCCGTCTTGGAGACCTCTTGGAGCCTGTTGGGCTGCCTTGGACCATCTTGGCGCCATCTTGGGCCGTCTTGATGGCCTTCTGGCCCGTCGGACGCCCTCGGAAGCTGTCTTGAGGGCCTCTCTGAGCCGACTTGGGGCCCTCTTGGGTGCTCAGGGCAATCTTGGAGGCCATCTTGGGCGTTTTGGAGGCCTCGTGGACCGTCTTGGGGTCCTCTTGGGGCAGTCTTGGGTGCCTCTTGGGCCGTTCTGGGGCCAGCTTTGAGGCCTTTTGGGCGATCTTGGGGCAATCTTTGCGGACTCTTGGGCCGTCTCGGGCCGTCGGAGGACCGAAGAAGAACAAGTGCCCAAATCATTCAAACACCGAAGGAAAATCAATGATGTTGGCCTCTTGGGGGCCTCTTGGTCCGTCTTGGGTCATCTTGAGGCCATCTTGGATCATCTTGGAGGCATCTTGGGCCGTCGTGAAGGTATCTTGGGGCCATCTTCGCCGACTTGGAGGCCATCTTGGACATCTTGGAGGCCATCTTGGGCCATCTTGGTGGTCTTGAAAGCCATCTTGAGCCGTCTTTGGAGGATTTGTATGAGAATTGCGCGATTTCCGCGTGGCCGGCAGGATGGGCCGAAGCCCCAGGGAAGAGTTCTTTTGTAAAATAACCAAAACCGAACCGTGAGAAATCCAGCGCGCCGGGCACCCCTGTGGCAAGACCACACGGGGCGCAGGATCGAAGAAGCTTACGGCGAATCACCGCCGCCCCCTCCCTTTAGAATCGCCCATGTGGCCGAGCGTTGTGGCGTTGTGGCGAGACCATGTGTTCCCCCAACCGTTGTGGAAACCCTTCGTGGAACTCTTGGGGAAGGATGGCGGGGAAGATCAGGAGGAGCCGGAGGAAGAGGAGGAGGAGGAGGAGGAGGAGGAGGAGGACGAGGAGGAGGAGGAGGAGGAGGAGGAGGAGGAGGGGCATATTGGGAGCCTACGGCGACACTCTTGGGCCTCGTGGAAGCTTCTTGGGAGCCTCTTGGGAGGCATCCTGGGGGCCTCGTTGGACCTCTTGGGGGCCGTTGGGGGCTTCTCGGAGGCCTCTTTGGCCGTCTTGGTGGGCTTCTGCTTGAAGGTCATCTTGGCCGTCTGGAGGCCATTTTGACCCTTTCGGGCCTTCTTGGAGGACGTCTTGGAGGGCTCTTGAGCCGTCTTGCAGGCCATCTTGAGCGTCTTGGAGACCTCTTGGGCCGTCTTGGGGGCCTCTTGGGGTCGTGTCTTGGGCCTCTTGGGCGATCTTTGGAGGCACTTGAGCCGTGTCGGGCCGTCGGAAGGCAGAACAAAAAGCAAATGCCACAATCCTTCAAAAACCATGGGAAATCTATGATTTTGGCATTTTCGGGCCTTCCTGGAGGCCCTCTTGGAGGCCTCTTGGGCCGTCTTGGGCCATCTTAGGGCCATGTTCGGCCGTCTTGGTGGGCTCCTGGTCCGTCTGACGCCGTCGGAAGCCGCTTGGGGGGCCTCTAAGGGCCGACTTGGGGCCCGCTTGGAATGCTCCAGGGCCGTCTTGGAGGTCCATCTTGGGCGTCTTGAAGGCTTCCAGTGCCGTCTTGGGGGCCTCTTGGGGCCGTCTTGGGGCCCTCTTGGGCAGTTTTGGGGCATTCTTGGAGGCCTCTTGGGCGATCTTTCGGCGATCTTCGGGGGCTCTTGGGCCGTCTCGGGCCGTCGGAAGGCCTAAAAGAAGCAAATGTCAAAATCCGTCAAAAACCTTAGGAACATGAATGTTTTGGGCCTCTTCTGCCCTTCCTGGGGGCCCTCTTGGGGGCCTCTTGGGGGCCTCTTGGGCCGTCTTGGGCCAGCTTCGAGCCAACTGCGGCCACCTTGGTGGGTTCCTGGCACGTCTGACGCCGTCGGGAGGCGCCTTGGGGGCATTTCTGGGCCGACTTGGGGCTCTCTTGATCTTGGGCGTCTTGGAGGCCATCTTGGGCGTGTTGGAGACCTCTTGGGCCGTCTTGGGGCCCTCTTGGGGTCGTCTTGGATGCCACTTGGGCTGTCATGGAGCCCTTTTGGTGGCCTCTTGGGCGATCTTGGGGGCCTCTTGGGCCGTCTTGGGCCGTCGGAAAGCCGAAAAGGCGCAAATGCCAAAATCCTTAAAACACCTAAGGAACATTCATGATTTTGGCCCTTTCGGGCCTTCCTGGAGGACGTCTTGGAGGGCTCTTGGGCCGTCTTCGAGGCCTCTTGTGGGCCTGTCGGGCCGTCGTAGACCATCTTGCGGACATGTTGGGCAGTCTTGGAGGCAGCTTGGGGCCATCTTAGCCGTCTTGGAGGCCATCTTGGAGACGTCTTGGAGACCATCTTGGCCGTCTTGGACGCCATCTTGGAGCCGTCTGGGGCAGGACAACCTTTGCAACCAGGTTTTGAGATCCTTCCCGGGACCCTGGCGGAACGGGCCGAAGCCCCAGGGGGAATTCTTTTGGAAAAAGGGCTAAAAGCAAAACCCATATCATATGGCACGCCAGGCACACCTTTGCTAAAGCACAAGGGGGCGGCGGATCGAAGACGCCTACGGCGAATCACCGCCGCCCCCTGCCTTTTTGGAAGCGCCTATGTGGCCGAACGTTGAGGCCAGACCTGCCAAGCTATCGGACCACGTGTTCCCCGAATCGGTTTGGAAAGCCTTCGGGGAACACGTGGGCATCTTGAAGGTCATCTTGGCCGTCTTGGAGGCCTCTTGGGCAAGCTTTGGGCGATCTTTGGGGCTTTTTGGGCCGTCTCGGGCCAGCTTCGAGCCAACTTCGGCCATCTTGGTGGGTTCCTGGCACGTCTGAAGCCGTCGGAAGCCGTTTGGGGGGCCTCTATGGGCCGACTTGGGGCCCGCTTGGAATGCTCCAGGGCCGTCTTGGAGGCCATCTTGGGCGTCTTGGAGGCCATCTTGGGCGTGTTGGAGGCCTCTTGGGCCCTCTTGGGGCCCTCTAGGGGCCATCTTGGAGGCCACTTGGGCCATCATGGGGCTCTCTTGGGGGCCTCTTGGGCGATCTTGGGGGCTTCTTGGGCCGTCTTGAGCCGTCGGAGAGCCGAAAAGGCGCAAATGCCAAAATCCTTCAAAAACCAAGGGAAAATCAATGATTTTGGCCTCTTCGGACTCTCCTGGAGGACCTCTTGGAGGCCTCTTGGGCCGTCTGGGAGGCCTCTGGGGGGCCTCTTGGGCCGTCTTGGGCCGTCTTGGACTCTCTTGGGCCGTTTTGGAGGCCGTCTTGGACCATCTCGGGCGGACTTGGAGGCCATCTTGGGCCATCTTCGCGATTTTTTGAGGATGTCCCGAGCGAAACGGCCGTTTTTGGGCATTGACAGATGGATTTTGGGAAATTTGCGGGTGGCCGGCGGGACGGGCCGAAGCCCATTGGGGAGTTCTTTTAGAAAAAGAACCAAAACCAAAACCTGAATCATCCAGCACGCCGTGCACCCCTGCAAGCAGGGGGCGGCGGATCGAAGACGCCTACGGCGAATCACCGCCGCCCCCTGCCTTTTTGGAAGCGCCTATGTGGCCGAACGTTGAGGCCAGACCTGCCAAGCTATCGGACCACGTGTTCCCCGAATCGGTTTGGAAAGCCTTCGGGGAACACGTGGGCATCTTGAAGGTCATCTTGGCCGTCTTGGAGGCCTCTTGGGCAAGCTTTGGGCGATCTTTGGGGCTTTTTGGGCCGTCTCGGGCCAGCTTCGAGCCAACTTCGGCCATCTTGGTGGGTTCCTGGCACGTCTGAAGCCGTCGGAAGCCGTTTGGGGGGCCTCTATGGGCCGACTTGGGGCCCGCTTGGAATGCTCCAGGGCCGTCTTGGAGGCCATCTTGGGCGTCTGGGAGGCCATCTTGGGCGTGTTGGAGGCCTCTTGGGCCCTCTTGGGGCCCTCTAGGGGCCATCTTGGAGGCCACTTGGGCCATCATGGCGCTCTCTTGGGGGCCTCTTGGGCGATCTTGGGGGCTTCTTGGGCCGTCTTGAGCCGTCGGAGAGCCGAAAAGGCGCAAATGCCAAAATCCTTCAAAAACCAAGGGAAAATCAATGATTTTGGCCTCTTCGGACTCTCCTGGAGGACCTCTTGGAGGCCTCTTGGGCCGTCTGGGAGGCCTCTGGGGGGCCTCTTGGGCCGTCTTGGGCCGTCTTGGACTCTCTTGGGCCGTTTTGGAGGCCGTCTTGGACCATCTCGGGCGGACTTGGAGGCCATCTTGGGCCATCTTCGCGATTTTTTGAGGATGTCCCGAGCGAAACGGCCGTTTTTGGGCAGGAAATTGGGGAATTGAGGTCCTGGAAGGGTGGCCGGCGGGACGGGTCGAAGCCCACTGGGGAGTTCTTTTAGAAAAAGAACCAAAACCAAAACCTGGCAGCTCATCCAGCACGCCGTGCACCCCTGCAAGCAGGGGGCGGCGGATCTGGTGGCATTCGGCCCATCCTGCCACCGTGCCTGGGTTGTAAGTCGCAGGCATCTGGGATGCCTGTGGGGACCTCTTTGGGGGCATTTCGGAAGCCTCTTGGATTCGGTTGTGGGGTGTCTTTGGGGGTCGCTGGGGAGCCTCTTGGGGCCTGATTTGGGCTTCTTGGGGGCACAGCTTGTGGGGGGCCTCTAGGGGGCCTGCTGGCCGTCTCAGGGTGGCTCGACATGTTGGTTCGTGTTTCCCTTGTGTGGCCTTCTCTCAGGCCCCTCTTGGAGCTCTATTTGGCCGTCTTGGGTCGTCTTGGGGCCATTTCGGATCTTGGGCCGTCCTGGGCCGATCGTGGGGACCTCGGGCTGTCTTGAAGCGTCGAAAGCCATATGTTGCGAGAGCGCTAATTTCCTTCAAAAACCTGACGGGAAATACATGATTTTGGCATTTTTGGGGCCTCTTGGCAGTGCTTTTGGGGCTTCCTTGGAGCTTATTGGGGGCTTCTCTTTGGCCGTCTTGAGGTCACCTTGGGCGTCTGGGAACGATCACGGGGCGACTGGGGGCCCTCTTGGACCGTTTTGGGGGCCTCCCGGGACCATCTGGGCCCGTTTTGGAGCCCTTCTGGGCGGGGTTGCCGTGCGGGAGACCCACGTGAAACACCCCAGAACCCAGGAACGCCCAGAAGCGCCTGGGGAAACCGGGGTCGAAGGCCTTAAGAATTTGAGAAACCCTTCAATTCTGGGGAGCAGGAGCCTTGGGGCACTCCACTTCGTGCTAAAGGCATGGTAGCGGACTATGTGTGCGTCGGCCCCCTAGGAGCTCTTTGGCCCTGCCGGCCGGGTAACGACTTGTTGCAAGGTATTTGTGCACTGTGTTCGGTTCCCACTTGCGCCTCCCTGGGGAGCGCGTAGTACCAGCACGTCTGTAATCGTCCCATGTGGAAGGAGCTGCGCAAGGCGCCCGACCTCACCAAGACCGCCATGTGCCGCGCCTTCGCGCGGGGGCAGTGCCGCGTCAGCGGGTGCAAGTTTGCCCACGGCGAGCAGGAGCTGCGCGTGACGCCGAGCGTGTACAAGACGCAGTTCCGCGTTCGGGGGGCCTTTCCTGCGACCACGTGCGAACCCTACCCCTGCGGGTCCTATCGACGCTGGGGTACCTGACACTCCCACTAGGGTTCACCGCCCGCTGGGGTTCGAATTCTGAACCCCAGCCGGCGATTCAGAAATTTGACCTGCAGGGGTAGGGTACGCATATTCTTGCCTACCTGTGGAAGCGGCAGGGGCGCGCTTTTTCAGGGTCCATGCTCGCGCAGTGAAAAACATCGATTTAAGGTTTTCGGCTGTTTTCGAACAGCGATCGCCATAAACATAAACTTTCGGAGCTCCGCGCGGATATCTTGGATCTGCGCTCGGTCCCCCTGGCGGCGCCTCCAGCGCCCCGTCCTGTCGGCCGGGGGACCTTGCCCGCAGGTGACCGTAGCGTCTCTGGAGGTCACGGCGAACCCGCGCATCCGGCCGCCAAAGAGCCCGGATTGCAGAAGCTGCCCCTGGTAGCCCCTTCCGCTTTTCTCCTCCGCCTCTTCCTCCTCCTTTTCCGCCTCCAGATTTCAGCTTATCCCGCATGCGCGCCTGACCCCCCTCCCTGGCGCGCTCCGCGCGCCAGGGGCGGCGATGAAGGCGCCAGATGCTCTGTGCGTGCTTGCTTGGGCCGCCGTGGATCACATTCTGATGCTCGATCTGCGGATGCCCCGTGCGAAAGTGTCCGTGCGACCGCGTATGCGCGGGATCGCGCCCCAGGTCTGCACAGACTAATGTGAATCCAGCTTGACATGGGATTTTTCAGGCAGCTCTGAAACGTGGGCACCGGGCCGATACGAATGGAGACGGTGACTGACAGCAGTTCCTTTTGAACGGAGATCGTTGTCCGTTTCCCTTCGGACGGTCCCAATGTTAGATTTATGTTTTGCGAACGACGTCGCCACGTCAGCAGTCGCTGTCAAGGTCCGACCGCGCTTTCTGTCTGGCATTTTTTTCATTGTTGTTGTCCCCATTCTTGGGCTCAATTGGCCCAAGATGCCATCTTGCCATGTACGCAGAGGAATGCGAGCCATCTTGGCTCGGCGGTGTCACAGCTGGCTATCCATCCACAGTCTTGACGTTGTCCCGCCCCACTGAGCGCGACCCTTTCAAGCTTCGCGATAATCCTGGCCTTCGCAACTGCGCTGTTTCTCTTGTTTGCATTGGCATTGACCGTTGCTCAGCTCATTGCTCAGTTGCTGACGCCTTTGTAGCAGCAGGTATTTCTAGCCTCTTCAGAGAGCTGGCGCGGCGGCGGTGGGGCAAGGCTTGCGCGGCTCTATTTTTGCAGCTCTGGGCCTCCAAAGGCCCTTGCCAGGCCCCAGGACCGTCAAATAGCTACTCAGGATGAGAAGCTGGTCCCTAGGGAAAGCCCCAAGGTTCCAGGACCCGTTTCCCTCAGGACCCGTTCTCTTCATGCCTTTTGGGTGATGGTCCTTCATTAACTCCTTCACACTTCCAGGGTCCATTTCGATCCGAACGGTCCGCTTCGTGCGGTAGCAACTCATGGGAGCCTTGCATGTTCTCGGAATTCCGTCTTCAGGGTGCATTAGCGTTCGGTAGCGTCTGGTAATCAATAAGAACGCCAAGCGTCGAATAGCGTCGATTAGCTTCGGTGAGCGTCGATTCGCAAGAGCCAGCAACATGACATGGGCGGCTCGCGTGAGTTGCTGCACAATATTCGATATGGATTCCGGGCTGCCTGGGTCCGCTCCGACTCCGATGTATCGAGGAGGTGGTGAGGCCCGATGCCCGCATTGGCGCTATTGTGCATCCTGGCGCTGCCGTATCCGATTCCATTACTACTCTTTCCCGGCACTCGAAGAATGAAAATCGCCATCGGCATGGTTTTTTTGGAGTTCCGTGCCGATTTCTTGTGTCTGCTTTGTGCCCCCTGGCGGTGCCTCCGGCGCCGCCCTTGGCGCGTTCCGCGCGCCAGGGAGGGGGCTCTGGCGCAGATCCAAGAAATCCGCGCGGACCATCGAATTTTTGTTTTTATGCACTTTCCCGATGCGGGTCGATCCGACGTACATTTCGATTCGATCCGGTTTTTCTTCGCTTCGCGGGGTGCACGTCTGGAGCACGTGCAGACGAGACGGTGTGGGGCCTGGTGTGGGGCCTGGTGGATGCCTTTTTGGGGCCTCTTGGAACCCTCTTGTGGGCTCCTTGTGGCCTCTTGGGTTTTTGTTGGGCGGCCTCTTGGGGTTTTTGGGGGAGTTTTGGGCAAGCGCACAGCGAAGTTGTATGGCATGCGTCTGGTGGGCGAACCAAGGGCACCAGCGCTAGCATTTCGCTCCCTTTGCGAGTCCTTGCGGTGCTGGCGCGCGGAACTGGCGGCTTTTCCCCGCAGCGAAGTGGAATTGTCGGCGGCAGCGGGCGACGAGTGGCGGGCGGCGTTGACGGTTGCAGGCGCGCAGAAAGCGCGCGAGGCAGAACGCGAAAGAGAGAGAGAGAGAGAGAAGGGCAGCGAAGGGGACCCGCAGGTCGTGGCGCAGTCGAAAGCAGGCGTTTATGTACGTTGTGAAAGGAGGTGGGCGCGACGCGTGGGTCCCGTTCCCCGATGTTTCTGAGATGGGAACTCTGAGACACGCGTGGCTTCTGGGACTGAAGCTCTGAGACACGCGTGGGCATTGGCGCGGAACGAGCGCCCGTGGAATCCAAGTTTTCGTGGGGCGCCGCGGCCGACGCGCGGGGTTGAAGAAGAGGACGGGAATGGGCTTGTTTTGATGGCATGTTTTCGGGCGTTCGTGCAGCGAGGGGACGTTGGCCGCGGAGTGCCGCATTTACGTGAATTCCGCGGTCCGCGCGGATCGTTGGGCGAGGCGTCGCTGGAATTGTTAAGAGGCGGGATGCCGTGATAAGAGACGAACAAGCATGTTCAGAATTGCGCGGGCGTGGTAGACATCCAACCCGTGACGAATGAAGACCTCATCAAACGCGTAGATAAGCTGCGCAGCGATGAAGAGTTGGACCCGAGGATTGTCGACGCAGCCGCGAGGGGGGAGACTCGCGTCGGCGACGCGCCCGCGGAGAAAGCAGATCTGCGGATGAACCTTTCCATCGAAGTTGAAGAGGACAGGAGCAAGGAAGCGATGGCCAGAGGGGGCGCCGAATGGGGCGAAGACGCCAGCAGGAAGAGCGGGAAAAGCAAGAAGCCAGCAACCATGGGGTTGTTGGCGCGGGGCGACGACGTAGCGAAAAAAACGACGGCAGCAGCGGCCGCAGGTTCAATATCGCAGGAAAGCAGCCTAGGGGGTGGCCCCTCGCGACGGGGCAGAAGGCGTCGGCGCCCAGTGTGCGAGAATGGAGGAAAGGTTTCGCCAGCGGAGACTTGAAAGCGGGGCAAATCAGTGTCGTGAGGGAAGTGGCAGATCGCGTGCTCGCGCAAGAATTCGCGTCGGGCGCGCGGGGTAGGGCAGTTTAGTTGGCTAGGGCGGGGGGCGAGCCCCCGCAGTGGGTTTTGCGCGGCGGGCCGGGGGCGGGAAATAGTTTGGTCGCGGAAACGAAGCGCGAATAATTGTTTGAACAGGCAGTGGGCTGGGCGCTCGGCGCTGGATTTCCGGCGACAGCGCTGCAAGCCGCTGGCGCCTCAACGCCGGGCGCGAACATCATCCGCAGTGCATTTGGCATGGGCGCCAACGCGTCGAAGGGCCAGATGGCCGAAAACGACGGGGGCGCGCGGGCGAAAAAGAAGACGAATGATATTTGTGGCCGCTCTGCGGATGTCGCAGCGGAAGTGGCTGATCATGGGCGAGATCTGCAAGGTGGGCGCGAACTTTTCCTGGCCGAGCTGGATTCGCATTTGCGGCCGTGCATGTCAGCAGCGCGCGGGGCGGAAGTTCGGGCAAACAGCGAGGGCGGGCCCTTCGGGGGCGCGAGCGCGTTGTTCCGCGGAGACTCCCACCAGCTGGTGCGGCCGTCTGGAGCGGCAATGAACGCGCTGCCAGTGTCGCGTTCGAAGAGCGCCGAGAAGTGCGCGCAGGGGGCGACTGAGGCCCGCGGCCAGCGCATCTCCTGTGGCGTGGGAGGCGAAAGGGCAGCGCGGGTAATGACGGAGTTGACAGTTGACAGAGTGCAAGCGCGCGGAAGAGTGGAGCGATTGGTTCTTGGGCGTGCAAGACGAGTTCCGGCGATGGGGCGCCGAGTGAACGCGCGTGCAATTTCTAACGCGGGGCGCCAGCGGGCGCGCCGGGGTCGCGGGCGGGAGGCGCAGTGCATCGCAGAGACGCGCGTTGTCAAGACGACGCTGAGGCGTGCGCCGCGCACCGTGCGGTCGAGTGCAAAGTGCGCAAAGGTGGGCGAGAGGAACGGAGAGCCGCCGCGACGTCGCGGGGCGACGCGCGGTTTCGGCCGGAGAAGTCTGTCGACGCCGTCGCAAACTATGCCGACCAGGTCATTGTGCGCCGGGCGGGGGAGCAGAGGGCCGCGCAGTGGGCGAAGGCGCGAGGGGGGCGGCGCCTGCGGGGCGCGGCAGGAGATCGCGCGCGCCACGGGGGTGAGCAGAAAAGGCCGTGCACAGCGGAGGACAACGCGCGATGGGGTAGCGCGACAAGGAGTGCGCGAGCTTGCCGAGGTGGCTCCCGCCCGCGAATGGCATGCCCGCTGCTTCCGGGGGCCGCCTGGGTCGCTCGGAAAAACAGTTTCCACGGGGGCGCGCGGCGACGGTTCGTGGATGGGCGTTGCGCGAGGGCGAGGCCGCGGGGGGCGAAGACGAGTTCGTCGCGATGCATCCGCCAAAGTTCATAGTGCTGGATTCTCGCGCGAAGGACTGGCGCCTCCCAATTTGGGGGCCAGCGCTGCGTCCAACTTTTCGATCGAAAGCGCCGGCGGTTCTGGGGCGGGCGTCGGGGTCGCTGGGCGCCAAGCGCGCCGCCCGCGATCGCCTCGTCGTCGGCAGCGACGGCGCGCGCCGCGCAGGGGCGGGCCGCGCGCGCAGCGATGGCCTTAACGGAGGGCGCGGCGAGAGTTGGACGTCGAGGCACGTTGCCATCGCGCGCGCGAAAGCGAGGGAACTCATGGATCTTTCGGCTTTTCGATAGGAAGGCGCCCGACGTGGGCGAGATGGCCAGCGCGCAGGAGCTGTTGCAGGTGCTCCGAGGTGAAAGCGTGGACTGGGATGAGTCCGCCGCCCACCAGGCCATCCTGACCCAACCCGACGGCCCCGATTTGCTTTCCGTTTCCAGCGCGGGGGGGGGGGGGGGCCGGGAACATTGAGAAAACGCACATGAAGCCCGTGCCCCCCCGACCCGAAGTTTGCGTGAAATTCTGGTCTTCGGGTCGGGCCGGGGCGGCTTGGTAGGCGGTCATGGGCGAGGGGCAAAACGACTTCCGCGAGACCGGCGCGAGCGGTGCTGGCGGAGGCTTCTCGCAGAGGACTTTCTTGGCGCAGCGCGAGTTCCAGTGGAAAGAGAGGCCGGCGCTTTGTAAAGAATGCGCGGCGGAAATGAAACGCGCGGACGAGAAATGACGCAGCACGCGCAATGCATTTGCTGAGCAGTGGGGGCGGGGCGGACGGGCGCAGCGCGGGGGCGATGCGTGAGGCGCGGAAGGTGCTGGCGCGGAGGGGCCGAAACAGATTCGGACCATGTGTTGCGCGACATGCAGCCATGTGAAGCGCAGCAGACACCGCGCCGTGGAAGTGCGAAGGGGAACGAGAGAGAAGTGCGATGTTCGAGCTGCAAGTGCCTGTCGCTGTTCGATGGGAAGACGGATATATCGGATGCGCGGAAGAAGCATCGCGCAGCGGTGGAGAGGTTTTGTCGGACATGTGCGGAGGAACGTCAGGAACTGGCATTCGAGGCGCACATCCACAAGCGGGGGAAAACATGTTGACGTGCGCGTCGTGCGGGGGAACGTTCTCGGATGCGAAACATGTAAGGAAGGGCCACGTGGAACATCATCGCAAAACGAAACAGACGCGAGCGGTGTGCGGTTCTTGCAAGGACCCCGGGCTCGCGGCGCGCAGTTGGCAGGCCTATCAGCGCAGTGGCGCGCGCAAAAAATGATTGCCGAAGTCGGTGTTCTTCGTGAGGGCTGACTGCGTCGCGCGCGCCGAAGACAACGGCTCCCTGAAACGCAAGACATGCAAATGATGTCCGTTCGGGTTACCACTGTGGAAATTCAGTCTGCACCCGTGCCACGCGTATCGAAATCCGTGGAAGAGGGACCGGGAAGGAGAGCAAAGAGGGAGGGCGACGAGGAAGTTTATGATAATGCGGGAAGGAACAGGAGGATAGGAGGAGGGGGAGGGGGAGGAGGAGGAAGAGGAGGAGGGGGAGGATGGCAGGGGAGAGGGCAGAGCAACAGGAGGAGGAGGAGGAGGAGGAGGAGGCTACTGGCCAGGCTATTCAGGGATGCTTTTTGGGCTCTTTTCGGAATGTTTTTTTTTGGGGGGGGGCGGCAATGGTGGGGTCCTTGGGACCCACGCGGGTTTCTCGGGAGTTTTTGGCGGCTTCGTTGGGATTCCTGGAAGCCTTGCGGGTGTCTCCGGACTCGGGGGGCTCTTGGGAGTTCTTCGGGCTTTTTGGAACCCGGTCGCAGAGCCGAGGGTTCGTGATGTCCGTTCCCGGTTCCCGTCGAAACCACCCTCTATTGGACTTGTTTTTTAGAATTTTCTTGGGTTGCGTGGAGACTATCTGGGGCCAGTTTGGTCTGCTCTTCCCGATCGCTTCCCTAAGACCGTTTTATGACGTCTTTCGGGCGCCGTTTGGAAGCACGTTTGAAAAGTTTCGTGGGGTTCGTTTTTGGGTTCCTTGGGGGCATGTTGAAACTGTTCGGGGGCGTCATTTGGCATCCTGGGTGCATCTTGGAGCGGCACCCTGAAGTGCACGTCATGCACATGATGTCCGTTCTGTAACTACTGTGGAACTGAAGTCTGCAATGGTGCCACGCGTCTCAAAGTCCGTGGAATGAGGACCTGGAAGGAGAGCAAGAGGGAGGATGACGAGTAGGATGATGATAGCGCTGGAAGCAGCAGGAGAGGAAGAGGAGGAGGAGGAGGAAGAGGAGGATGGCAGGGGAGAGGGCGGAGCAACAGGAGGAAGAGGAGGAGGAGGAGGAGGAGGCTAGTGGTCAGGCTATTCAGGGATGCTTCTTGGGCTCTCTTCAGAATGTGTTCTTGTTGGGGGGGGGAGGCGGCAATGGTCGGGTCCTTGGGACCCACGTGGGGGTCTTTTGGGAGCTTTTGGGGGCCTCGTGGGGATTCCTGGAAGACTTGGGGGAGTCGCCGGCCCCCTTGAGGGGCTTTTTGGGCTTCTGGAGCCCGGTCGAAGCCGAGGGCTCGTGATGTCCGTCCTTGCATTCCCGTCGAAGCCCTCTCTTGAAGCTGTTTTAGAGGCTTCTAGGGCTGCGTGGAAATTTTCTGGTGCCATTTTGGGGCTCTCTTCCCGACCACTTCCCTAGGACCGTTTTATGACATCTTTCGGGCGCCGTTTAGAAGCAGTTTTGAAGCTTCGGGGGGCTCGTTTTGGGGCCTCTTGGGGGCCTGTTGAAGCTGTTCTGGGGCGTTCAGTGGCCTCCTGAGTGCATCTTGGAGCGGAGAGCACGAAATGTCCGTTTAGGCTCCTGCTCTTGGGCCCTTCGTGGAGCCGTCTTGGGACCCTTTTGGGTTGTCCTGGGCTCCTCTTGGGCCGTCCTTTGGCCCTGAGGGGCGGTCTTGGAGCTCTCTTAGAGGCTTCTTGGTCCGTCCTGGGGCGGTCTTGGTGGCTTTCTGCGCCGTCGTCAACGCCGTGAGGGACCAAGGGTCGCACATGCTAAAAGTGCACGTTTACCTAAATTGAACGATGTGTGTCTGCTGGGGCTATGTTGGGAGGCCTCCTTAGAGCCTTTTGGGGGCGTCTTGGGAGCATCTTGAGCTGTCTGGAGGGAATCTCAAGGGTTTGGAACGCTCTTTCAGCGACTCGCGGCCTTCTTGGACCGTCTTCAGTGTGTCTTGGGGTCCTCTTGGGTCGTTGGGGGGCCCTCTATCCCTCCATGCCGCGTTCATGCCGGACCATGGGGGGGGTCACATTCCTGATTCTTGGGCTTACGCCACACCGCCGACCCCTTGATGTACATTGTCCCCCCTCTTGCAGCCGTCTTTGGAGCCTCTTGAAGGTGTCCTGGTATGTCTGTCAGGGGCCTTCTCGGAGCACTCTTGAAGTCTCTTGGGGGCCGTTCTGGGGTCTCTTGGGGTCTATTGTGGGCCTCTCGGGGGTTGTTGGGGCTTATTTGTGGCTTCTTGGGGGCCTCTTGGATCCTTTTGGGGGCTTCTTGGGGCCGAGGGTTCGAAATTTGCCTTGGGATGGTTTGGCAGGGTCCACTTTTGCGCTCTTCACCCCCTCTTCACCCCCTCTTGGGCTCGTCTTGGGAGCCTTTTGGGCCGTCTGGGGCGGCTCTTGGGCCGTCTTTGGGCCCTCTCTGGCCGTCTTGGGGCCGTCTTGGGGGAATATTGGGCCGTCTTGGGGCGGTTTTGGGAGCTTCTTGGGCCGTCTTGGAGCGTCGGAAAGCCGAAAGGGCGAGAAGGCCCCCTTCCTTCAAAAACCAATGGAAAATCAACGATTTTGGCTTCTTGGGCCGCTCCCAAGAGGCCTCTTGGGGACCTCTTGGGACGTCTTGGAGGCCTCTTGGGCTGTCTTGGGCACACCTTGGGCGTCTCCGAGCGCTCGTTTGGCGTTTCGAGGCGCTCGTGGGCGGTCTTGGAGGCCTCTTGGGGCATTCCTGGGCGGTCTGTAGCCCCTCTTGGGACCGAAAGAGCCCCATGACGCGCTCGTGGTCGACCCCCCCCCCCCCCTCCAAATCGACCGGACCAGGCTCCCGGGGGAGGGGTTTGGGGAGGGGGAAAGCATCTCACACGCCGATGATCCCCAAGGGGTCGGCGGATTTGGGGGCCGGGATAATAATCTCACACGCCTAGAGACCCACAGGGGGTCGGCGGATTTCCCCATTCGATGCTGGCTGGTTTTGGTCTTGTGTTCCCGCAGCAGGGTGAGTCTATTATGAGAGCGGGAGGAAAGTGGTGCCCATACCCAGAAGCGGAACAGAACTGGCGACAAACCGCCGATCGTTGAGAACGGAAGCGGTGAACTAGGAGTTTATCGTGGGGTGCTCCAAGTGCCGATCGTGCGTCAAGAGTTCTTGGGATTCTGCAGACGGTTTGAAGTCACATTCAGATATCGAGAGAATCCGTGAGCTAGATTACGAATCCAATGAACGAGGTGAAGAAACCTTGGAACACGACGCCAAGCCGAAACGGCGAACGTATATTCCGATTCTGCACGGGCGCGGAATCAGTAAGGGCGCAGACAGTGGGAAACGAACAGCAGAATGAAGACGGGTGAAACAGCTGAAATGTTTTTCCATTGCCCGCTTAGCCGCTAAGGCTCTGCAACTTCTTCGAGCAAGGGTACTGCAAGAAGGGCGCCGAATGTCGTCATGCCCATGGCGTCTCAGAGTTGCGCAGCTTCCAGGGTGCCCAGGCGACGGCGCAGCAGAACGCCGAGGTCTCCTACGAGCCGAGCGTTGAGGCGGTGGCTGGGCGAAGAATTGTGCAGACGACAGCTTTCCTCCACGGGAACGACCGACCCAGCGTGGCTTGGAATTTTGCCGAGGTTCAGCCTCTCCTTAGAAGTTGTTGTAATTGGGGATATCTGTGGCGTTGACTGGTTGCTCGCTTGTGCGTTTTTTTCGCTGCAGCTTTTGGAGCGACTTGGGAGGCCCTTTGGAGGGCCTCTCGGCGGGCCTCTTGGGCCGCCGACTTGGGCCCTCGTGGGGCAGAAGCGCGATCTCCCAGCCTCGTTTCTAGAGTCCTTTCCTGGACCCCGCTGGGAAACCATTGGGCTGCCTGAGGCCCTTCTGGAGGCCTGCAGGGCCGTAGCGGTGCGGCCTGCTGTTTGGCCGGTATTCCCATAATCCAGCAAACAGCCACCAGAGCTGTTCAAAGATTTTGTTCGAGAGGTTTTGTTGACGATATTGAGCATCGTTTGAAACACTCACAAGGATGTCCTGGTAAAGTGCGAAAGCACATCACTTTTGGCGCACTTCTTGAAGATGGTGCTCTCTGCGCTTTGGACCACGAGTGAGGTACTTCCGATTGTAGTTTCATGTGCTCTGAGTTCATATCAGCCGAACACCCTCTTCATTCCAGCATTCCGGCAGCATCTAGTCCACTCGGTTGTTACAAGTGTTTCGACTGTCGTCGTCGTCCTCCTCCGAATCTGGTGGGCCTGCGCGTGGCTACCCCTGTGCAGGCGCCGCTTCGTGTATTTCCTTCTCCCCATTATTTTGTTCTGTTTGCGGTACTCTATGTTTTTCTAAGCAGCGTGGAGTAAAGCAGAGATGAGCAGGGTGCAGCTGCGGAAATGCAGGTGACATGATCCAGCTGCCTGCGGCAAGTCCCGCCACCGCGTCAGCGTAGCGCTCCTGGTGGCGACCCTCTTAGCACCGCCATGAAGATTGTTGTTGTTTGTTTTGTTTGTTTTCCATATTTTGTGTTCAACAACCTCGCAATGGCCAGGTCGCGTCGTCCGCGATGTGTCGTGGTGTCTCTAATCGTCCTCGTCGTCGTCTTCATCCTTTCGTCTTCTTCCCTCTGCCAGGGGAACCTGTAGGAACTAGTCACAAGCCGCGCAGGCCAGCGGTCCTGAGGAGGCCGGCAAAGATGCCCTCACGGCTCGCCGCGGGGATGACGAGACCCAAACATGCGTTGTCTTGATGATTTCCGTACGCGGTCCCTGGAAGTCCCGACACTCTCCACAGGGCCAGCTTATCATGCTGAGCCGTTTTATGACGGTCTCGCGGCCTGGCGAGGGCTCCCAGAGGCCGAACACGACAACAACAAGCGTTTTGTCTTGTCCAGCCGTTGCGTGTCTGGGGATCACCTGCTCCGTTGGACGCCCCCATCCATGCCCCTCCCTCGACGGCGGAGGCACCAGTTTTGGACCCTCGAGGTGGGGACGCCCCAGAGAGGCTCGTCGACGGCTGGGAGGCGGAGCCCGCAAGGCTCGGAGAGGCACAGCAGGACCCCCAAGGCTGGGGGACGCCAACTGCTTTCCTCCCCCTTCCCGCCCGCACCGATCCTAGCCATGCCGGGGCCCCAGGGCCGGGGTTGCTCTGGGCTTGCCCTCCTTTGCCGCTTCCTCCGCCTCCTCCTCCGCCTCCTCCACCTCCTCATCCCTCGCCTCGTCGTCCTCCTCCTCCTCCTCCTCCTCCTCCTCCTCCTCCTCCTCCTCCTCCTCCTCCTCTCCGTAACCATTCTGGCTCAAGATGCGAGACTCCCGGGTGAGTCAAGTGGATACCGCTAGTCCGCGGCAAGCTTTCGTTTTTTTTTCCAGCAACCTCAGGGGCGAGCTGCCGCCCAACTCCATCTCGTCTCGGCCCCACCGTGGGCCATCGGATGACGGGCGGCGGGCCGCGAGCCAAAGGGGGCCGCCCGCCAGGACTGGGCCTGCAAGTCCTGCATCAGCAAGCGCGGGCGGGCGGTAGTCAATTGGGGGACGGCGCTCAAGTGCCAGGCGCGCAGGCTGCCCAAGCACGCGTGCTTCGGGGCGAATGTGCCACTGCCCCAGCCTGGCGAGGCGGCCAAGCAGCCCGCGGCGGCGAGCGGCAAGGTCCCGCCATAGGTTGTTGGCGGCCATGTCGCGGCGCAGTTGGCGCAGGCGCAGAGTGTGCTCCAGGAGCTCCAGAAACATAAAGGGCGCCAGCGGCGCTGGTGGCGGGGGCCCTCAGTTCGCGGGGGCCTAGGGCTATGGTGGTCGACGACGGCGCCGCTGCCGGCCAGGACGATGCGGCCCTGGCCGCCGAGGTCAAGGAGTGCGAGTTGGGCCTCCAGGCGCCCAAGGACGTGACAGCGGGCTGGGCCAAGGCGCCGCGCGACGAGCTGCGGGCCAGGCTCGAGAAGGCGAAAGCCAAGGTGTTCGCCAACAGCCGCTCCACGCCAGGACGCACGCCATCGCCAACAAGGCCAAACAATGTGCCGATCGCCTGGACAAGGCAGATGGCGCGATGCGCAAGGCCAAGGAGGCGCTCCAGCGGGCGCGGGAGAAGGTGCCGCGCACGGAACAGGTCCACGCCGAGCTCCTTGCGCAGCAGGCGGCGCTGCAGGCGGAGCTGGCCACGCTCCAGCAGCAGGCCCCGCAGGTGCCGCCTCCCCGCGCTGCTGGCCAGGCCATGACGTTGGACGTCATCGGCGGGCTTGGCATCGTGGTCGGGGAGTTGGAGGCCATCATGCGCGTGCAGCTGGCCGAGCACCCTGACGACGAGCAGCCTGCAGAGGCGCAGAAGCGGGCGGCGGGAGTGCTGGGCGAGCGGGTCGCCGAGCTCTACGCCACCCAGCGGGCGCGGCGAGCGGGGCCCGCCGCCGAGGCGGCCGCGGGCGAGGAGTGCGTGGCTGATGACGGCAGCGCGGGAGGCGGCCTTTCGCAGGCCGCGGCCG
Source organism: Prorocentrum cordatum (assembly GCA_963575745.1). NCBI lineage: Eukaryota > Dinophyceae > Prorocentrales > Prorocentraceae > Prorocentrum > Prorocentrum cordatum. Next base: position 70,522 of record CAUYUJ010017981.1, on the reverse strand, counting down.
CCGCCTAGCAGTCAACCGCCGCGGCTGCGGGCGCGGGGGCTGCCAAGCAGTGGCAGCCCAGCCAGGAGTCCCTGGAGCAGCTCGAGCAGCACTTGTCGAAGGTCGGGCTGGAGCATGAAGGCGGCGAAGAGGCCGTGCGAACCCGCTGCGCCGCTTTAGCGCGCGGCGACTTCAGCCTCATTAAGGCGCCGCTGGTCCTTAGCGCGTGGTTCCCGACCATGGCGAAGGGCAGCATTGCCGCTATGAGCGCCGCGGCGGGTGGTTCCTTGGCGCCGTGCGTCGAGGGGCTGGGTCAGCACTCCGACGTGGTGGTGCTGGCGGTGCAGGGGCACCGCGCCAAGGACCACGACGGGCTGGCCACCCTGCAGCACGCCATGCTGGACCACGGCTACGCGGGCGTGTGGGCCGCGGCCGCCGCTGGCGCCCGTGGGGGCGACACCACTTCTGGCGTGGTGGCGGTCTTGGCGCGGGCCAACAACGTCGTCGCCAGCCGCCCTTTCCTGGGCTGAGGCGCGCCTGGTGGCGGCTCGCTTGCACTGGGGAGTGGCTGGGGGCCTGGTTGCGGTAGCGGCATACCTGCGCGACAACGTCGGATGGAGTGTGGAGAACCAGCGGCTCGGGATGATCCTCGTGTGCTACCTGGCCAGGCTCAACGCGGCGGGGCTGGACTTGGTCGCGGGCGGCGACTTCAATATGTCGGCGGGTACGCTCCCCGTGCAGCTGGTGCGCGATGCGCGAGAGCTGTGGGCTGCGCCCGACACGGCTAGCTGTAGGCCTCGGGTCGGCGCGTGGTCGGCTATCCGTTGGGTGCGGCAGTTCGGCCAACACCTCCTGATACCTTCCCGAGGAAGTTTTGTTTTTTTTGTGTTTTTTGTTGCTGTTGTTTTTTTTTTTTCTGTGCTTTGCATACCGGTAGGTTATATATATATATAGAGATAACCTTACCGAGGAAGGATTTCGGAGCGGCTGGTGCGTGGAGGCTTCTCCTCCGTTAGACTGGAGGTCCTGGAACACATGCTTGGGCTGCGGAGATGGGCCTCGATTCGTTCGCTCGGTCTTGGAGCCAATCCGTGCCGCCGGGCCGCCGGCGGGTGATCGCTGCGTTCGTTTGTAAATCGTTCTGGGCCCAGGAAAAGGTCAGGCTGGGCACAGTGACCCGCGCGTGCGCCCGCTGTGCCAGGCCGTTCGGGGCACGCGGCACCATCGCTTCTGCAGCCGCCCTGGGCTCGACGCCGCTCGTGGCGAGGCGGGCGAGGATGTCCCCGCGATAGCGCAGAGGGCGAAGACCTCCTCCGATTTTTCCCTCCTTTTCACCCGAGGCCTTACGGCCCGCCCCGTCGATGGCCCCTGACAGCAGGTGCAGGGGCGCTACGACGCCTTCAATCCTGAGTTCGGAGACGACCCCCTCATTGCGGGCGCGCGCATTCTGGTGGCTCTGGGCTAGGCCCCCCAGGGCGCAACAGTTATGGGCGGGGGCTTGCGTTTTTGAACGAGGACTGGCGGGCCCTGAAAGCGGGCGGACGCCCCCTGAGAGGGCTTAGGATCCCAAGCTCTGCCCTCAGGTATCGGTGTGCTCCAAGTTTCGCGCCGCGGCTGTCAGCGTTCCGAGTAAGGGGTCGACGATCCTACGGCGCGCAAAGGGTTCCAGCGCGGGGGGGCCCGGCGCGCCAAGCGCCGCAGGCCCCTCTCTGACCTTGGAGGCAGATTTGGGCCCTCGCTAACGATGTTTTATCGGATCCAGGGGCGCTCGATGTTGTGAACGTCAATGCCCACTCGGGCCGTGATCCCGTGGTCCTCGAGGGCCTCGAGCGTTTCGACGTCATCGGGGACGCCCGGGCCGACCGCGAGGCCAAAACTGTAGCTGCGTTCGATGACCCCCCCGCCTGGATAAGGAAAGTCTGGCAGAATTGTCCATATGATACTTGTAATGCGTGCAATTTTGCGGCCAGCGTGACCATGCACGCCGGTGCCTTTGCAGACGCCACTGGCCGGGATAACCAAAGGGTGGGGGCGCGGGGGAGGCGGCGGGTTCGGGGCGGGCCTCCTCCTGGGACCTCCCCTCGCTCCCTCTCTTGGGAAAGAGGGGCTCGGCGGTGTCATTGCTGGTGCTGCGGGGGGCATGCCCGCCCCTTGAAGGGCAAGGAAGCCCTGCTCCAGACGCCCTGCCGACAGGCGCCTGCGAGGGATGTCTGTTTTTTGTTTCACCCGCTCCAAGGGCGGCCCCCCGGCAGCTGCCGCTGCGCCGACATGTGCTCTTGCGCGTTGGCAGCTCCTTGTTTTCTGGCAATTGTGGGGCCTTCTCGAGCAGCAGGGCTAAGGAGATCCTTCAGACTCGTGAGGGCATGCCCGCCAACTCCCAGGCCAGGCGCAGGCGAGGCAGGCTACTGCAGGGCCAGCATCCTTACAGTAGCCAGCGCCTGTGCGAGGGCCCTGCGGTCGCCCTCTAGCCGCAGGAGGGTGCTGATGTGAATGCTCTCCTGCAAGTCCGGTCTGTCTCAGCTCCGCGGGCGGCGTAAGTGGTACGTTGGTCACGCGTCGGCCTGGCCCAAAATGGGCCCAAACGCCACCCCGCGGAGCTCCAAGTGACCTCGGTGAGCTGCGTCGCGCCACTCGGGGATGTTGCGTACGCGCGCCGTTCAGCCTTGCGCGCGCCCTCCTACAAGAGACGGTAGGGAAGGCCCAGAAGGTTCGGGCAATTTCGCGTCGCTGTTTTTTTCCCCCCGAAGAGCGTTTCGCCAGGGGGTTCCCGCAGGGGGGCGCTGGGAGCCCGTGCCCGCCGGGTGCCAGAAGCCGTTCCGCCTAAGATTTCTTCGCAATGTATTCCGAATCTCATAAGTATTGGTTTTTGTTTATACCGGGGAGTCTCCGTCTCGCTCGTTCCCGCCCCCTTTCCCCCATCTTATCACGCGCGTATCATTCATGCTCAGACTCACTCGCGCTCATATCACACATACTCAGCCTCACTCGCACTCTGATTCGCTATGACTCTGACTCGTTCACACTCAGATCTCTCTCTCGCTGTCTCTCCTTCGAAGCTCGTATACACTCCTGCTCAGGCGCACTCACATTCAGATCCAGTAGCACTCAACACTCATTACACTCATATCATTTCTCTTTTCATATCCAGGCTCAGTCGCATTCAGGCACACTCGCACTCAGACTCACTCGCACTCAGACATGACTCATACTCACACCCACTCTGATTCAGATTCACTGGTAACCGTCTCTAGACGTCCCCTCCAATAGGTGAACATGACTTATCTTTCCGCAGTCTGATTGACGGACTGGGGGCCCACCAACCGTGGAGCATCTTCAGTTATCCGCGGCACCCGCTGCACAACAAAAACATATTTGAACATATTGTGAGCACCGCCCTCGGCGACGAATGTGCCGATCTATACTGGAATCCTTTTTTTACAAACGTACGCAACATTCCTCTTTCGTTCGCCGGGAAAAAGATCCAACACTATCCGTCAATGCGATCGATTGTGGAAGCTAAGCAGTTGGCCGCGTCGCGGGCGTCGACTCTGAATTTGTAGGAGGACCAACAGGCGAAGGATGAGGAAAAGGACGCCGAGCATGCCGAGAAGGACGAGGAGGAAGAGGAGGGGGAGGAGGAGGAGGAGGAGGAAGAGGAGGAGGAGGAGGAGGAAGAGGAGAAGGGGGAGGAGGAAAAACAGGGGGAGGAAGACGAGGAGGGGGAGGAGGAGACGGAGGATGAGGGGGAGGGCAAGGAGAGGAGGAGGAGGAGGAGGAGGGAGGAGGAGGAGGAGAGAGGAGGAGGAAGAGGAGGAGGAGGGGGCGGAGGAGGAGGAGGAGGGAGGAGGAGGAGGAGGAGGAGGAGGAGGAGGAGGAGGGAGGAGGAGGAGGAGGAGGAGGAGGAGGAGGGAGGAGGAGGAGGAGGGGGGGGGGGGGGGGGGGTGGAGGAGGGAGGAGGAGGAGGAGGAGGAAGAGGAGGACGAGGAAGAGCAGCAGGATGTGGAGGATGAGGAGGAAGAGGGGGTGGAGGAGGATGAGGAGGAGGATGAAGAGGAGTAGAAGGACGAGGAGAAGGAGAAGGAGCAGTGGGGAGGGGGACGACGAGAAGGAGGACGAGGAGGAGGAGGGGAAGGGGTTGAAGGAGGGGCTGAGCGTGGGGGGGGAGGAGAAGGAGGAGGAGGAGGAGGAGGAGGAGGAGGAGGAGGTGGAGGAGGAGGAGGACGAGGACGAGGACCAGTGTAAACCCAAGAGTCATCAACGATGTTGGAATATGTACACCTTCCCTCGAAGCTCCCTCGTCATAGGCCCCTACAACGGTTTATTTCCTCTGAGGGAACTGCCCCGTTGGAAGACAATTGTTTCAAGACCCTGAAGCATGCCAAAACGTTTTCTCCGGATTCCAACGCCACGGATCAACCTGACTGTTGCGCCTTGACGATCTTAGATCGTGCCAGAACGCAGTGGGATTTGAACACCGCGAATCAACATAGCTTGGGCACCCTCACAAACCAGAATCCTTCCAAACACCATTTCTGGTACGTTGACCATGGGAACCCGTGGAACTTTTGCAAAGTTCTAAGACGAATGTGCGCGGCGCTAAGGCGAGAGCCACATTTTGAAAGGACCCGCCTTCAATCCGTGAAACGCTTGCCACTGTTTAAGCCGAATGCGCGCGGCGCTAAGGCGGGAGCCACATTTTGAAAACGGCTCGCCCTCAATCCGTGAATTTCCTGGAAAACGTGAGACGAATGTGCGCGGCGCTAAGGCGAGGGCCACGTTTTGAAAACCACTCGCCCTCAATATGTGAAACTCTTGCACAGTGTTCAAACGAATGTGCGCGGCTCTGAGGCGAGAGAGAGAGCCACAGTTTGAACACGACCCGCCCTCCATATGTGAAACCCTTGCCATAGTTTAAGCGAAAGGTTATGAAGGACGGGGAAGTCTCAGGCGAAACGACCGGCCCGCCCACCGCCCTAAAAATTGGCTTCGGGGCGCGGCAGGGCAAAGTTATTTGACAGGAAAACGAATGGAGGAGGAAGAGGAGGAGGAGGAGGAGGAGGACGAGGAGAAGGAGGAAGAGGACGAGGAGGAGGACGAGGACGAGGACGAGGAGCAGGAGGAGGACGAGGAGCAGGAGGAGGACGAGGACGAGGAGGAGGAGGAGGAGGAGGAGGCGGGGGAGGCGGAAGAGGAGGAGGGGGTGGGGGGTGATGAGGAGGAGGATGGGGAGTGGAGGATGAGGAGGAGGAAGAGGAGTAAGAGGATGAGGAGTAAGAAAAAGATGAATAACAAGAAGAGGAGAAGGAGGCGGAGCAAGAGGAGGAGGAGGAGGCAGAGGAGGAGGAGGCGGAAGGGGGGGGGGAGGGGCGGATTTTTCAGCGCGCCGTTGCCAGCCAAACTCCAGAATGGAAGGGGTGCATGGGGTTGGCAGGCAGGGTAAAGTACTTCGTGCACCCAGCTCTTGGCGGCCTTGGATGGCGGTAAGCCTTTACACACACGCTGCAGCACCACAAGCTGGTGTTTCGTGATGGCATGCGGCCCCAGGGAAGCACAGGGCAAGCCTCCTGCAGGCTATCTGGCGAGCTATGGCCCAGGATCTGCATTCGCCGCAGAAAGTGAAGGCGCCTTTGTGCCACAGGACATGGGAGGAGTGGACCGCCTGACCAGCATCCCACGGCGCTGCACGCTCAGGGAGCGGGTCGAGCCTCAAAAACAGCCAAAGGGAGCCATCCCTAAGCGGCAGAGGGCGCTTGGGCTTGACACAGTTCTTGACGAGGACTTCCTCCGCCTCCGCCGAACCCCCCACTCCACCTCCTCCGGGCGCAGGACAGACAGAGCAGAGCCTAGCACGGAACGAGGGGACGACATCGAAGATCGAAGCCTTGCACATCCCACAGGTCCAAACCCAAGAGCCGAACTCCCAAACGTGCGACGAGCCACGAACATCGGCTTCGATCTACCTTCGCCTGCGAAGCACCACATCGATGGGCTACTTATTCAACCGACGGTGGAGCTCGGCACGCAAAGCGGCACAAGCAATAATCACCGAGGCAGTACGTGTCAGGGTGAGACAGGCATTGGCAACGAGCCCATGCATTCCAATCCTTGGCCACATCGGGCGGGACCTTGGCACAACTCAGCTCTCGAGTCGGCTAACCCCTCGGCCACAGAGAAGCACAACATGGTTCCAGTCAACGAAGTCGCCACAACGGGCGAGCTTGTGTGCGTCCTCCAGCAGGTGGCTGGGAGCATGGGAGAGCCGAACAGATCCAGAGCGTTCCGCCAGGAGTCCCAGACTTCCCACCAGGCGTCGAAGTTGGCCAACCTCGCAGAGGCCGCACGGCTGGCCAGCAAAGCTTTTTCAAGGTTAGCGGGGTCGGTGATCGCGTTCAGATTTTTAGGAGGGGTCAACGCAACGCAGGCACTCGACGTCGGCCGCAAGTTCTGCACGCGGGACCGTTTGCCGAAGAGAGTCGAGCACACCAGTGACACCACAATCCCAATCAACGTCCCCACCAGGAAAGAACCTCACAGGCGAACGCCACCCTGTGAAGGACAGGCAGCTCGGCAAACTGGCCCGTACCAGTGCCGTCGGTGGCATACAGGCCCCCTGACAAGCTGCCTGGAGACACGTGCCTTGGGCAGCGACGTTCCTGGAGGTCCCTGGGGCTCGGAGCAGGAGGGAGGTGGAACCAGGAGAGAGGGATCAAGCCTCGCATCTTCCTGCAGAGCACCATGCCTCAGGTGCTGGGTTTCAACAATCTCAGAGGCGTCAGCAGTGGCTTTACACATGCAGCCCCAGAGACGGTGCAGCGAAGTTTTCTGGATCTCGCTGGCAGCGGCGACAGAGCGGGTCAGAGGCCATCTGGGCAAGGCGCTTACGCACCTCGGTCCGATAACCGTTGGAAACCAAGAGCCGACTCATAGCCGCGAGGTCCCGATGCCCTTCCTTCTCGAGGGAGGCCACCACGTCCCAGACATAGTGCAGAGACACGCCCCCCTGGATCCCACCACCATCGATGTGCTCAGCAGCTTGGCGCCACTGGAGCGTATCGATGGACTCATCGAACGCCTCGAGCAACGGACCGAGCGGGCCACGCCCGTCCTTCATCATCTGCCATCCGTCCCCGCATGGGGAGAGCAGGACAAACGGGGAGGGGCACTGCCAGCCAACCGCCATGACAGAGGCCTGGAAAGCAGCCCTCGGGGGGCAGGAGGAGGAGGAGGAGGAGGAGGAGGAGGAGAAGGAGGGGCGGGGCGAGTTCGTTTCCCGCCGAGAGAAACGTGGGTTGGTGTGTGTGTGTGTGTGTGTGGGGCTACGTAAAGCCAACGACCTCCGGCGGTTACCCAGGCTCACCCAGGCCCACTCATATTCAGACTCGCACATAGTCAGGTTCACTCAAATCAGATTCAGACTCATACACTCATACAGTCAGAGCCCCATGCTCATCGCGATGTGGCATGCGTTGCTTTTGAGCACCTCAAGGATGAGCCGCCAGGGGTGAATACATGTTCCGTTCGCGCCAAGATTTTGGGGATGTCTCAGGCGGTTCGCTTGTTTGGTTAATGAGACGCGTCTTTCTCAGGGCCCCATGCCCATCGCGACGTAGCAGGCGTGGCATTTGAGCACCCCGCGGAAGAGCCGCACGTGGTGGAGACACTTGCCATTTCGCACCAGATTGTGGGGATGTCTCAGGCGGCTTGGTTGTTTGATGTATTGTATTTCTACATTTTCAGAGCCACATGCTCATCGCGACGTTGTCGGCGTGTCGCTTGAGCACCCCTAGGAGGAGCAGCCATGGGTGGGAGCAGCTGCCCCTTCGCGTCCGGATTCTGGAGTGTCTCAAGCGTTTTGCTTGTTTTGTTGATTGTTTTTTCTTTTGTTTCAGAGCCCCATGCTAATCTCGACGTAGCGGGGGCGGCATTTGAGGACCCCGCGGAGGAGTCGACAGGGGTGGACACATTTGTTTGTTCGCGCCCGTACTCTGGGGATGTCTCAGGTGGTTTACCCGTTTGGTTGACTGTATATTTTTTCAGAGCCGCATGCCCGTCTCGACGTAGCAGGCGCTGCATTTGAGTAGCCCAGGGACGAGTCGCCAGGGATTGGGAGTGCCCGTTCGCGCCCAGACTGTGGAGATGTCTCAGGCGGCTTGCTTGTTTAGTTATTTAGATTCCCTTTTTTATTCATCGCCCCATGCTCATCACGACGTAGCACACGTGGCATTTGAGCACCCCACGGGGGAGGCGCTTGTGGTGGGGACGGCATGTTCGCTCCCCAGATTGAGGGAATGTCTCGGGCGATTTGCCTGCTTGGTTGACTGGAACTCTGTTTCTACAACGCCCCAAGTTTATCGCGACGTAGCAGGCGTGGAATTTGAGCACCCCACGGAGGAGCTGCTAGTGATTGGGATACTTGCCCGTTCGCGCTCATATATTGGTGATGTGCCAGGCGGTTTGCCTGTTTGGTCAATTGGACTTAGCCACATGTTCACCGTGATGCAGGAGAGGTGGTATTTGAGCATCCTAGGGAGGAGTTCTGGGGGGGGGCATTTGCCAGTTCGCCCCATATTCTGGGGATGTCTCAGACGGTTTGCTTGTTTGGTCCGCGACGCCGCAGACGTGGTAATTATTTGAGCACTCCAGGGAGGAGCCACCAGGGGTGGGTGCATGTTCCCGTTCGCACCCAGACTATGGGATGCCTTGGGCGGTTTGTCTGTTTGGTTGATTGGACTTCTCTCTCTTTTTGTTTCAGCCTCGTGCTCACCGCGACGAAGAACGCGTGGCATTTGAGCACCCCACGGAGGAGGCGCTAGTTCACCACTTCCAACGTGGGATTCTCGCTTTCTCTGGGCACCCCGCGCATGAACCAGAATACACACTACATCATCACCACCCTCCCACTCACTCACTCACTAACCCACTCAGCCACTCACACACTCATTCACTCATCACTATCACTCATTCGCTCAGCCATCACGTCGCCATCACTCACACACACACACACACTTCTGAAGCACCACCAACATCAGTAGCATCATCACCACATCATCAGCAACATCAGTCGCAGCATCAGTCTCATCCACCCACTTACTCACTTTTTCACCCCCACTCACTCCTTCACTCATCGCCATTATCACAATCATCACCGTCATCACTCACACACCCACTCACAGTCTCATCCACTCACACACAGACCATCTAGATCACCGTGACCATCACTCGATCATACATTCACTCACCCATTCACTCATCATGTGCATCTTCCTAATCACCATCACCACTCATTCAGTCGTTCACTCACTCACGCACTCATTCGCTAGCTTGAATATATGGGGGAAGTATCAGGCGGGAGCCTCGTCAGTGAGTGCATTGCGAGGAAGTCTCAGGCGGGAGCCCTCCTCCCTATGGGGCCAGCATTTTATGTTTTTGACCCGAGCGGTTCATCGAACCTGTACATGTCATCACTTTTGGGCTCGTGAGGCCTGAGTATGGGGGAAGTATCAGGCGGGAGCCTCGTCAGTGAGTGCATTGCGAGGAAGTCTCAGGCGGGAGCCCTCTCCTTATGGGGCCCGCACTCCGTGTTTTTAACCCGAGCGGGTCATCCTCGAACTTGTACCTGTCGCCGTTTTTGGGCTCTTGAGGCCTGAATAAAGGGGGGGAAGTATCAGGCGGGAGCCTCGATTGTGAGTGAACTGTGAGGAAGTCTCAGGCGGGAGCCCCTTCCGTATATGGCCCCTGTAGTTACGTATCGCCAATTCTTGGGTTCTTGAGGCCTGAATATGGGGGAAGTATCAGGCGGGAGCCCCCTCCAGATGGGGCCCGCATTTTGTGTTTATCATGCCCTCGAGAACTTCGATGAGAAAGCGGAGAGCTTCAGGGATGAGGCCGAGCAGCTCGCCGCGGAGTTTGGCTTCGTGCTGCCTCCCGCCTGAGCGCGGCCGTGACTAGCTCGGTGCCTGCGGGGTTGCCCCAACGGCTTGCTCCCGCGCCCCAGCGGCTCGCTCGGTTGCCCCAGCGGCCTGGCCCGCGGGGTTGTCCCAACGGCCGCGCGGGTCATCGTCGAACCTGTACCTGTCGCCGTTTTTGGGCTCCTGAGGCCTGAATAAAAGGGGGGGAAGTATCAGGCGGGAGCGTCGATTGTGAGTGAACTGTGAGGAAGTCTCAGGCGGGAGCCCCTTCCGTATATGGCCCCTGTAGTTACGTATCGCCAACTCTTGGGTTCTTGAGGCCTGAATATGGGGGAAGTATCAGGCGGGAGCCCCCTCCAGATGGGGCCCGCATTTTGTGTTTATCATGCCCTCGAGAACTTCGATGAGAAAGCGGAGAGCTTCAGGGATGAGGCCGAGCAGCTCGCCGCGGAGTTTGGCTTCGTGCTGCCTCCCGCCTGAGCGCGGCCGTGACTAGCTCGGTGCCTGCGGGGTTGCCCCAACGGCTTGCTCCCGCGCCCCAGCGGCTCGCTCGGTTGCCCCAGCGGCCTGGCCCGCGGGGTTGTCCCAACGGCCGCGCGACGCGGCCATTCGAGAATGCGCCCGCGTTGGCCGAGGTGGCGACGGCGTTGAGGAAAATCGACGCGCGCGCTCTTGCAATAGACAAGAGAGGAGATGGTGGGTGACGAAACACAGCGCAGGAGGGCGAGGCAAGGGCAACGCGGGGAGCGGGTGAGGGCCTTGCGCCAGGGCGAGGATGATAATGACGCAGAAAAGACAAGGAGGGCGCCTCATTAATCGCGAGGACAACAGTGACGTTTATCTCAGGTTAGCCGAAAGGATTTTCATGTGGTGTCTTTCCGTCGGAGTAATTCTGGGGATTGTTTGTTCGCGCCCATATTGTGAGGATTTCTGGGGTGGGTATCATTTTTTGTTCCTCTCTCTCTCTCTGTCACTTCTCTGGCCCCCATGATCATCGCGAAGTAGCAGGCAAGGCGCTTGAGCATCCCGCAGAGGAGCCGCCAGGTGTGGGAGCACTTGCTCGCTCGTGCCCAAACGCTGGGGATGTCCCAGGTGGTTGCGCCGCGTTCCTCGCTCCCCCTCCCTCGTTTCACCTTGTCCGTGGCGCCCCGGCGCACCCCTGCAACGCCCTCGCGGCGCTTTGCTGCAAGTCGTATGTCCGTATGTCCGTATGTTCCAGGCGGTTTGCCTGTGTGGTTAATTGAGCTTCTCTTGTCATAGCCCCATGCTCACCGCGATGTAGGAGGCGCGGCATCTGAACACCCCAAAGAGGAGCCGGCAGGGGTGGGGGGACATTTGCTCGTTCGCGCCCAGATCGTGGTGATGCTTCGGGCGGTTTGCCTTGTTGGTGGCTTGGACGTCGGTGCTTTCAATCCATATGTGGGGATTTCTCGAGCGAGGCGCTGTTGCACCTCAAGGAGGAGCCGCCACGGGGCAGGTCATTTGCCCGTTCGCGCCCAGATTTTGGGGATATCCCAGGCGGGGTGGCTTTTGGGTGGCTCGGTTTTTTTTCTTTTCCGAGCCCCATGCTCAGCGCCATGTAGCAAACGTGGCCATTAAGCATCCCAAAGAAGGTCCGAACGGGGTGGGAATATTTTCCCGTTCGCGCCCAGATTGTGGAGATGTCTCTGGCGGCTTGCTTGTTTGGTTGATTGGATTTCCCTTTTTGCAGAACCCAATGCTCATCGCGACGTAGCAGGCACGACGTTTGCGCGGCGATGCTCCGACGTAAAGGCCGACGTGAATCCGAAGTATCCCGACGGGAACCCGACGTAAATCCGACGTGGATCCGACGAAAATTGTGTCTCAAGTTTCCGCGCGCGGCCTCCACGATCTTCTTCTTCAGACTGCTGCGATGCGGCTCGGTGTGAAGCCCGTTTTTATCTATGCCGACGTCGCCGATGCATCGCCGACGACGCCGATGCATCGGTGATGTATCGACGAAGCAGCGCGATCGTCCGACCCCATCCACTCCGACCCCATGTGAGCGTCCGATGAGACTGGGGTCGATTGCGCCGACATTGGCGCGTAAACGTCCCGCGTAGCATCGCCCTCGTTTCTAATGTGGCGTGCCGCGCCAGCGGCCCGCGTAAGCCACCGCGTAAGGTCATCATGTCAACGTGCTTGAGGAAATACGCTGCTGTGGAGGGCTGGCCTGAGCAGACATTGCATGTCCTACGTCTACGCGCCGTTCGGCGTACGATTTTTCAGTGAGTGAGTGAGCCAACGTGCGAGGACCCGTTTTCCCGTCGCTCGTCTGGGCGACCTCGAAAGCGCGGCCTTCCGCCTCCCAGGCTTGCGCCCTCCTGCGAGGCTAAAGCCCCGTGGGGCGCCGCGGCGTCGCCGCTGACGCCGCCAGCCTCCCAGCCGCGCCAGCGCCCCTCTCCGCCGGAGGGCGTGAGCACGCCCGAGAGGCTCCCGAGAGGGGGGGGTGCAGAGCATCACTCGGGGAAGCCTAGGATCAGGGGGGGAAGAGGAGCCGATATCGCTACTCTAACCGCGTTTTCTTTATTTTTTCAAGGCCAAGGAGGAGGACGAGGAGGAGGAAGACAAGTGTAACACCAAGATTCATCAACGCTATTGCAAGAAACCCTACCCTCCAAGTTCTTTCTTCACAGGCCCTTCACAGGCCGTTCAAGTGTTTTGTTGGAAGACAGCCGCTTGAAAACCATGAACTGTGCTACAACACTATTCCCAGGACTTCAACGCCGCGAATCACCGTTACTGGTGCGTCTGAACGATCCTGAAACGTACCAAACTAGCGCGTTCTGTGGTCGCTTGGAGGGACAAAAAGGTCGACCCCCCCCTCCCGTGACGGAGGTGGGTGGGGGGGTTCGAACCCCTCCCCACCCTCCCTACCTCTCCTCTCTCCCTCTCCTCGGCTGGCGGCGGCGGCGGCGGGGACAATGATTTCCTTTTCTTGGCCGGCGACGGCGCCTGCGGCGGCGGGCGGCGGCGGCGGGGAGGGTCGACGAGGACGACGGTGGTGGTGGTGGTGGTGGTGGATTGTGCTGGTGGTGGTGGCGGTGGTGGTGGTGGCGATGGTGGTGGTTGTGGTGGTGGTGGTGTGGTGGTCTGTTGTGGTGGTGGTGGTTGTGGTGGTGGGTGGTGGTGGAGGTGGTGGTGGTGTGGGGGTGGTGTGGTGGTTGCTTGTGATGGTGGTGGCGGTGGTGGGTTGTGGTGGTGATGGTGGTGGTGGTGGTGTGGTGGTGGTTTGTGGTGGTGGTGGTGTTAGGTTGTGGTGGCGGCGGTAGTTTGTGGAGGTGGTCCTGGTGGTGGTGGTGGTGGCGGCGGTGGTGGTGGTGGTGTGGTGGTTTGTGGTGGTGGTGGTGGGTTGTGCTGCTGGTAACGGTGGTGGCTGTGGCGGTGGTGGTGGTGGCGTGGTAGATTGTGGTGGGTTGTTGGTGGTCGTGGTGGTGGTGGTGGGTTTTTGTGGTGTTGGTCGTGGTGATGGTGAGTTGTGGTGGTGGTGGTTGTGGTGGTGGTGGTGGCTGTGGTGGTGGTGTTGGTTGTTGTGTGGTGGGTTGTTGGTGGTGGTGGTGGGTTGAGGCGGTGGTGGTGGTGGTTGTGGTGGTGGTGGTGGTAGTGGTGGTTATTGTCGCTGCGTCCCTGCCGTCGCCGGCGCCAGCACCGGCGCTGCTGGCCGTCGCCAGCGCTGGCGCCAGCGCCGGGGGGGGGTTGAACCCGCCCCCCCCCTCTCGGCGCCAAAGGGGGGGGGGCGGTGTTGAACCCCCCCCCCTTGGGGTACCTCTGGTCATCGTCGCTGCGTCCCCGCCGTCGGCGCTGCTGGCGGCCGCCGGCGCCGGGGACGGGGGGGGTCGGGAGGGGGGGAGTGGGGGGGAGGGGAGTCCTCCTGGTTTTGATCGACGGCGCCGAGTGTTGGGGGGGGGCCCACCCCCCAGTTCGAAACGCGCCGCCGAATGTTCCGAAGGCAAGCGCCCGTGAAACGCGTTCTCTCTGATTTCAATACCGCGAATCTACGTGACTGTTGCTTTCTGACACTCCGACATCATGCCCAAGCCTCGCTTCTGGGACGTTGGACATGAGAATTCTGGCAAGTGTTGGACATTCTTTGGACGAAAGTGTGCGGCGCTACGGCGATAGCCACGATTGTGAAAAAGACACCGCCCTCAATCCGTGAAGCTGTTGCACATGTTTGAGACGAGTGTGCGCGACGCTAAGGCGAAAACTATCGCTAAGGTGACACCCAGTCTTTGAAAACGGGCCACCCTCCTTCTGTGAAGCTCTGGCAAATTTCCAGCTCATGAATGGTGAAGACGTCTAAAGCGAAACGCCCTGCCCGCCTAACCGTCACGCTGCGGGGTGCGACAGGACAGGGAACATCATTTACGTGTGAAAGGGTTGGAGGAGGGGGAGGAGGGGGAGGAGGGGGAGGAGGAGGGGAAGGCCGCGCCGGCGCCCCTCCCCGCCGGAGGGCGCGAGCACTCTCGAGATGATCCGGGGGGGTCCGCACGCCTTTCCCTTGTTTTCGCCTTTTTGCGCCACCTGGGAGGCCTTCGTCGCCACGGCTAGATTCGCGTCGATACCCTGGTCAGAGTGCACCTCCGAAGAGGTCTGGGGGTATCGATATCGGTATTTTTTGTTTTCCCCAGGGACGCGGAGCGTGCTCGTCATGATTTTCGACGGTCCAGTTTCGTTTGATATTTTCGAGCAGGAGTTGGCGTCAGATTTCACATCGGGTCTCGTCATTGATCTGACAGCCCCGTCAGGCCAACATGAGCTCCCCAGACTCGATTCTTCCGTCTCCCTGGCATTCGGCGACGCACATGTGCATGTCCGTGCACTTGCGGTCTGGATCCGCAGGAGAGAGCGCGGCATGAACAAAAACTTTCGGAACTCCGCGCCGACTGCTCGGATCGGCTCCGGGACCCTGGCGCGCGCCAGGGAGGAGGGTCCAGCGCCGATCTAAGAAATTCGCGTGGACCCCCGAAGGTTCCTATTCATGAAGTTATTCGTTCCTCTATGAAATGCGAGGCGTGATCTGATAGTACCTGGGGGCCTCTGGGAGGGCCTCCTGACTCGTGGTTGCATTTTGGGGCCGACTTGGGTCCATCTTGGGTGACGTTGATGGCGAATTGGGCCTCCGGAGGCCCCCTCAGTTCCATCTTGGGCAACATTGGAACTATCCTATGGTTTCTGGGGGGATGCCTGCTGTCTTGAAACCACATTTGAACGCCTTGGTTGAAAAGCAAGCGCAAGCAATATACAAGCGGCATTGATTCGATACATTTAGCCAGGAACCGAGATGGGTGGCCAACAATAGGAACCCTCCATCCGAAGCCTCTCAGGCCTCCCCGTGGGCGCTCATGACGGCTCAAGGGGGTTCCCCGGCGAGCTCTAGGGAGCCCGAAGAGGGCGCGAATAAGCGACAGGAGGCCCCAAACCGCCCAAGGACAGCTCGAACGACCCCAACGGCTGCCAAGCAGCTCCTGAGACGTCCCCGAGGGGCTCTGAGAAGACCCCTCAGATGATCCCTCAGAGGTCCCCAAGATGCACACTCCATTTATTGTGCATTGCTTGCGTGTTCGAAAGCAGTCACTCCGCAATACCTTCTTTGCATTTTCGCGAAGAGCTGCCAAGCGCGCACTCTTCTGCCCACGCGTCCTTCCGGATGCTCGGCTTCTCGTTCGCTCACCTGTTCGATCGTCATTGCACCCACGACGACCCACGAGATCCTCTCAAGGCGGCCCAAAAGATTCCCAAGAGGAATCCAAGAAAGATCCACACTGGTGGCCCAGGATGGGCCCCAGACAGCCCGAGAGGGCCCGAAGACTCCCCGAGCGAGCCTCCAGAGGGATTCAAGACGGCCCATGAGAGCCCCGAGACGGCCTGAGCTGATCCTCCTAAACGATGGGTGCAGCTGGCTCGAGGTTAAGGGACACCCCTGCCTCTGGCGGGATATACTGTACTTCTGTTCTTCGTATTGCGAAGGCCTTACGGCCGGTGCCGCCGACCCTGAAGGGGGACGACGACAATGACGACGGCGGCGGCGACGTCGACGACGACGCTGACGCTCCGGAGCCCTCCGTGGGGCCATGTTGGGAGCCTCTTGGGCCCTGTTGGGACGACGACGACCACGACGACGACGACGACGACGACGACGGGTCGAACAGATCAGCGTCTCATTTGGCCCTCCAACTCGGAATGGTCTTAGACTTCTAGGTGCCTCCAGGGGCATCGGAGTTTTCGGCGAGGGGGCCCGTGCTTTTGGCCCGCGCTCGCGTGCCGATTTTGGGCGCCGTCTGCTGTCGAGCATCGCCGCCCCCCCACCCCGCCCTTCAGTCGTTACTCGGCGGGGAAAGTGAGAGGGGGCGGGCCTTCTCAGCAGGCTCGGAAGGCCTCAGGCCTCCTGAGATGTTTCCTAAGAGTTCTTGCTACTCGCTTCCCCCCTCGCTCGCCGCCAAGTTACGGCATGTTCGTGCCGCATCGACGCGGCGGCGACGCCAGCGCGGGCGTTCAAGGTTGAACGCCGCCAGTTGCCCGGAATCGGCCAGTATTGAACGATTCGGCGATCGAGAATCCGCCGATCGTTCCGGGTTGAACGATCCACGCGGTGTGAGAAGTCAACGCCGAAGTCGTCACGACACGAGCCTGTCGTTTTCGGGTGTGCAACTCGTCAGCAAAAAGCACGCTTATTCAAGCGGTTCGTTCGTATCTCCATCATTCTGCTTCTACTCGTTTTTGTGCTCTGGGAGCGACCTCCGCTCGCCCGCCATCGGTCGATGTCTCCGTCGTCTGCACGTGCTCGTGCCTTCTTTTCCATCTTCCTCCTCCCTCGTGCTCCACTATCTTCGTCACATGCTGTAGCTCTCGATTGCAGGCCCCCGCCGAAGTCGTCGCGACGCGAGCCTGCCGTACCCGCCCCCGCCCCCTGGGTCGCGAGCGACGAGGCACGAGCTGCGCCAGCCTGCCGGTCTCCTGTGGCCGGGCCTCGGGCTCGAGATGCCGGAGCCGATGAAGGTGCGCGTGCCCGAGCTCGGGCCCCACGTGCAGCAGCTCCTCCGCCCGGGCCCGCCGCCCGTCGCCGGCGGCCCCCGGGGAATAGTGAAACGGCACAGTCATATAAGTTTTGAGAGCTCCGCGCGGGTTTCGGGGACCTGCGCTGGACTTCCGAGGAGGAAGAGGCACCGATGCCGCTACCCTTCTCTCGTCACCACGGCTGGATTTTCCCCGAAACTCCGAGTCAGAACGCACCCTGGGAGAGGTCCGTGGAGTAGCGGTGTGGTTGCCTTTTGGTTTCCCCAGGGGCCGCCTCCCTTGCGCCTCTGGCGCCGCCCCTGGCGCGAAGGGGGGCCCAGCGCAGATCCGAGTAATCCTCGCGGACCTCCGACAGTTTTTAGAGTCGGGGAGGGAGGGAAGAGGGAGAGGACGCGAGCCCTCGGTAGGGGACGCAGCGAACCAACAGGTTCAGGGCGTTCGTCACATCGGTCATACGTGGCCTCCCGACGACGACGACGACGACGACAACGACCCGACGCGACGACGACGACGACCACGACGCCATGACGACGACGACCATGACGCCACGACGTCGACGATGACGACGACGTGGCTCCTAGGGTCTTCAGGCCGGAACCCTGCCGTTGACATGCTTATGCGTTAGTGCCGTTGTTTGATCCTGCAGGTTTGGCCGGCCGCGACAGCGACGTGGCCGCGGCTGCGCTGGCGGCGGCGCGAGCTGCGCGGGAGCACTCCGCGGCCGCCAGTGCCGCGTCCGAGGTGGCGGCAAAGTTGGCCGCAGCGATGACGTTCAGGCCTCGTGGGCTCAGTTGATGTAAACAGCGCTGGGCGCGTAGCTTTTGTTCCCCAGCAGGAACGGAACAAAAACGGCAGGCCAAGACAGGAAACACAACGGCAGTACAAAACGGGACCAGACCGAGGACGGCGCGGACGAGAATCGCATACGAACCAACAAACCGACCCTCAACCCAGAAGAAGTGCCCCCAGCGTTTTTGTTGACCACCATGTGAGCTCGTGGGGAGGGGGCCAGTCGAGGCAGCGGCGGCCCTTTCGCTTGGCGTGGTTCGTCCCCCGTGGTGCTTCCGCTGGCGATCCAGGCCGCCGCGGCCGGAGCCGCCTCGAAGAACGGGCCAGGAGGAGCCCCAGGAGGTGTCCAGGCACCAACCTTCGGGCGTTGCGTGACGACGGGGAGATAAACGGTCGGCGGTGCGCCCGAGGGCAGGCGGCGGGGCTTCTCAGAAACCCTCCAGGCTTCAAAGAAGCTTTCATAGTTTTCGAGTAAGGCTCAAGAAACTTCTCGGACGGCCGAAGGCCTTCCGAGCCTTCCGAGGAGGCCCGCTCCCTCTCAGGCTGGCCGCCGATGAATGGGGGGGGGGCGTGAATCGTGGGGGTGAAGACAGGTGCGCCTCTTTTGTGCCCGAAGGGGCCCTCCGGGGGGGCCAAGAGGGGCACGAAAGGGGCACGCTGCTCGCCCCCCCCTCCCCCCCCATTCCATCGCCCCCCCCAGTACGCCCGAACATTGATCAGACTCGGGCCAGGCGGGAGAGCCGCCGTCGTCTCGGCGGTCCCTCCAGGAGGCAGCAGGGCGGGACCCCGCCGAGTCGTGACGGGCTCCGCGTTCTGCACGAGCTCGCGCGGCTCGGCGTCGCCGGCCCCGAGGACTACCCGGCGCGGGCGGAGGAAGGGCCTCTGCCGGTGGCCAGGGTGCTCTCCTTCGAGTCGCCGCCAGCGACGCCCACCATGCGCCTCTCGAACAAGCCGGGGTCGCCCTGGCATCCGGGAGGGGGAAGCGGTGCACCGCCGCCGGGCCTCCGCGGGCGCCGGCCCAGAGGTGGCAGGCACGGGCCGCCCAGGCAGGGGCGGCCCTGTCCGCCAAGGTCTGGGCCCACAGGGCGCCTGTGGAGGTATGGTGGTGGTCTGCAGCGTCTCCTTCCCGTCAGGCGTCCTGACGCGCGCCCGTCTTCCGATACCTGGGTGGTGTGAGCTCAGCTGTTGCCTGGGCGCCTGGGCTGTTCTGCGTCATCCCGACGTGGGCGCATGGCTCATGTCGGGGCAGTGCGAGCGTCCACGTGCATACTGGCTGAGGGGATGGGGAGAGGGGAGAGGGACTGGGGAGAGCGAGAGGGAGACTGGGCGGGAGGAGCAGAAGGAGGAGGATCAGGAGGGGGAGGAGGAGGAGGAGGAGGAGGAGGAGGATGGGGAGGATTGGAGAAGGAGGATGGGAAGGATTCGAGGAGGAGGAGGAGGAGGCGGATTGAGGAGGAGGAGGAGGCGGAGGAGGCGAGGAAACGGAGGAACACGTCTTTCGTCGTCATGTGCGACCTGCAGCCGTCGATAAACACTCTCTACCGTCCGCCTTGCCTTCAAGGTTGTTGGAGGTGGTGGATCTTACGTTTTGCTCCGAACCCTCCAATGGTGGAGTCCTCGTGACAATGGCCTAAGTTCTTGCTCACCGTCCTCCTTGCTCCCGCCTCCTCCCTCTCTCTCTCTCTTTTCTATATGTATGTGGATTCCTGTGTTGCCTGTATTTTGGTTGCTGCCATATCAATTTTATGCGGGTGTTCCATGCATGTGTGTTGTTTTATATTTTTGTGATTCTCTCTCTCTCTCTCCCCCCCTTCTCTATTCAGATACTCATATGTTTACATGTGGACACATGTATCGTATCCATACGTGCACGTACACATACGCATATGAACATTTGTCTTCCTCTGCCTCGTATTGCCCTCCTATGCTGTTTTCTCTTGTCTGATAGCTCTTGCGGCTCTGACAGCTCTTACGGGCCTGTCGTGTTGCTCGCTCCTGATGACTTCCATGGGGCTGCAATGCGCAAAGCTGCCGCCATTTCCTGGGCTCTTGGGGTGCCCAGTGGAGCTCCGTCTTGAATGCGCATGTCTGAAAGGCACCTCGATCCCTCGGGTGCGGCTACGCAGACAACAAGTACATCGCCCTCCTGCGAGCTGCAACTCGCACAGTACACGTGTGGCCAATTCCTGCGCCGCTAAGGGTCCAGTCGAGCGCCCCCTTCGGTCTTGCCTTGCCTGGGCGCTGCCAAGCGGACAACCGTTGCCACTCCCCCCCACCGCTCAGACAAGTGAATCGATGTAGGATCGAGTGAATCGATGTCTGGCGATCCTCCCGTAGTCTGGCAACGCATGAAATGCTCAATCCCCATCGATTCAGCTCGGCACAAGAGATGCTCGTCAACTGGCAGTCACTCCGTTCACTACACGTCACGCATGGTTAACGAGATACGGAACCACGATTTCCTGGTGGGGGGCAGCCACGGAGTGTCCTGTGCCTGCATCTGTCGGCATGGCCTCTTGAGATCGGGGGTGCGGCCAAAACTTTCAATACGATGCCATGATCGCTTTGGCAGCTCTTACAGTTCGCTTCGATAGTTTTTGAATTGTCATTGCTTTGGCAGGACGACACTCGTGGACAGTCAGTGTACCAATGCATGGTTTGCCGCAGTCGTTCACGTCGGCCGCAGTTGCCGCTATAGTGTTTTATGTCGATTCGCGCCCTCGACCGAGGGAGTTGGGTTTGCTCAAAGGAGGACTCGATGTCACGGCAGAAGTTTGTGCTCTCTTAGCTATCGCAGTTCGGGGTTCTGCTGTTGGGTGCGCCGGTACCTGCCAACCTCCTAGAGGCGGAACACGCAGGTGCACACAACGATTCTTTTCTCGAGCTGCGCATGACGAGTGGCATTGTTGCCCAGCGCTCCGACGAATCCTGCATGCCAGACCTGTACTAGTTACAAGAAGCACTGTGCCCTTTGCCAGCTGAGACTGCGGGGCCCCAACCCAGGGGGGCTGGTATCTCCTTAGTGCCCAGGGATGGCCCTGGGTTGATACCTCCCGCTTGCTCGCTTCATTCGTCGCTTCGCGCATTCCGCAAGTCCGTGTTGCATCATCTTTGGTACTTGCTTGTGGTGAGAAGGGCCGTGTACGACAACGTAAAGCCAATATTGAGATACCTGTGAAAGCGAAGCGACGCAAGACCAGCCCACGCAGTTCCCAATCATGCCCAAATTGGCGGCCTGTTTGAGGCTTCACCCCAGCGAATCATCGAAGCGCGAGAAGACGAGAAGGCAAGGGGCAAGGACGATCGAACTTACAGTAAGTTACATTACGCTGAGCCCCTGGGGGAATCCTGGGAGCAATTTTGGGGAGCATCTGGGGAACTCCTCAAAGTCTCTGTGAGGCTTCCGGCGGGTTGCTAGGGGCCTCTCAGTGGCCGTGGGGGGCTCTTGAGAGCCTCGTGGATGCTGCATTGGACCATCTTGGGCTGCCTCGGGGCTGTCTTGGGGCGTCTTGGGGTTGTTGTGGGGCCAATTTTGGACCTGCCACCCGATGGGCATTGCCGCTCTTGGGGGTAATCGAAGCCCTCTTGGAGCCCTTCTGGTCTCCACTTGCAGCCATCGGAAACGAAACGGCGAGAACGGCAGGTCATGCAACAAACACAGTGTTTGAAGGATCTGTTTTTGTTGATGCTGTCTTGGGTCATCTTGAGCCACGGCTATCTTGGGGCCTGTCGTTGCTGATTGTTGGCCATCTTGGGGCCTGCCATCCTTGGTCCTTCCTCTAGGGCCCTCTTGGAGCCTTCTCGGGACCTTCCAGAAGCGCTCTCGGGGACCCGCGGAACCTTTTTGGAGCCCCCACAGGTCCTACTTGGAGCTATCTTGGGTGATCTTGGAGCCTTCTTGAGGCCGCAGGAGGCCGCCGGAAGCGAAACTGCGATAAAGCTGACATAGTTCAATCTCTCAGGGATGTGTCCAGCCCATTCGCAACACGTGACACTATGAACGAGCCCATGCAAGACGAATGGACACATCAAACGTCACTTGGTCCTTCGTGCAAGCTACATGTGCAGCCCATCAATTGTCTGCTCAATGGGACCTGTACGAGGCGACACAGCAGGAACGGATGTCGAAGGGGGACGACACGAACGACGACGAACGAACGGAGAAGGAGTTGGAGGATGTGACAGGGTGATGATGTATGAGTGTTGCGGGTCGCATGAGCGAGGGCGACTACCAACCATCAAGTGGAAACGCAGGACGGCGTGCATGGCGAAGAGGAATGACATACGATCGGTGTCGGCTAAGGTTACAACGAGGTTGGCTCAAGTGGGCTGGCTCAAGTTGGCTCAAGCCAAGTCGGTTGGCTCAAGTCGGCGCTACCGCGCGCGAGTGCCGAGGCATCCCGCGGAGAGCTGCAGCCATGTGCGCGCTGCCTGCCCGCGCCCCCCAGCGGGCCCCCGAGGAGACCCCCCCGCCCGAACGGCTCATCATGGAGGGTATCCCGATGGAGTACGGCAGCATTGACCAGCTGGAGATCAGCAACCACCTGGACATTGGGGACCTGGTGGAGATCCACGGCTCCCAGGACATCGGCGACCACCGGGAGCTCATCGGCCACCTGGACTTCGGCGACCCCTTGGCGGTCCACGACCACCAGGGCTTCGGCGACTGGCGGAAGACCATTGACCACCTGGGCGTCGATGCGCAGCTGGAGGTCCTCAAGCGCGACCTCCGCAACCTCAGGGACAAGGATCTTGCGGGTTATCAGCATGGTGCCATCACCATCGCTACCAACGGGAGTCGGGCTGACAACGTCAACACTGGCGCCGACGACGGCACTGACGTCAACATCATCGGCGCCAGCATATCCAGCATCATCGACGCCAGCTTCAACAACGCCAACACCCACGGCAGTACTGTCGCCAGCACCCCGCCAGCATCTGCGACCGGGCCTCTCCGACTCCAGCTCCGACCCCAGTCCACGGCGACCATGATGACGACGAATACGACGACGTGTGCGACGACAGGGATGCTGGGACGCAGGGAGGGACGACTGGGACGACGATGCGTTTGACGACAGGGTCAGGTTTGGTTGCCAGCTGCGAGATGCAGATATTCGTCACGACACTTACGGGTAAGACGATTACGCTCGATGTGGTGGCCAGCGGCACTATCGCCATGATGAAGACGATGATCAAGGACAGCCAGGACATCCTTCCGGGTCAGCAGCGGCTGCTACACTCTGGGAAGGCAATTGGAGGACGACAGAGACCTGCTCGACTACAACATTCAGCACCACGCCACGCTCTACTTAACGCTCCGCCTTGGTGGCGGCATGGACGCTACGCAGCCGCATGGCGGCGACGACGACATGACAGCGCAGGACGACGACGGCATGCGTGACACGGGTCTCTCCCAGCAGTTGGCGGACATCTCGCTACCTGGGGCGGCTGCTGTTGCCTCGCCTCCTGGACTCGTAGGCCCTCCGGTCTCACTCACCACGCTGCAGGACCCGTAGCTGCCGCTCGACGCAGTGCAAGAGCTTCTGGAGGCCGGGACGTGGGAGGAACTCCGAAAATTGCTGGCGAAGCTCGCCTTCCGGCTTGACACCGCCGACCCATGGCTGTTGCTGGGCTTCGGACCTTACTGCGGACGGGAACCCTCGGAGCTCGACATCCTCGCAAGGGTTCGGCTGGGCTGCCTTCTATTGGACCTGGGCGCCTCTCCAGCGTGGACGGCAGAGCACCAACAATGCGCCGCACAGGCTAAGAAGCAGCTTTCTGCCGCGGGGGCCTCCTGCGAGGCGGGCTTTGATGCTATGCGCCGGGCTCGTCGCCAACTCCATCCCGATCGTCTACCTCGTGGGCGGGAGCTGGGCAGCGACGCGGTTGCTGCCTTGCTAGCTCTCCCGGGCATGGCTGGTGCGACGACACGATTCTATAGGCTTACGCCACATCCGCCGACCCCTATATAAACTACTGCGCCTCCAGGACTGCATTTCACGAGGCTTGTCCGAATCAGGACACGGCATTCGACATCGTTCCTGTTGCCTCGTTGCTGTTATCGTATCTGTTGGTGCTCTTTTGCGGCCTTTTGGTGGCATCTTGGCCTGTCTGCAGGCCATATCCGGCCGCCTCGAGGCATCTTGGGCCAAGTTTTGGGGCTTCTTGGGGGCTTCCTGGGGGCTTCTTGGAGGCCTTTGAGGGTCTCTTGGGGGCCCTCAGGGCCTCTTGGGTTGTTATTGGGGCAGGCTGGGGGCGTCTTGGGGCCGAAGGCTCGAAAAGGTGCCCTCTGGGCTCCGTCTTGGAGCCGTCTGGGGGCCCTCTTGGGTTGTCTTGGGGTCTTCTCTTCGACCCTTCTTGGGGGCCCCTTTGGCCGTCTTGGGGCGATATTGAAGGTTTCTCTGCCCGTCTGGGACGTTGTGAAAACCGAGCAGGCGAACATGCGACACATGTTGTTTTTTCGAAGGGAATGGGGCGATTTTTGTTTCCTGGGACTCTCTTGGGGCGCATTTTGGAGCCTTTTGGGGCGTCTTGGCAGCTTCGGAGGCCGCCTGGAGGCCATCGTGGGCGTCCAGGGCGATATTTCGGCGAATCGTGGCCCCTTGGGACCGTCTGGGGAGCGTTTTGGTGGCTTCTTGGCAAGTTTTGGAGCTCTCCGCTCCCCCGTGACGCGTTCGGTCCGGGGTCGGGCTGGGCGAGGGGGGGGGCGTCGAATTCCCGGTTTCGGGTCCCTGGGGGGGATTATGGGGGGGATAATCTCACACGCCTAGAGACCCACAAGGGGTCGGCGGATTATGATGATGATGGTGCTGGTGATGATCTGTAATGGTGATGGCAATGCTGATGCTGATGTTGCAGTTGCGGGGTACGATGATGGTCATGCTGATGATAATGTTGATGAGGATGATGATGCTGATGATTATGATGCTGCTGATGATGATGATAATGCTGATGATGATGATGCTGCTGATGATGATGATGCTGCTTATGCTGGTAATTGTGCTGATGGCGACTGTGCTGCTTCTCATGACGAGCATGTTGATGCTGTTGTGAGTGATGATTACCATCTCGTTGACCATGAGGATACTGATGATACTGATGCTATTGGGGGGGCGAGCGGCGAGAGATGGCGGGCAGGCGGTGCGACGAGGTCGAAGGGGGACGCCGCAGAAGCAGTTTAGTTTGGGACCGTGGTCGGGCAGTTCGGCGTAGAACCGATGGGTTCCGGGCACCCCTGCGGGTGTGCCCGTTGAACCGTTCGGTTCCGTCGAGCTTTCCTGTAAATCCTCGTTGAACTAGCGGTTCCGAGCACCCGCATGGGTGCTCGTTGAACCGCGGGTTCCGGGCATGTGGCCACGCAGAAAGCCTCGTGCACGTCATCGTTGTCGTCGTCCTGTTCGTCGTCGTCGTCGTTATTGTTCGTCCGCGTTTGAAGGTTGCGGTTTTGAGAGGTTGTCGCGGGGCCCGTGGACGTTCAGAACACGATGTTGAGAGCTTCGACATGTCACGATGGAAGGGTTCTGGGGGGGAGACGGACCCGCGGGAAAGTCCAGGAGAGTCGTCCGTGCCATGGGGAAGGTAGGGGTGGGGAGGGCGACGACAACGACAACGACGACGGACGCCGACGACGATTGTTACAACGATGGCGGCGGCGACCGCATAGACGACGACGTCGTGGGAGAAGTGCTCATGTTCTTTGATGGGCGACAATCGTCGCAAAGGGGGATGCGGGGGAGAGCGGGCTTACGTGGCATATCTCCCCCCCAGAACCCTTCCATCGAGGAGGCGGAGGAGGAGGAGGAGGAGGAGGAGGAGGAGGAGGAGGAGGAGAAGGAGGAGGAGGAGGAGGAGGAGGAGGAGGAGGAGGGGGAGGAGGAGAGGAGAGGGAACGGAGAAGGAGGAGGAAGTGGAGGAGGAGGGATGGGGAGGAGGATGGGAGGAGGAGGAGGAGGAGGAGAGGAGGAGGAGGAGGAGGAGGAGGAGGAGGAGGAGGAGGAGGAGGTAGAGGCGAAGGGGAGGAGGAGGAGGAGGAGGAGGAGGAGGAGGAGAGGAGGAGGAGGTGGGGGGAGAGGAGGAGAAGGCAAAAGGAGGAGGAGGAAGGTAAAAGGAGGAGGGGGAGGAGGCGGAGGAGGAGGAGGAGGAGGGAGGAGGAGGAGGAGGAGGAGGAGGGCGAGGAGGAGGAGGAGGAGGAGGAGGACGAGGAGGAGGAGACGGAGGAGGAGGAGGAGGAGGATGAGGAGGAGGAGGAGGAGGAGGAGGAGGATAAGGATGAGGAGGAGGACAATGACGAGGACAAGGAGGAAGGATATGGACGATACCGAAGGGCGAGGGGAAGGAGGAGGAGAAGGAGGAAGAGGAGGAGGAGGAGGAGTAGGAAGGAGGCGGAGCAGGAGGAGGAGGGGGAGGAGGAGGAGGAGGAGGCGGAGGAGGAGGCCTCTTGAGGCTTGGGACGGCATGGTTGGCGCGCACTGCAGGTAGTACATATTGTATATTATAATGTAGAATTAACCACGTGAGATATGCGCCTTTCGGCCGGATGCAGACTTGCTTTGCCTTGCCTCCTTCTCCTCCTCCTTCCTCCCTCCTCCTCCTCCTCCGGTCCCTCATCCTACTCTCCTCATCCTCCTCCTCCGATCCTCCTCCTCCTCCTCCTCCTCCTCTCCTGCTTCTCCTCCTCCTCCTCCTCCTCCTCCTCCTCTTCCTCCTCCCCCTCCTCCTCCTTCCCCCCTTCCTTGATTTTTCGCCGAGGCTCCAGGCTCTCGAAGCTCGTGGAGCTATCCCGCGGTTGTCGGCGCCAGGGGCCGCTTCGGGCCCCGTGGGTGTCAGAGACGAACCCGGGAAGAAAAACTACCTCCAGGAAGGATCCTCCCTCCCTCCCTTCTCTCTTCATTAGGCTGACGATGAGCCCTCATATTCCGACAGTCCCTCCGCCCCTCGTCCTCGTTCTCCTCGCCGTTGGGGCCTGCTCCCGCGTCGCCGGCGCCCTCGGTCCCTCTCGTCCCCCTCGTCCCCTGTCGCCCCCTCGCGCTTCTCCGCTCCCTCGTTTTCCTCCGCTTTCTCGTTCTGCTCCGCTCCCTCGTCCTCCTCCGCTCCCTCGTCCTCCTCGTCCTCGCCCTCTTCGTCCTCGTCCCTCGTCCTCCTCCTCCCCTCCCTCGCTTCCTCGCTTTCCTCGTCCCTCGCTCTCCTCGTCCCTCGCTATTCTTCGGGGGCGGCCTATCGCTCTGTCTCCGCTCCTGGCGCGCCTTCCAAAACTCCCTACCAGGGGGAGGGGAGGCGCCCGAGGGCCCAGCCCGGCCCCCCCGTATTCCTCCTCCGCCTCCTCCTCCTCATCCTCCTTTTCCTCCTCCTCCTCCTGCTCCTCCTCCTTTTCTCCTCCTCCTCTCTCCTCCTCCCTCCATCCTTCCTTCCCTCCCTCCCTCTTTTCCCTCCCTCCTCCCCTCCCTCCCTGTTTCCTTCCCTCTCTGAACTAGGCTGACGATGAGCCCCCATAGTCCGACAGTCCCTCCCTCCCATGTCCTCGTCCTCCTCTTCGCTGGGGCCTGCCTCCGCCCCGAGGGCGCCCTCGAGCCCTCTCGTCCTTATCGTCCCCTTCCGCCCCCTCGCTCTCCTTTGCTGCTTCGTCCTCCTCCGCTCCCTCGTCCTCCTCCGCTCCCTCGTCCTCTTCCGCTCCCTCGTCCTCTTCGTCCTCGCCCTCCTCGTCCTCGTCCCTCGTCCTCCTCCTCCCTTCCCTCGCTCCCTCGCGCTTCTCGCCCTTCGCCCTCCTCGTCCCTCGCCTGGCGCGGAGCGCCCCGCCGGGCAGCCGATGGAGCTGGCGGCTCGCCGCGGCGCGCGCGCGGCCGCGAGCGACCTGACGGCGCACGCCGCCGAGGTGCTTGAGGCGCCCGTGCGCGCGCGCGCCTTCGCGTGGGGGCCCCGCGCTGTCCGTCGGCGCAGCGAATCAGTCGGGCGTTCTTTGAGGAGGAGGAGGAGGAGGAGGAGGAGGAGGAGGAGGAGGAGGAGGAGGAGGAGGAGGAGGAGGGGGAGGACGTGGACGACGACGAAGACGAGTACGAGGAGGACGAGGAAGACAAGGACGAGGAGGAGGATGAAGGGAAGAAGGGGGAAGAGGTGGAACAGGACGAGGAGAAGGAGGAGGAGGAGGTGGGAGGGGGACGAGGAGGAGGAGTCGGAAGAGAGGGAGGAGGAGGAGGAGGGGGAGGAGGAGGAGGAGCAGGAGGAGGAGGGGACGGAGGAGAAAGAATAGGCGGAAGTGGAGGAGGAGGAGGAAGGAGGAGGAGGAGAAGGAGGAGGAGGACGAGGAGGACGATG
>CAUYUJ010017981.1:0-37500 GCA_963575745.1 Prorocentrum cordatum | reverse complement strand
ATCATCATCACGCTCGCGGGCAACATGCCGCCAATGACCCGGAAGTCTGTCCGTCCCTGGGTTGAGTCGCAGGCCCCGCAGAATTTGCTTTCTCGCTTGACCAAGACGATTGCGTTGCCAGGGGGCAAGAAGGTCCGGCAAGATTTCGAGAACGTGACGGAGTCCGAATTAGAAGCCCTGAAGGCTGCGTTCGTGCAGAGCGGCACGGTTGCGCGGGCCCCCCCCCCCCCCGAGGAGTTCGCAAAGCGGAAGGCGTACGAGACCGAGCATGGCGCCAACAAGCGCTCTCGAGCTTCTGCGGTGGGCAACCTGGGCCGCGCGCTCGACGTCGTGGAGTCGGTCTCGAACAGTGGGGACCATGAGTTCATGAGGCTCGCGATGTCTGCGGTTGTGACTTCGCAGCGGGTCGCGGCGCATGGGTTGCGTGAGTTGGCTGAGGACCCTCTCGCGCGGAACAGGGACAATGAGGACATGTGAGTCGTGGCGTTTGGAAAAGAGAACGAGGAGAGACACGGGCTCCTCTGCCAACAGCGGTGGCGTACGAGCCCTGCATGTACAGCTGGTGGCGCGCGTTCTGCACCCAGTTCTGATCGCTGCTCGGGCGGCGAGGTTCTCGGCGGGACCGCCGCTGTCTCACCTTCCATCGTATTCCATTTGTTTTTTTGTCCGCGTGCTGCCTGCTTAACGTGATTGGTGCTTCAGTTCCGCTTCCTTTTGCGTCGTTGCTGCCGGCTTGCATGTCGCATCGCACGTGTGAGTATTTGCGTGCGCGTGTGTCAGCGCATGGGTCTGCACAGCTACGTGTGTGTAGTCCTCGTGCATTTGCTTCGTCGATCGGTCCTTTTTCGAGTGCTTACTCTGCAACCGCATATATACGTGCATACATATGTATGTGTGTGTATGTATATACATACACGTGAGTATATCATGGGGCTGTCGCTGTTTCCCACGCTGTCATGACTTCTCTCTTCGTCTCGCTCTTTGTGTTCCCTTGTATCCCGTCCGCTCGACGCCGAGGTTGCTTGCCTCAGGAGCGCGCGCGCTTCTGTATTGTTGCAGCCCTGGGGACTGTGAGGCCAACGTGCTTCCAGTCGTGTGCCGCCCGCTGCTTCGTTTGGTATCATCCAGCGTGGATTTCTCTGCCGTTGCCAGGTCGGGTCGCCAAAGAGTCGAACGCGTCGGAGACCACCGATCCTCGAATCTCGAGGAGCGGAGGAGAAGGAGGAGGAGGAGGAGGAGATGAAAGGAGGAGGAGGTGGAGGAGGAGGGGGAGGAAAATGGGGAGGAGGAGGAGGAGGAGGGTGAGGATGATGAGGAGGAGGAGAGAGAAAGGAGGAGGGAGGGGGGGGGAGGAGGAGGGGGAGGAGGGAGGAGGAGGAGGAGGAGGAGGAGGAGGGGGAGAAGGAGGACGAGGGGGACGAGGAGGCAGAGGAGGAGGAAGAGGAGGAGGAGGAGACAGGGGGAGGAGGAAAAGAAGAGGAGGAGGAGGGTGACGAGGGGGAGGGCGAAGAGGAGGAGAAGGAGGAGGAGAAGGAGGAGGAGGAGGAGGAGGAGGAGGAGGGGGGGAAGGAAAAGGAGGAGGCGGAGGAGGAGGAGGAAAAGGAGGAGGAGGAGGAGGAGGACAAGGAGGGGGAGAACAGGAGAAGCCCTTAACAAACCGGTAACAAACAAAGAACGGCGACGGAAACCGGCCAAACAACGGCGACGGAACCCGTAACAAAAACGGCGTCGGAACCGGCAAGGAAACGGCAGAACGGAACCGGTAAAAAAACGGCCCTGTCGTTTCCAGGGCCCACGAAGGTTTCAAAAGAACATGTCGTGGTAGAGCTATAAGGATGCTGGGACGGCCGGCCCCTGCTCAGCTTGGTGGCTCCGCAGCCCGCCGCGAGCGGGTCCCCCGCGAGGCGGCCCCGCGAACTGACGGCCGCCCCTGGGCGCGCGCGGGCCGGCCAGGAGCTCGGCGGGGCGGCGGCGAGGCGGGGCCAGGACGAGGATGGCTTCCCCCGAGATCCTGGCGTCTCAACCACAGACCCTTTCGAGTCATGAGAAAATCACGACGGCACGTGTTTCATGATTGTTGGCCTCTGGGGGCCCCTGCCGGGCTTCGGGAGCGCGAAAAAACGACTCAGGATGCAAGGCCGATCATGGGGAAAGGGTCGGGGCCTTTGGGGGTCGACGTGATGAAAAAATCATGACGTCGGGGGTCTGGGGCCGTTCCGAGCCCGGCGTTCTCGCCTTTTCTCCGATCCGGCCGGAAGAATGGCGCGGGAAGGTGGTGGGTGTCTATAGGCTCCAGGCAGCGTTTTGGACGGTGCTGCAATTCTCGTCGCTACACGTCGCATCCCAGGTTCGGGCCAGGATACACTTGAGAAGCTCCCAGATCTGGCGGCTCTGGGGGGTGTCTCGGGCGCCGCGGTCGGAGCGCTCCGGGACGTTCCGAGAGCGTTCCGGAGCGATTTGGAGCGGGTTCGTCCTCGTCCTAGCCCTTCTGCGAGCCGGGGCGCTGCAGCCCACGAGGCCCAGCGGGTGGGCTGGGCGCCGCGCCCCAATCGCCCATGGTAACCCATTTGACTCCCAATCTCTCGGCGGCGAGCGAGCGGGGGAAGTGAGATCGACAAGGTCTTCTCAGAAGGCGGCGGGACTTTTCAGATCTGCACGAACGAAATGGGCACGGAAAGAACGGGTACACTGCCCAACAGCAGCTCCTGTTCATTTTGATCAGGACTTGCTGTCCGCGCCGCCGCGGCCTGTGTCCATTTGAGACAGAGGGCCGCCTGCCCAACAGCGGTCGCTGATGGTTTGGGACAACATGTGCTGTTCGGCATTGTACCCATTTTTTCCGTGCACATTTCGGGCGTCCAAATCAGAAGCCTTCCGGCCGTTGAGAAGTGTTTCTGTGTCTTCGGGAAAGGCTGAGAAAACTTGTCAGAAGACCCGGGGACTTTCGAGCCGTCTGAGAAGAAGTCCGTCTCCTTCTCACCCGCTCCCGGGCTCGCCGCCGAACTTCGCAGGCGAGTTTTCTCACCCACCCCCCGTCTTGTCGACGAACAATTGCAGCCGCCCAGAACACGGGGGTACACCCCACGGGATACACCTCTGGCTGTTCGGACGCACACCTGTCGAAGAGGGACGCCCCCCACACATCGTACATCCTTGGGTCGGGCCCCAAATTGTTTGTCCATTCGAGAACCTCAGGAAGCCTGGGATTGGGGGCGACATATCCCCCGTGACCAATCGCCCATTTGTCGCCGATCGGTGCCTTTGGTGCCCCACTCCGCCCAGGATCGTTCGGTTTGGATATCGAGGGCCCATCGCTGATCTCGGGCGGTCCTGCCCACCTCACCTCGCAGCTTCGGGGGCACCTCGTCTGTCCTGTCAACGGCGATTTGACGCGGCTTCGTCGCGAGCTCGTCGCGGACAGCGGGCGCAATGGGACAGACAAAGCCCCCCTTGATGCACCATAATTACGGTCAGGAGGTTTGCCTTAGCGTGTCGCGCCGCCGGTTCTGGCCCACCACGCCTCGGCGCCACACGCGAAGTACTTCCCGGCTCCACAAGCGTCAGCGTCCCGAACCTGTCCTCGGCTCCCCGCTCCCGTGGAACGGCGCGACGCGCTATAAGGTGGCAGGTCATGGCGCGTCGCCGGGGCTGCTGCCGCGACGCGCTACGCAATGCGCGAAGGGTCCCTGCCGTGACCCTCTTCAGGCGGTTGCGAGCCCCGCTGGGGCCGCCAGACTAAATTAGTTAATTCGGTGCACCTCCTCCTCCTCCGCCTCCTCCTCCTCCTCCTTTTCCTCCTCTTCCTTGTGGTTTTCGCTTTAGCGCCGCCCACACTTTTGTACAACATGTGTACGAGTTTCACGGTGTTCCATCATCAACGCGCGAGAAGTTGTGTTTTGAAAGGATTCAGGACTATGCGGGTGCAACCGTTATGATGGTTCGTTTTGTGAAATCCCACGAATGGCGTTTGGGCACGATTCAGGATTGTCAAGACGCGACAGTCAGGTTGATCCGTGGCAGTCGAATCCCGAGAACAATGTGACGGCATGCTTCAGGGTCTTCAAAACGGTGTCTTCCAAAGAGGCAGTTCCCTCAATGGAAATGGGCCGTTGTAGGGGCCAGTGAAGAGGGAGCTTGGAAGGAGGGCCTATCCCAACATCGTTGATGACTCTTGGGTTTGCATTGGTATTCCTCCCCCTCTTCGTCCTCCTCCTCCTCCTCCTCCTTCTCCTCCTCCCCCTCCTCCCCCTCCTCCCCCTCCTTCTCCTTCTCCTCCTC
This sequence comes from Prorocentrum cordatum, assembly GCA_963575745.1. Taxonomy (NCBI): domain Eukaryota; class Dinophyceae; order Prorocentrales; family Prorocentraceae; genus Prorocentrum; species Prorocentrum cordatum. Next base: position 33,222 of record CAUYUJ010017981.1, on the reverse strand, counting down.
CTCCTCCTCCTCGTCCTCCTCCTCCTCCTCCTCCTCCTCCTCCTCCTCCGCCTCCTCGTCCTCCTCCTCCTCCTCCTTCTCCTTTCTCCTCCTCTTTCCTCCTCTCTTCTCGGCCGCGGGGCGCCCTGTTCGCATGGTAAAACAAAGCGGCCCTCTTCCAGGCGCCCTTCGCCCAGAGCCGCCCGCCTCGCCTGCCGCGTGCTGCTCGGCGGCCGCCCGCGGCCACCAGTCCGTTCCACCCCCGCGGCGGCCGCGCCGCGCTGCCGGCGGCTGCTGCGGCAACTCGCTGTTCGTCGGGGGCTCCGCCGCGCCCAAAGCGGCTGCGGGTTTTGAGCGCCCTCTGCGCCTGAGAGCGGCCTTCCCAGGGCTCGTTTCGACTCCTCCGGTCCGATTCGGTGCGACGTCGATGGCCTCCGATGCCGATTCGGTTCGGCTTGGGATGCCGATTCGGGCTCCGATGCCTCAGCGGCGGCCGATCTCCGCCGATGCGACTCTTCCCGTTTCGGCTGCCGACCCCCCCCGATGTGGTTTGTGTCGAACGTGGATCGATGTATCGATTCGCTTCTGGGCTCTCCTGCCGTCCCGGACTTCGCCGCGTCGTGGACAGCTTCGTGCCCGGAGGGTCTTTCATGGTCTCTGCCCTTCGGGACTGTCGCCCACGGGGTCGTCAACAAAAGTACAGTCGGGGCGCTAAGGAGGAACCCTTTTTGTTGGGGAGGGGTTCCGTGTTCCTTGATTGTTCTGCAGTTTGCCTTTTGTTTTCCTGGGGTTTTCCATGGGAAATCGAAGTTCAACGTATGGGAGAAAGGGGCCCCTTTCCTTATTTTGGGTTCCTTAGGTCAACGATCCGACTGTAATGATCTGGACGAGAGACAAAAGCCGGTTCGGGGGGAGAGGTGCAGACCCCTGGGGCCCACGGTGCAACAAAAATCACGACGTCGGAGGTCTGCGGATGGTCTAGCTCTGGTCCTCGGGGCCCTCGACTGAACCCCTGGGATCAAGAAACATGAGTTCCGGATCAAAACAAGCCGGCCCTGGGGATGATGTCGGGGCCTCTGGGGCCCACGGCGCCACAATGATCGCGACGTCGGAGGTCTGGGGCCGGTCTAGCACTGGCCAGCGCCCTGGGATGTGGTCCCCCTCGCGCCCTCTTGGAGGCGGCCAAGAAGGGGGTGATGACGAGGGGGGGTTATCAGGGCCCGGGCTGGATTGCATGCTCCAGTTTTCATTGCAATGCGACCCCTTGGTAATTACCCCGCTCGTCAGCGCACATGCCTCGGGCCATGATCTGCGAGCCTCCTTTTTCGACGCACCCCTCGCTCGGTCGCCCCCAGCTCCCAGATGCCGCGCACCAGAGGCCACTCTTGCCCAGGGCCGCTCCTTGATGGGCAACGTTGGGGGGCTTGGCATCGCTCGGACGTGTGCATTTTTCCTTCGGCGAAGACAATCGAGGAGCATCCTCGACCATGTGGCGAAAAAAACACGCACGAAACCGACAAAAAACACAGGAGATGGACGTCCGAGCGATGGCCAGGGGGGGGATCGGCCGAGGGATGCATCGACCCCCCACTCGGCCATTCACCGCCGATGGGGGCCTGCTAGTCCCTCCCGCCCAGGCAAGTCAGGAAATGGACGTCCGAGCGATGGCCAGTGGGGGGGATCGGCCGAGAGATGCATCGACCCCCCACTCGGCCATTCACCGCCGATGGTGATGATGATGAGGAGGATGAGGAGGAGGTGGGGGGAGGAGGAGGAGGAGGAGGAGGAGGAGGAGGAGGAGGAAGACCCCTACTCGGCCATTCACCGCCGCGGGGGGCCTGCTAGTCCTCCCCGCCCTGGCAGGTGCGGTTTCGGGACCGGGGGCCCGTCGCCGACTCATCGGCGATGCGTCGCCGCTGCCCGCTCGAAGTGTCCTCCCCCCCCCGGGGCCGCCATCCTCCTCCTCCTCCTTCCTCCTCCTCCTCCCTCCTCCTCCTCCTTCCTCCTCCTCCTCCTCCTCCTCCTCTATTCCTCCTCCTCCTCCTCCTCCTCCTCCCTCCTCCTCCTCCTCCTCCTCCTATTCCTTCTCCTCCTCCAGGTGTAAGGCCGGCGCCTCCTGAGAATCAGCCTTCTTCGAAGAAGACCTCCTCCTCCCTCCACCCCCCTGTGCGCGTCGCCAACAGCTGTTCGCCGACAGGGGCCCGATATCGAAAAAGAGAAAACGCCATACACATAAGCTTTTGGCGCTGCGCTCCTGGGCCCCTACCGGCGGCACCGCTGGCGCCGCCACTGGCGCGCTCCACGCGCCAAGGGGGGGTGGAGGGTTTCTCCGAAGGGTTTAGGCGACCCGTCCTCCTCCTTCTCCTCCTCCTTTTTCTCCTTGTCCTCCTCCAGTTTCTCCTCCTTCTCCTCCTTCTCCTTCCCCTTCTCCCCCATCCAACAATCCTCCTCCTCCTCCTCCTCCTCCTCCTCCTCCTCCTCCTCCTCCTCCTCCTCCTCCTCCTCCTCCTTGGGTCGCCTACGGCCCCGGGGGAACCGTGCAGGGGGGGGAGGGTGCAGCGCAGATCCAAGAAATCCGCGCGGAGCGCCACAAGTTTGTGTTGATGGTTTATTTCCGTTCCTGTGATTGCCGACAGCGGCCCGATAGTCCAGCCCGCCCAGGAAGGTGCGGTGTTGGGACTGGGGTCGCCCATCGCCGATTTATCGGCGATGCATGGCCGAGAGACCCGGCGTCGTGATTTCTCTCAATGCGAGGTTCCTCAGAGTCTCGGCCCATCCCCCAGAAGAGGGTTCTCATCCCGAACCGTTTTTTGAAGGTCCCGGGGCCCGGCGAGGGCCCCTAGAGGCAGACAATGGCGAAACATCTCCCGTCCTGATTTCTTCATTGCTCGAGGGGGTTTGGGTACTCCAGATTTCGTAATAACCCTCCCCCGACCGGCCGCCAAATGGCGCCCGGCCGCGCGCGCTGCTCGCCTCCCCGACGCCGCAGGCGCTCGGGGTGGACGCCAACGCCGTCCGGCACGTGCCAGCCGAGGCGTTCACGGGCGATGGCCCCGCAGCTGCGGAGAGCGGGCTCGTCCGTTCAGAAACTTTCGCTCTTCGCGTGCCTGGCCTCCCCAGTCGTTGGCACTGGCGACGCCCGCATCAAATTGCATTCTATACGTGTATTATTGTCCTTCCTTTCAGTCCTCCTTCCCTGTCGCCGGAGGAGGAGGGGGAGGGCAGGAGGAGGAGGAGGAGGAGGAGGCGGAGGAAAGGGAGGGGAGGAGGAGGAAGCGGAAGAAAGGCGTGGGAGGACAGAAGAGCGAGGAGGAGGAGGAGGATGAGTAGTGGGAGGAGGACAGGAGAGTGAGGATGAGGAGGAGTAGGAGGAGGATGCGGAGGATGAGGAGGAGGAGGAGGAGGAGGAGGAGGAGGAAAAGGAGGAGGAGGAAAGGGAGGAGAGGACCGTGGAGGAGGAGGAGGAAAAGGGGGATTTGTGTGGTCTCGCGGAGGTCGTCTCCAATCATATAGCAGTGGGCTTGTGCACGGCCAGTTCGCTCCAGCCAGCTTGCTGCTGCTGCTGGTGCGATCCATTTTTACCATTCGTTCCGCTCCGCCCTGGCAGGAGGTGGCGGTGGGCGGTGGAGCCGCGATGAGCTCCACCGAGGACCCTGCAGTAAGCCGCTTCCGAGGGCGATCATGGGTCGAGCTCTCCGAGGAGGACGCGGCAGAGCCAGGCCCGTCGCCCGGCACGGGTGGCTGGGGAAGTGAACTGTTCTTATGTGCAGGATTCGTGGAGGTGCGCGTCTGTGCACCGACTGAACCCATGCTGATTGTGACGTTTCCGGAACCGGCTGCGTGCTGATGGCTTCGCGGCGCTTTCTTTTTGCGAAGCGCAATCCTTGTCGACGATCCTCAGAGGTGCTTGGGATGAGTCTCGGAGTTCTGCAGGCACTAGAGCGGCTGTCCAACGCTTCTGCTACAACGCAGCGTCCCGTTGAGGCTTGTTTTCTTCATTTCCTTCCATGTATTGTGGTGTTTTCTTGGCGCTTCGTCAGAACGTTTTTGTGACGAGGTATTGTTACCGTGCTCTTGCATTTGCCCAGGCTCGCACGAGGCTGAGGCGATGAAGCGCGAGTACGTTCATCCTTTTTGCCGGCGCGTGGGATTGGGGGATTTTGTTTGTCGGGGCCGTTGCTTTGCGCGTGCATTGTCTGGAGTGTTGTCCATGAAGGGCGGCGGCTGCAGACGTGAACGTTTGGACGCGGTGAGGCGCGGGAGCACAGAGCATGGGAGGCGGTTCGTGCCAGTGGGTCGCACCGTGTCGCGCGTTGCTCGGGGTGCACGCACGTGCCGATTGCCAAACAGGCAGTAGCATCAGGGGAGCGGTCCTCGCGTTGGTCCGTTGGTAAAGCTATGTGACCGGGGGCGCAGGCCGTGCTGGTTCCACGTTCGGAAGACCTGCACGAAGGGCCCCGATTGCGAGTTCTGCCACCTGGAGCACAAACGTGCCGCCAGCTAGCAGCGACCGCGTTGGGGTGTGGTGCATTCGAAAAACGCACGGCGGAGGTCTGTTGAGGTGGCGCGCGCGAGCTCGTTCGGTCAGTATTTGTCTCGAGAGAGCATGGTGGGATCTCGGAACACACTGGGGAGCGCGCGTGAATAGCGGTGAAGGAAAGATCTGGCGAGCGGCCCCTTTGGCGCGAGGTACTGGCAAGCGGGGGCGGCAACGAGTCCAACGGACGTCCGCAGGCGCGCGCGCTCTCTGCGGGGCGCGCGCGCAGGGGTGTGTTTCGGCAGGACGGGCGCTGGAGGGTTTCACGATTACGTGACAGGAGGGTGGGTGGTGTGGGGTGGGGGGGGCGGGGGGAAGAAGGGGGGGGGGAAGGGGGCGGATGAATCTGGCGCGTGCCCAAATTTTGGGAAGCCTCGTAATGAGACAATTAGCATTGCTTGGCATCTGTTGGCGTTCCATAGCATCAGAAGGCGTTGCTTGGCATTGCGTGCCATTGACAGGCAATGCGTGGCATTGGGAACCCGAAAAAACAAATCCCAAGGAACCACAGAGCAAAACCGAGGAACCATTGCCAAGGCACGAAGGACACAGCACCAAGGAGCCACTACCACAAATTTTGGGGACCCTCCCGGAGAACGCCTAAAACGGCTTCTCCTCTGTCCTCGTCCTCCTCCCCCCTCCCTCCGCCCCTCCTTCCTTTTTTTTTTTTTTTTTTTTTTTTTTTTTTTTTTTTTTTTTTTTTTTTTTTTTTTTTTTTTTCCCCCCCCTTTTTTTTTTTCCGAGAATGGCGACGGCTCCCCCGAGGAATAGGAGAAGTGGATGGGGGGGGAGGAGGAGGTGGAGGAGGCGGTGGAGGAGGAGGAGGAGGAGGAGGAGGAGGAGGAGTAGAAGGAGGAGGAGGAGGAGGGGATGGAGGAGGAGGAGGAGGAGGAAGAGGGGGAGGATGAGGAGGAGGTGGAGGAGAAGGAGGGGAAGAGGAGGAGGAGGAAGAAAGGGAGGAGGAGGAGCAGGAGGAGAAGAGGACGAGAAGCAGGAGGAGGACAACGGGATGAGAGAAGAAGGAGGAGTAGGAAAAAGGAGGAAAAGGAGGAGGATGAGGAGGAACTTAGGGTTGGACGGACTTTTCGTTAGGATCCAGTTTTCGTAGTTGTTGTTACTTTTGTAATCGTGTTTTCGTATTTTTTGGCCTTGGAGGCTTCTGAAAAGTCGGGCCCGCGAGTGGAGAACAGCGTCGGGTAAGCCCGTGGAGAGCTCTGGGAGCCAGCTTCGAGCAGAATTTCGTCGGACGGAGCGCGGGAGGATGCCGTGGATCGACTCTGACCAGACTCGGAGCCTTTGGTGCGCGCCGCTGCTCCGTCCTTTCCTCCTCCTCTTGTTCCTTCTCCTCCTCCTGCTCCTCCTCTTTTCCTTCTCCTCCTCTTCCTCTTTTCCTCTGTTTCGTTTCATCATAATCGTTGCTGTCGTCGATGTCGCTGTCCGGCTCAGCTGGGCTATCCTGCGTTCGTCGGAGCCCATGGGGCGCAGGAGGAACACGCAGCCGGGCGCTCGATTGGCGCCGGCTGGGGCGGCGCCGGCAGAACCTGGCGTGGTGCCCGCAGTGCCGCAGCAGGAAAAGGGGAACAGAATGCAGTAAATCGTCGAAGTGGTTTTTTTTGTGTATCCCACTGGTCTTCGGTTCATCCCGCCGCCGTGTTTGGGTTGTTGGGCAGAAGCTTCCCGGCAGAACCTGGCGTGGTGCCCGCAGTGCCGCAGCAGGAAAAGGGGAACAGAATACAGTAAATCGTCGAAGTGGATTTTTTTGTGTATCCCACTGGTCTTCGGTTCATCCCGCCGCCGTGTTTGGGTTGTTGGGCAGAAGCTTCGTGTTCGTTGGTTGAGGTCTCGCGGGTGGCCCGCCGGGTCCTCGGCAAACTCGACAGATGCACGCCTAAACCACCGAAAGCTTTAGCAATGTAATGTCCGGGCTGTGAAGAAATGAGTAGGATAGAGGATTGAGGAAAGGGGAGGCAAAGGCTCTGAAGGCGCGTTCACTTCGTGCCGACAGGGTTGAAATTGACGGGGAATATGGTGTTCCGTTAGGAGCAGGCGTCGGCGGCGCCAGCTCTGGGCGCTGTCGTCGCGGCGGCGAAAGCGCTCGAGGAGACCGTGCGCACGCAGGAAGCTGCGAGGGCGGCCAGGAAGGCAGAGAGGTCCCAAAAGGCAAACGAAAAAGAAGAGAAGAAGGCGCGGGAGAAAGAAGAAGCTAGGCAGGAGAGGCACAAGCAAGAGGAGCGGCGGCGTGAAAAGGAGGCTGCGAAGCCGAAGTGGAACCAGCTTCAGGAAGCCGAACAGGAGCGCGGGGGCGAGCCGAAGAAGGCGCAGAGGAAAACCGAAGAAGAGGCGGAGGTGGTCAAAGAAAGGTTCGCCCATGGGTTGGAGGCGCTGGTGAAAGCCAAACAGGCAGCGCAAGGGTGCCAAAAACGGGCCCGGGAAGCTGAGGAGAAAGCCCAAGCGACGCAAAAGAAGGCCAGGGCGCTGACAGCCGCCGCCAAAAGTTACGCGCGCCGGGCGCGCGAGGAGGCGGCGGCTTCGCGCGAAGCAGGAGAGAAAGAAGTGGCAAAGGCGCGGGAGGCGCGGGAGCTCGCCGAGGCAAAGCGGGCGCGCGCCGAGCAGCTGGCGGAGCAGGACGAGGGCGGTAAAAGGGATTGTCGTCAGAGGAGGACGGATCGCAGCAAGCATGTCAGGAATTGCTACGGTTCGCGGCCCTCCTCTCCCGCCACTCCCGGCATTTCCGCATGGCTTCGCGCCAGGCGGAGGAGAGCCGGGATATCGAGATGGAGAAGCGGCAGGCCCTGCAGAGGGAGGTGCAGCATCTCCAGGCTCTCGTGAAGGCGGAGTGCGACGCGAAGTTGCGGGCGCGGTTGGTTCCGCGGTGAGCCGGCCGCTAGTGTGACGTCCTAGAAGGATTGCTAGTGGGTAAGACTGATGTCGGTGGTAGTAGTAGTCTTGGTACTACAAGTAGGAGTAGTAGTACGAGTAGTAGTACTACGAGTAGTAGTAGCCGTATTAGTAGTAGTAGTACTAGTAGTAGCAGTAGTAGTAGTAGTAGTAGTAGTAGTAGCAGTCGTGGTAGTGGTGGTAGTAGTAGTAGTAGTACTAGTAGCAGTGCTAGTCGGAGTAGTAGTAAAGGTAGTCGTAGAAGTAGTAGTAGTAGTAGTAGTAGTAGTAGTAGTACTAGTAGTAGTAGGAGTAGTAGTATTCGTAGTAGTAGTCGTAGTGGTCATGGCAGTAGTAGTAGTACTAGTTGTACTCGTACTAGTAGTAGCAGTAGTAGTAGTACTAATAGTAGTAGTAGTGGTAGTAGTAGTAGTAGTAGTAGTAGTTGTAGTAGTAGTAGTAGTAGTAGTAATACTACTAGTAGTAGTCGCACTAGTAGTAGTAGTAGTAGTAGTAGTAGTAGTAGTGGTAGTAGTAGAAGTACTATTAGTAGTAGTATTAGTAGTAGGAGGAGTAGTAGTAGTAGTAGTAGTAGTCGTAGTAGTAGTAGTAATAGTCGTGCTCGCAGCAGTAATCGTAGTAGTACTAGTACTAGTAGTAGTTTGTACTAGTAGTACAAGTAGTATTAGTAACAGCAGTAGTCGTATTATTATTAGTAGTAGTATTAGTAGTAGTAGTAGTAGTAGTAGTAGCAGTAGTAGGAGTAGTATTAGTGAAAAGAGTTGTTTTAGTAGTAGCAGTAGTAGTATGAGTAGTAGTAGTAGTAGTAGTAGTAGTTGTTGTTGTTGTTGTAGTAGTAGTAGTCGTAGTAGTAGTACTAGTAGTAGTAGTCGTCGTCGTAGTAGTACTAGTAGTAGTAATCATAGTACTGGTAGTAGTAGTGGTAGTAGTAGCCGTAGTAGCAGCAGTAGTAGTAGTAGTAGTAGTAGTAGTACCAGTAGTAGTAGCAGAAGCAGCAGCAGCAGCAGCAGCAGTAGTAGTAGTAGTAGTAGTAGTAGTAGTAGTAAGAGTAGTAGCAGTAGTAGTAGTAATACTAGTAGTCGTAGGTGTAACAATAGTAGCTGTAGGGATAGACGTACGAGGAGTCGTAGGTGTGTGCTCCTCCTCCTCGTCCTTCCCTTCCTCCTCCTCCTCATCCTCCTTCTCCTCCTGCTCCTGCTCCTCCTCTTCCTACTCCTCCTCTCCCTCCTCCCCCTTCCTCTTTCCCTCCTCCTCCTCCTTCTCTAGGAGAGCTCTTCACTTGTGAGTGTGTTTTCCCCAGGGATCGTGGCCCTGGGAGCGCGGGAGGCCCACTCCATCTTGCGTTGTCATTGTGTGTCCCGACAGCCGCCAGGATTCGACGATTTTCGGCGGGGGCCCTCGGGGCGTGCACTTCCTTTTGTTTTTGTAAGGAACGACCCGCCCCGGCAGCGCGCACCCCCACTGAGTTACGAAGGCGTCGTGGCCCCGAGGGCGCGGATCCTTTGTAATTCACGAGGGGCCTCTGCGCTGAGAGAGCGGCGCCCCCGGTCCTTCCGCGGCCGACCAGGAGGAGGAGGAGGAGGAGGAGGAGGAGGAAGAGGGAGGAGGGAGGAGGGACGAGGGACGAGGGAGGAAAGAGGAGGGAGGAGGGAAGAGGGAGGACGGAGGAGGGGGAGGGAGGGAGGGAGGAGGGAGGAGGGAGGGAGGGAGGGAGGGAGGGAGGAAGTGAGGAGGAGGAGGGAGGAGGAGGAGGAGGAGGAGAGGAGGAGGAGGGGGAGGGAGGGAGCCGGAGCCGGAGAGGGAGGAGGGAGGAGGGGAGGGAGGAGGGAGGAGGGAGGAGGGGAGGAGGGAGGAGGGAGGAGGGAAGAGGAGGAGGGAGGAGGAGGGGAGGAGGAGGAGGGAGGAGGGAGGGAGGAGGGAGGGGAGGAGGGAGGAGGAGGAGGGGGAGGAGGGAGGGAGAGAGGAGGAGGGAGGGGAGAGGAGGAGAGGGAGGAGGGAGGAAGGAGAGGAGGGAGGAGGGAGGAGGAGGAGGAGGAGGGAGGAAGGAGGAGGGAGGAGGAGGAGGAAGGAGGAGAGAGGAGGGAGGGGGAGGAGGAGGAGGAGGAGGGAGGAGGGAAGAAGGAAGGAGGAGGGAGGAGGGAGGGAGGGAGGGAGGGGGAGGGAGAGGGAGGGTGTGGGAGGGAGAGGGAGGGAGAGAGGGAGAGGGAGGGAGAGGGAGGGAAAGGGAGGGAGAAAGAGGGAGGAGGAGGGAAAGGGAGGGAGGGGGAGGGAGGGGGAGAAGCCCTTCCCATCCCTCCCCCTCCCACCGCCTCTCTCCCTCTCTCTGCTTCGGGTCGCCGGATAAGCCCTTCCCTTCTCTCCGTGCTTCGAGTTGCCAGGCTCGCTCTGGAGGGGCACCTCCGCGGTTCGGGGCCTCGCTCCCGGGGCCGGGGCGTGCCAGGGGGGCCATCGTTGTATTCGTAATAGCATGAGTTGTAATAGTCGGAGTAGTTGGAAGAGAGCTGGACGGCAACGCTTGCCCCTCGCAGTTGTAGGCAAGGCGGCTTCCTGTGAGGGCGTCGCCGATACCTGGTGCTACGGCGAAAAGGCGGTGTCTGAAAGACGGAGCGGACACGAGGATTGGCATGCCAGCGATGTGGGAGTAGTTCGTGGAATTGGAGAGTCCGGTGTCCTTATGCTTTCTCGCGCTGCGCAGCAATGTGACGCATGCGCGGGACGCTTCGGGGTAGAGGATGCGCCGTCGATTTTCCCTGATAAAGGCTCCAGCTTTCAGAGTCCCAATGACAGATCCAGGGCGAGTTCGCTGTTCGACCGTTTCAGAAGGTTCCCGCGGTTGCGGGGGGGGGAAGGGGGCATGCGGAGCACAGAAAAGGGGGGCGAGGAGGAGGAGGAAAATCGGGAGAGGAGGGGGGGAGGGAGGAGGAGGAGGAGAAGGAGAGGAGGAGGAGGAGGAGGAGGAGAATGAGGAGGAGGATGAGGAGGAGGAGGCGGGAGGAGAGGAGGAGGAGGACGAGGAGGATCAGGATATGGAGCAGGAGGAGCACCGGGGAGGCAGGGAGGGGAGCAGGCGAATCGGGGAAGGAGGTGCGGGCCCAGGGGTGGGAGGAAGCGGACGGAGGAGGAATGGGCGAAGGATGCGGAGCTCGCCGCGCGGTGCATTCGTGTCACGTTTATGAATGTTTGTATGTCGACATATGTGTGTCTGCTCATTGAATTGCGTTTTTACCAAAGGGGCTCTGCGTCCTGGTGCGCCGTCGAAAGGTCGCCCATTTATTCGTGGTATAAGCCGTTCGGAGTCAGCCGTTGTCTGACCGGCCAGACAGGGAGGATGTGGCGGAAGAGGAAGAGGAGGAGGAGGGAAAGAAAAAGGTGGAGGAGGAGGAGGAGGTGGAGGATAGTAGGAGGAGGAGCAGGAGGAAGAGGAGGAGGAGGAGGAGGGGGAGGAGGAAGGGGAGGAGGGGGGGGAAGGGGAGGAGGAGGAGGAGGTGGAGGAAACAGAGGAGGGAGAAGAAACGAGAAGGAGGAAGTGGAGGATGGGGGAGGAGGAGGAGGAAGAGGAGGAGGAGCAGGAGGAGGAAAGGGAGAAGGAGGAGGAAGAGGAGGAGGAGGACGAGGAGGAGGAGGAGGTGGAGGAGGAGGAGGAGGAGAGGGGGGAAAAAAGGTTGAGGAAGAGAACCGGGGAATGAGGGAGAGGGAAAGGAAGAGGAGGAGGAGGAGGAGGAGGAGGAAGAACGGGAGGAAAATAACTGAAACGAAGCGGGGGTCGGAGGAGGAGGGTCGGGTCGAGGAACTCGCCGCGCGCTTTGGCTCAAGGCTCGTCGTCGCCTTGAGCGGCTGCAACAGAGCCCGCGGGCCTGGGCGCGCCCGTGGCCTTTGGGCGGGCGGCCGCGCGGGGTGGCCATGGCGCACCTACGCGAAGAAACGGTTTTCACCGGTTTGACCGAATCAAACCGAGGCCTTACCAGCGGGCTTAAAACGCTGAGGTCCGTACCGGGAGGACTTAAATCACCCGAGGCCCTTGCCGGCGGGGTTGAAACGCCGAGGTCTTCGGACTTGCGAAGTGGGGGCTGTGAAGGAGGGCGGCCCTGCTTTCGGAGCTCTGAGACGACGGTGGTACGCCTTGGCGTGCACATCGGAGAACTCGAGGTGACTGTTGGCCGTGGAGGCTCGCAGCGTCTTTGGTGCTGGGCGGAATTGCGCAACGAGCGCGATGTGTTTACTGTCGACGAAGCTGCGCGGCCGGGCGTGATCAAGCATGAAGGCCCTGCGAGGCCGCAACGCAGCGTGGAGGTTTCAGACTGGGGGCGTGGCTTGCACCGCGGCGCGTGTAAGGGTGCGCCCAGTGCGGCGGCGACGCTGGCGTCACGTCCTGTGGCCTCCGACCTCGCGGCGGACGCTGGCGTTCGCGGAGGTTCGCGAAGTGATCTCCATGGGGCGCGCGCTGACGGAGTGAACAGCAGCGCAAGGTACGGTCGCACTCCATCGCGGACGCTGCAGCAAGAAGCGCTCGCCGAGATGGAACGAGGGGGCCAGGGAGCCGTGGTCGTCGTGCGTCGAAGTGAAACTAGGATCGATGCGTTACATACTCTGGAGGAGGCCCACGTGCATGGCTCCCGCAACAGAAAGCTGTGTGCGGGTCGGTTGCGTTGCGCGCAAAATCTACGCGCCGACGGCACATTCATCGTCCGACCACTCCAGGTGGGCGGAGTATACGACCATACGGGCGTGGCGAACTGGGCCTCAGGCAGTGCCCTTGCCGGATGCGCGGTCGAACAGGACGGAGGCCTTTGCAGCGCCACCTGGGGGAATTGGTCTGGGGTGACCCTGACGCTTGCGCACGCGAATGCATCCCCTGCTGTTGCACTGTTGGAGGTGTGCGCCCAGCTGGGGTCGAGGACCGCTGTGCGGGCGCTGAAGCTCTGTCGTGCTGCTGCTGGTCGATGTCGCGTTTGTGATTTGGGTGCGGTTGCTGGCCGGTGTCGAGTTGCTGGCCGACTCGTGTATGCAGACTGTGGGTGTAAATATGAGAGGGCGTCACCGTCGCGGCCTGGTGGAATTGGTATCAATGTTGAAGACGACTTCGGTTATTGTGGTGGCGGTGCTCCTTGTCTCTGTCGCCGTCGTGTTGGTACTGCGTGCTGTCGTGGCTGTCGTTGTGGTGCTGCTGTAGTTCATGGTCGTGGTAGCGGGTCCAGGGCCTGCTGCAGCATCCGCCGAGTGTTGTGTGCAGGCTTGTCGTATGAGAGTGCATCGGCGTCTGACTGTTCGCCTGAGTCAGAACGAGCGCCGCCATGGCCATGGTTCAGAGAGTCTTTCAGATGCACAGAGAATGGCCGCCCTCGTCGATCGTCGTGCCGTTTTGGAGAGGCGTCACCATCGCGATTTTTCAGCATGTGCTCTCCGTGTGGTGTCGTTCTGTCTGGTGCTATGTATTGTCATCTGCGCGTGGAAGGGTGCGACGACCACAGATTGGTAACTGTGAGTGTGTCTGCCCGTCTGCTGAGCTGTGTCTCCGAGCGTCATCCCGTCTTTCTGTCTTGGAGTTCTCCCGCGTGTCTGTCTGTCAAGTTGTTCGACGGTGCTCATTTTGGTAGGCTTGTTGGGCGCGGTGGTGGTGTTGCGGTTTGTGTCTCCAGCGTGGGTGAAAGTCCCGTGCTCGCAATTCTGCGCCTGTGTGCCCAGTTGGGGCCCCCCACTGCTCGGAAGGGCCTTCGCAATTGGAGAAACAGTGTCCACTGTGAAACGCTGGAAGAGTGCGTGGCGTTGACGCAGACGACGCTGCAAGGCGCCACATTGGAGTGTGGATTGAATGGTTGTGGTTATTGGGAAAAGGTGGCATGCGCGTGGCCGCTCTTTCCGCCGGCCGTTGCAGAAATCTCGGAAACTGCGCGTCTGGGTAAACCTGTAGCGATGCCCCCGCTGAAACGGTTGCAGAATCCAAAGAACTACTGCTGGATCAATGCGGCGTTACATGCTGTGTTCGCGCCGCGCCTCGCGCGCGACGCGGTTCGGTCAGTCCCGTCTGCGCCTGCGAGGTGTTGGGACTGGTGGCGTTTTCACAGGCGGGGGCGGGGCGGTGGGCAAAGTCGCCAGGAGGAGCCAGATTTTGACGCGCTGTTCGGCGTCGCCCTCCGCGAGCTGACAGGCGACTTGCAGAGCCGACCTGTTCTTGCCTCGGCGGTCGCGCAGGTGTTCTATCGCCGAACACAGGAAGATGCCCACGAATTTCTGATGGAGCTGCTGGACCCCGACCGAGCGAAGGTGGTGGCCGTGCCTTTCTGCTACGGAAACACAGAATCGATTCATTGCAGGGGCGCGTTATGTGAAGGGGAGATAGGCGTGAAGGAACTGCGGCCGCGGACATGCGTGGAGGTGCCGGTGCTGACCTGTGAGGGCGTGCCGATCACCGCTGCGCAGGGCGCGGTAGATGAGGCCTACCGATCGTCGGAGATTGATGGAGATTATAGGTGGGAGTGTCCGCGAGCGTGCGGCCATGCTGTTGCGGAGAAGAGGATGCGGATGACGAGGGCGCCAGGAATTTTGTGGGTGCAACTGAAAAGATGGACGTGGGACGTCGGTGCAGCGAAAGAGATTCTGCACTCGCACCACGTGAGGCCATGTCGGCATGTGCGCGTTGGAGGCGCCATCTACGCATTGCGGAGTTGCGTGTTCCATCGCGGGCAAACTGCGCGACAGGGACATTACGTATCCGTGTGCGCGAGCTCTGTAAATGGGCAGGAGAAGTGGTTGCTGCGAGATGACGCAGAGGTGAGCGTCGTGGAACATCCGGCGGACACAGCGCTTTGGCAAGCGGACGAGAATATGAAAGTGTACATGCTCGTCTACGAACGCGTCCAAAGTCCAGGCGAGCCGTCGAGCTCGTCGGCGCAGCGAACAGCAAGCGCCATGGCCACGAATCGACCAGGGGTCGTTGCGGAGAGCACGGGGGGCGGGGGAGTGGCGGGTGTGACAGGGGGTCCCGAACGCGCGGGTTCCAGCGGAGATGAAGGAATTGGCGCTCCGCGCGATGCGGCAAGGCGCGATAGGGTCGGGCAGGCGGGCACGGCCAGACGCGGCACGGAAGATACCACACGCGCAGAGGAGGGGCCAGGCGAGCATGAACCGAGAGAGAAAAAAACGCGTGTGGGGGGGGACGAGAGCACAAACGCAGCAATGGGCATCGAGCGCATGGGAAAGACGCCGCGCGCGAATTTGGGGAGCGGCCTCGCAAAGGGCGAGGGCGATGGATCTTTGTGGGTGCAGGATGCACCGAGCACGGGCCCGGAACCGCTGTGCGGGATGTTTGTCGAGACACGCAAACGGCGGCGGGCTGGAGCAAGCATGGGAGCCAGCGGTACTGCGAGGAAGGCTTTGGTTGCAGCGTGGAATGGCAGGGAATGCAACGATGGGCCTGGGTGCGCTGGCAAATGTGCGAGTCCCGCGGATGGATCGGCAGTCGGCCGCGATGAGGAAACAGGTGGGCAGCAAGGCAACGACGAGGCAAAAGCGCAGAGCGTCGGAGACGGGGCAGCACGGCAAAAGGAAGGCCCTTCGGGGGGCGAGGGGGGCGGCGATGACGGCACGCCCGCGGCAGACTCCATGCAGAAGGCATTCTACAGTGTTCGCGTGGACGCGTCGTCGAAAGATCCTCGGCGGGCACGAGAAATCCCCGTGGCAGCTGCTGCGGCAAGTGTGCGGCGACACCCAACGGTGCCTGCGGATCCAGACGATCCCACCCAACCGTGGTCGCGAGCATTGGCCGAGGACATGGCTGTCGAGGTGCCAGCCGTTCACTGTGCGTTTGTGGGGTGTACGTGGCAGTCGGGGAACGTAGAAGACTTGTACGAGCACGTCCGCGAGGAGCACGGTGCCGTCGTTATGCCAATTGCCAACTTGATTCTTCCTGAGGACGAGGACGAGGATCTCCGTGTCGAAGCAGCGTACCATGCGATCGTGGCTCATGCCGTTCGGGGTGGTGCGCCGTTGTCGGCGCATTCTCTGCACAGAAGGAGTTTGGCCAGGTACGCGGAAGCAACGAAGCAGAAGAGCATCGCATCTCCGATCTGCTTTTTATGCGCGTGCACTTTTCCGTGGGTGGAATGCCGACGAGGGAACCAGATTTCCTGGGAACAGCCGTTCAAGGCATCCGAAGCGGACCCGACTGTAGTGAGTCATTTTGGAGAGTGGGCCATGTCAGAAGCGCAAGTGCGCTTCAGCGTCGACGCATACTTGCGAAACTACCGATTCGAACCAGGAAACGAAGCGTTGGACTTGGAAAGAGATGCGTGGTATCGAGAAGACTTCACCGATTGGCTCGTGGCAGTGCCGACGCCCCGCGGTGAAATGCAAATGTTGTGTTGTCCCGAAGATCAACAGTGCCACAAGGGGTGCCAGGAGAAAAGAGAGAGAACGGCATGTCCCGAATGCAGAGTGCCTCTTTGTGTGGAATGCAAGGCAGAGGTGGATGCGCCATATCGGTGGCGAGCCACTGCGATCCCAGCAGTCCCTCGCCGGAGTCTTGCGAATGACCTGATGGCGTTCTATGCGCCAGATCGCATGTACACAGAAGGCATGACAGTGATGGAAATGATTTGCTGCAGCCCTTGCATTACGTCGATGATCTGCTTTTCGTTGGAGGTGAAGTTTCAGAACGACCAGGAAAGCAGTAAGGGCAGGGAGGACTTGTTTGACAGCGCCGCGGGGTTCCACGCAGGGCGTCTGGCAGCGCGAGGGAATGCCACGAGCTTCATGTTACCTTGGCAGGGAATATTGCGAGAGCTCCGTCAGCTCGAGAAGGAAGAGCGCCAGGGAAGCGACTCGGCGGTGCCGATCATGGGTGATCGGTCGGGGTCGGTGGTGCAGATCCTTCTGAAAATCAACGACGCCACTAGTAAGGATAATCTGCCGCGTTTCATACATCAAGCGAATGTGCGGCGCGAAGTGGTGAAGCGCCACATCAAGATGATGAAGCAGCGCGGTCACCGGGCCTTTGTGAATGTGAACCTGGACGCGATGGAGAGAAAGGCTGAGCAGTTGCCGAAGGACGGCGTGCCTCCTGAGATCGTCCGGCTGCTGCCGCATGACACCGCGTTGGACAAGCTCATGGTGCAGAAGAATGCGACGCCCTGTGATGGGGCGCGAGACTCTGTGGGAGCGGCTGCGCGCGACATGGACTTGCGTACGCCGAATGCCGTCATGATGGAGAAGTCGTCGGTGGACGAAGTGGACGCGAACAAGTTGAGGCAGGGTGCGTTTGAGCATGTGTCTGGCAGGTCGCCGACCGCTGGGCACGAAGGTCCAGAGGCAGGCGCAAACAGTGCCGCACAGGCAGGTGCATTGGCAATGGAAGCCAAGAGCTTCGCATTGCGTCTAGCAAGCACGTGGACGGGCAGGTGTGACAGGCTGGAATGCCCCTGCGGTGGAGAGAGGGACGAGCGCGCTCTGGCGAGGACAAGCAGAATGGGAGACAAGGCTGCCAGCGTGGATACGAAGACTCTGCAGTTTCGGCTTTGGGAGATGATGGAAACGGACTCGTCTCGCATTCGGTACGTGGTGTATCCAGGCCGTGCGATGATGAATCAGTTTGTTCCCTGGTTTTTCGGTGTGGCATTTCCTTTCTGTTTCAAGTGCGGGGTGGGGATGCCGGACATGCCTGAGTGGCAAGAAAACGCACGACATCGACGTGGGCCCGCGGCGCCCCGCGTGGAGTTGGCTCTGTGGGCGCGCATCATGACGCGTCGAGTGGAGTCTCAGTTCCGTCGTGAGTGGCGGTTTGGTTTTACGCTGTCGTCGGTATTGTTTCAAAGTTCCGTGAATATGGCCCGGTCCGTCCGCTTAGCGGATTATAGAAAGGACGGAGAGACGGAATGCCAGTATTCGCAAGGAGAACTCGAGAAGGCAGCCGTCAGCATCGTAGATGCTTTGTATGGTACATACAAAGATCCGTCAACGGGCAAGCCCGCGAACGTTCGCGGAGATTTCTCGAAGCTGAAGTACGTGCAGTCGCTCGATCCGATAGCGAGAAAATTGGCTGCGGGAGCCAGCGCGGTCGCTCGCAAAATTGAAGGGACGAACGAGGTGCGGTCGCTGATGCGGTACGACACCCATGCTGCTAGAATCGCCCATGGGGTACCGCTATTTTTCACCATGTCCCCAGACGAGAGACACAACTTGGTAATGGTGCGGCTGTCACGGTCGCGAAAGAGGGACCCTGTGAATCGTCGAGAAGCGCGGGCGCGACACGGGCCAACGCATGGCGGGTTGTGGGAGCCGCCGCTGGCGCACGAGGATGATATCTCTGAAGGTGGCGAGACGAGGGATCGGACCGAGCAGGCGAGCGACGACGTGGACATGGCAGTGCGTCTGGAGATGTTGGCAGATGCCGTTCCCGCGTCGGATGCGAGAAGAGCCGTACTGGCTCGGGACCCGCTGGCGGGCGTTGACGGTTTTCGGGTTATCGTGGGCCTCGTATTCGAGTATATCTTGGGCATGCGGTATTGTCCGAATTGCCCTAACTGCGAATGCGCAGACTTGCTTGGCAGCAACGCGACGGCGGTGGGCGGGTGCTTGGGTCGTGTTGACGGAGTGTACGGTAGCATTGAAGCTCAGAAGTCGGCTGGAAGTCTGCACCTGCACGTACAAGTGTTCGTGCAGTGTTTGCACCAGCATACCCCGTTGCACGAACTGCTACAGCTGCCGACAGATTTGCTGAAAGGGCTTGTAGAAGAGTACAAGAGGTACAAGAGAAACGCGAGTCGTCAGGAGTACGCAGACGTACAAGGCTGGAGGGACAGGAAAACGGAGGTGGAGAAAGCCTGGCCCACGTACCGCGAGACCGCGGATCTGGTCGCAGCACCGGAGTATTTACATAGCGGCCATAGGACTAGGGTAGAAGAAACGGAAGGCGGCGAGAGGGAATCTACGAAAGGCAATGGGAGAACAGAAGATGGAGACACGGGAAACCAGGAAGGACGAACCTGGCTCGAAGAGTACCTTGGCGTCTGGGTGCAAAAGGGGCAGGAGTTTCGACAGAACCACGTGCACCAATGGTGTAAGCGTTTGCAGCGCGTGGTACCGTTGGCACATTGCCAGAGGAAAGACGACATGACGCAGTGCAAAAGCTTTTTTCCGCGGACGACGTGGCTCGTGGATCGCGCAGTGGTGTTGTGCCAAGGCTTTTTGAAACCGTGAGATGCCGCGAGCAGGGAGGAGGAACATGACAGGGTGCCTGCACGGGCCCATGAACGAAGAGAACCTAAACGGCACGCTGCCAGCGATGCTCAGCGGCGCGGTAGGATTGAATTTTAACAGCGACTTGCAGATCCCGTACAGGTTCCCAGTGACGGAAGCGACGCACGATAGCTGTGTGTGCGAAGAGCGGTGCTGGGAGACGGACCGACCCCTAGACATGGTGCTGGCAGCGCAGCGAGCACAGAATGCAGCAGCGGGGTATGCGGCGGACTATCAGTGCAAGCGGTGTGCCCCGTCGTTCAACGAGGTCAGGGAGATCAAAAAGGGCCACCACGCGCTGGCGGAGCAGACGAAGGACAGGACCGCGGCGTACCGAGCGAACAGGCACATGAAGAGATTTCTTAGTGACATGTACGGGAGAGGCGTGGTGCGGTCAGCGCAGGAAAGTGCGAATCTGCGAGCGTACCGAGACCCCAGAGACGTGACTGCTGCTGAGAGTATCAAGACTGCGAAAACAGCCATGATCCCCGGTGCAGAAGCCGTGCGCATGGCGGAACGGCTGTGTGCAGACGGGGACGGTGTCACCGTAGCGGCGTCGGGGTTTCTGGACGCGGACAAACGCGAAGGGTTGAAAAAGGTTCGAATTGTATCGAAGAGTCCAGTGTACTTGTATGGCATGCGGCCAGTGGACGCTCCTGGCGCGCCCGACTTGGCACACTTGTCATTGTATGAGTTTTTGCGATATTGGCGCATCGAATTGGCAGCATTTCCCCGAAGCGGAGCAGAGCTGGCAGCAGCTGCCAGCAATGAGTACCAGGCGGAGCTGACGCAGTCGGGGATTCAGAAGGTTCGCAGAGCAGACCAGGAGAGAGCGGAGACCGACGAAAGCGGGGCGCAGGCGGGAGCCCAGTTGAAAGCCGGAGTGGATTATGTGATCAAGGAAGGTTTGGGCAGTTATTCGTGGGTCCCGTTTCCAGATATTCCTGAGCTGGAAACTGCCAGGCACACGTGGGTGCTGGTGCGGAACGAGCGCCCGAGGAACCCGAGTTTCCATGGAGCGCCGCAGCCGAAGCACGGAGCGGGGCAGGAGGATAGGAACGGGCTCTTGTTGATGGTATATTTCCGGGCCTTCACACTTCGCGACGATGTCGACTGTGGAGTGCCGCACCTGCGGGAGTTCCGTGGAGCGCAGGGGTCGTGGGCGGAGGCATCTTTCGAGTGGTTAAGGAAAGGCATGCCATGTGAAGAAACAAAGAGGTATGTGCAAAATTACATGAGCGTGGTGGATTTGCGACCAGTCACGGACGAAGATCTTGTCAAGCACGAGGACGAGCTGTACAGCGATGAAGAACTGGATCCGAGAATTGTCGACGCGGCGACCAGGCGGAAGACGCACGTCGGAGGCACGTCCATGGAGAAAGAGGACAGGCGGACAAATGTACAGGCGGAGTGCGAAAAGGAGAAAAGCCGGGAGGCCATGGCCAGAGGCGACGCCGTGTGGGCCGAGAGGCCTAGTCGAAAGAATGGAAAGCGGCAGAAGCGCGGAGGGGGCGGTGCGTTGTGGTGGGATGACGCGGCAGTGCAGACAGCGCAAGCGATGGCGGCGGCGTCGAGGGCCGCAGAAGGCGGCGGCGCGGGTGGACAGGAAGGTGCTCCAGAGGTGGTGGCGGCCAAGAAAGCAACGGCGTCAAGTGTGCGGAAGTGGAGAAAAGAGCTCGCGGATAGCGGGTTGAACGCGGGACAGCGTAGCGTCGTTGAGAAGGTGGCAGATCGAGTGTTGGCGCAAGAATTTGGGAGTTCTGCGAGCGGAAAGAAAGCAGGGCAGAGCCGTTCTGATATGCACCCCCTCGTGTGGATGTTGCATGGTGGCCCGGGGACTGGGAAAAGTTTCGTCATTGACAAGATCCGGAAGGGGCTGTTCGAAAAGGAGCTGGGGTGGACGCACGGCATAGATTTCCAGGTGGCAGCGTTGCAGGCTACAAACGCGTCAGCTCTTGACGGCAATGCGATCCACAGTGCCTTTGGCCTTGGTGTAAACAAAACGAAGGAGAAAAGGGGCGCGGCGCGCGATGCTACCGCAGAGACGAAGAAGAAAACGAAGAAAGAGCAAGCGGCGCAGCGTATGTCACAGTGGAAGTGGCTGATTGTGGACGAGGTGAGCATGGTCAGCGCGAACTTCATTGCCGAGCTTGACTCACACTTGCGGTCGTGCATGTCAGCTGCGACAGACACGAAAGTAGATGCAGACGGCGTGGACAGGCCCTTCGGGGGCGTGAACGTGCTCTTTTGCGGGGATTTCTATCAATTGGAGCCGCCATCAGGGACAGCCATTAATGCGCTTCCGACGTCGTACTTGAAAAACGCAAGGAAATACGCGCCGGGTGCCACGGAGGACCACGGACAGTATATCTTTTGGGGGGCGGGTGGCGAAGGCGCAGTGCAGGGAATGACGGAGTTGACGGAGTGCAAGCGCGTGGAGGATCGAGACGACTGGTTTCTCGCAGTGCAGGACGAGTTCCGCCGAGGGGCGTTGTCGGAACGGACGCATAATTTTTTGCATGGCGCACCGACGGATGTGCCGGGGTCGTGGGTGAACGGTGCACCGCTGTGCGGAAACACGCGTTGTCTCCAGAACATAGAGGCAATTGCGAAGCAGAACGAGCTCGAATGTGACGCTTGCAAAGTTGAGCGGGAGAAGAGAAAGCTCGTGGCGACGTCGCCAGACGACCCGCGCTTTCGGGAAGTGAAATTTCTTGAAGCTGTCGCCATCTATGCGAATCAGGACATTCGTTGCCACGTCGGGAAGCAGAGAGCTGTGCAGTGGGCGAAGGAGCGAGGAGAACAGCTGCTGTGGGTCGCAGCCAGGGACCGCCCTTGCCATGAGGGGGAACAGAGGCGGCCGTACACGGTGGAGGATAAGATACGTTGGCTGGGGTACCACGAGAAGGAGTGCGCAAGCTTGCCCGGCTGGCTGCCGTTGGCCAAGGGGATGCCCGTGGCTTTGGGTGATCACTTGGATCGGTCAAAGAAGCAGCTTCTGCGGGGCCGCGCAGCGACGATCCACGGATGGGTGTTGCACGAGGATGACGTCGTTGGAGATGAAGACGAAGAAGTATTGAGGCATCTGCCGAGAGTGATTGTGTTGGACTTCGATACGAAAGAGTGGCACCTGCCAGGGTGGGAGCCGGGGCTGTATCCGATCTTCCCTTCGAAAGGCCGGCAATGGTTCTTGGACGGATACCGGAAGCATCCAGTATTAAGTGTGAAGCGCACGCAGTTCATGATCACTCCGGCTTTGGCAGTAACAGCGCACTCTGCGCAGGGCCGGACCATGGCCGCAGTGATAGCGGACCTGGAGACAGGGCGCGGCGTGAGTTGGATGTCAAGTTACGTTGCCATCACGCGCGTGCGCAGGCGGGAGAACCTGTTGATTTTCAGGCCTTTCGATAGGAGGCCGTACAACGCGGGGGAGATGCCAGGCACGCAGAAATTGTTGCAGGTGCTTCGCGGGGATAAAGTGGACTGGGATGGGTGGGAAGCGGAACTAATGCCACGGGACCAGTGCGAGCGCTGCCGGCGTAGGTTGTTGGTAGAGGCGTTCACGAAGTATGAATTCCAGAGAAAGGACAGGCCGGCGTTCTGTAAAGAGTGTACGGATGAAATGAAAAGCGGCGGCGAAAAATGGTGCACAACGTGCGGAGGGTGGGCATCGAAAGCAGAGGGTGATGACGCCGCGCGCCATGGTAGCGGTCGGAACGCGGACGCTGCTACCGACGACGGGCACGCGAAAACGGTTAGGACAATGTACTGCGCGAAGTGCAGCCATGTCAAAGCCAAGCAGAAGTCGCGGAAAGGCAACGCGAAGTGGAACGAGAGCGTCGGAACAGTGCGATGTTCGAGCAAGACGTGTCTGAAACTGTTTGAAGAGCAGGCGGAAATGTCGAATGCACAGAAGAAGCACAATGCTGCGGGGGAGAGGCTCTGTCGGAAATGCGCGGAGGAGCGGGAGAAGACGGTTACGCGGACGAATTGCGAGGCAGGGAATCGCAAACGGAAAGCGGAGGCGGACGCGAAGCCGCTGACGTGCGCGGCGTGCGGAGGAGCGTTCTCGAACACGACACATTTGAAGCGCAACCAAGTAAAAGAACATCGAGCTGCGAAAGGAGCGAAAGTGGTGTGCGGAGGTTGCAAGGAACTCGGGTTCACAGCGCGCAGTTGCCAGGCGTATCAGTGCAGTGGCGCGTGCAAGAGAAGACTACCGAAGTCGGCGTTCGCCGTGAACCCAGCCCATGTCGCGCGCGATGCCAAAAAGGGCACCCTGAAATGCAAGACTTGCACATGATGCCCAATGCGTCGTTCGGTGAGTCGGAACTCGTTTGGGCCGTCTGGGGGGGGGGGGGTCTCTTGGGGCCCGATTGGAACGCCGTCGGGGGCACGCGCCCAGGGGGAAAATCATCTGTGACAGGCTGCGGCCGGGGGGTGGCGGAGGAGGGAGGGGGAGGAGGGGGGGGAGGGGGAGGGGGAGGGGGAGGAAAAGGAGGAGGAGGTTGGAAGGGGAGGGGGATAAAGGGGAGGGGGGATGTGGGAAAACGAACGGAACAGAGCAAAAGCGAGAGCTGGCCAGGGAGAGGAGGACAGACAGCGTTGTTCGGCGCGAGCCCTGGCTTCCCCCTTTCCTCTGGGGCTGCGGCCGCGCGCCGCTGGCGGGGTCGGAGCCGCGGTTTCCTCCCGCACTTTTCCTCCTCCCCCCCTCCTTCTCCTCCGGTTTTTCCTCCTCCTCGTCCTCGTCATCCTCCTCCCCGTCTTGCTTCTCGTCCTTTTCCTCCTTCCCCTTCTCCTGCCATTCTTCCCCCTCCCCTTTTTTCTTCCTCGACCTTTTCTGGAGGTCTGGGTCTCGCCCTCTCTCTCTCTCTCTCTCTCTCTCTCTCTCTCTCTCTCTCTCTCTCTTTTTCTCTCTTTCCTGTCCTCCTTTCGGGGGCGGCCCTCCTCCCCCTCCTCTTTTTGAAATGCTATCGAGTGGCGCATGATCGTCTTCTTGTTTTTGAAGTTCAGTTGCGTGGACGCCAATCTGCTGTCCAACTCCTCGAGCGAGAATGGTTCAGGCTGTGCTGCCCGCACAGTGCCATTATATTTGATACATCCCCGCCTAGTCAGTCCAGGGTGAGGTTCCCCAAACAGCTGCTGCCTGTCTACCTGGCCCTTCGGCCTTCCTTGCTTCGTCGCTCTCTCTGCTCCGCATTCCTGTCCTCTTCCTGTTTTGTTTGCTTTGTTGTCGCACGGGTATGTGGCCCTGGCCATCACCTTATACATCCTTCTCCTCTGGCTGTGAGTTGGGATTTTGAGGGCGTCCACTCAGGGGCGCAGCCAATTGGACTGCAGGAGGCCTTCGTGTACGTGGGGCCGTTGCGCGGTCAAAAAATATATATCCTACTGGCCTTCGGCACATCCCGCCACCGTGCCTGCGTTGTGGGTATAAGGCCTCGTGGATGTTGGTTGCGATCTCGCGGTTGGCCTTTCGGGGGCTTCTGTGAGGCAGTTTTGGGGGCTTTTGGGGCCGTTTGGGGGCATCTTGGGGCCTCATTTGGGCCGCCCGGGGGCCTCCTGGGGCGTCGTAGGGGGCTCTTGGGGGCCCTTTGGTGCCTCTTTGGGGCCTCTTGGGGCCTCCTGAAGGCCTCCTGAAGCGGAAGACTCGAATTCTCACTTCGCGGTCCCCCTCTTGGGCACCTCTGGGGCCCGTATTGGGAACCTCTTGGGCCGTCTTCGGCGGCTCTTGGGCCGTCTTCGGGGCCTCTTGGGCCGTCTTGGGGCCGTCCTGGGGGCTTCTTGGGCCGTCTTGGGGCGGTATTGGGCGCCTCTTGGGCCGTCGTGGAGCGTCGGAGTACCGAAAGGGCGAGAAGGCCAAAATCCTTTGAAAACCAAGGGAAAATGAATGATTTTGGCCTCTCGGCGGCCTTTTGGGAGGCTTTTGGAGGCCTCTTGTGGCGTCTTGGCGGCCTCTTGGGCCGTCTGGGGCGCATCTTGGGCGTCTTGGGGCGTTCGTTTGGCGTCTCGGGACCCTCGTGAGCCGTCTTCGAGGCTCCTTAAGGCTTCCTTGGCCCGTCTTGAGGCCCTCTTGGCCGTCTTGGGGCCTCTCGGGGCCTTCGTGGCTCGTTTTGATCCCCTTGTGGGCACCAAAGAGCCCCGTGGTGCGCTCGTCTGCGGCCCGGGGGGGGGGGGTCAAATCGCCGGTTTGGGGCCCCTGGGGGGGGGGGTGAGGGGGGGGAACTATCTCACACGCCTAGAGACCCACAAGGGGTCGGCGGATTTGGATATCTTGGATAGCAGGGAGGAGGGATCAGAAATGATGGAGGAGGGTCAGGATGAGGAGCATGAGGAGGATAATGATGATCATGATGATGAGGATGAAGAGGATGAGGATGATGAGCATGATAATGACGAGGATTATCATGAGGATGACGAGCATGCGTGATGACTATGAAGATCCCAAGAGGGCCCCAAGATGGCTCCAAGAGAGCCCCAAGAGGGCCCCAACAGGGTCCCAAGACTGCCCCAAGAGCCCCCCCAAAAAAGCACAAAACGCACAAGATGGATCTTGGTATGGAACCCCATCTTGTGTTTTTTTGTTTTTTTGTGTGTGTGTGTGTGGTGTCGCCCTCTTGGGGCCCTCTTGGAGCCTTCTTGGGCCCTCTTGGGGCCATATTGGAGCCGTATTGGGGCCTTCTTGGGACTCTCTGTGGCTTTTCGATGGGCCCAAGAGAGCCCCAAGGCGGCTCCAACAAGGCCCCAAGAGGATCACAAGAGCGCCCCAAGGGGTGTCTGCACTTTGGGCAATCCGCAGACACCCTCTTGGGGCCCTCTTGGAGGCGGCTCGGGGCCGTCTTAAGGGGGGGCCCAAGAGGGCCCCGAGACGGCTCCAAGGGGCAAAGTATTAGACTCTAGGGTGGGTGGAAGGTGAGGGTGGGGGAGGCTCGAGGAGGGGCAATCTAACTGATCGCGAAGCGAATGCCCTCCCATGCCAGGCTGAAGTCATCTCCTCGGACTCCGATGTCAGCGATGCCGAGCTCGAGAAGTACTTCAACAAGGCATAGCTTCCGTTTACGCTCCTCCTCCGCTTATCCACCTCATTGTCCTCCTCCTCCTCCTCCTCCTCCTCTGACCTGTCGCGCTCTGGCCCCAGACCGCTGCCCTAACCCACTGGGATCGCACTCCTCCTCCTCCTCCTCCTCGCTCGCAGGCGCGAGCGGAAGATGTGGAGTGCGATCCCGCTGGATCAGAGGCCAGCGGCTACGTGTACAACGAGACATCGGGCACCTACGCGCGCGACGCGCCCCACCCAGGCGACGAGGTCGAGGAGGGGCAGCAGGAGGCAGCGCCCGCGCAGGAGGACGCTATGCTGTTTTTTTACTTCTCTGTGTTTTTTTTTTTTTGGTTATCTGTTTTATTTTTTTTTTTTTCTTTTTTTCTTTCTTTTTTTTCGTTTTCCTCCTAATTTTTTCTTTTTTCATCTTTTTCGTGTTGTTTTTTTCTTATTCTTTGTTTTTTTGTTTTTTTCGTCTTTTTTTTTTTCCTTTTTTTTTTTTATTTTCTTTTTTCTTTTTTTGTTTTGCCCTAACCCACTGGGATCGCACTCCTCCTCCTCCTCCTCCTCGCTCGCAGGCGCGAGCGGAAGATGTGGAGTGCGATCCCACTGGATCAGAGGCCAGCGGCTACGTGTACAACGAGACATCGGGCACCTACGTGCGCGACGCGCCCCACCCAGGCGGCGAGGTCGAGGAGGAGCAGCAGGAGGCAGCGCCCGCGCAGGAGGACGCGGAGCAGCAGGAGGCAGCGCCCGCCCAGGAGGAGGAGGAGCAGGAGGCAGCGCCCGCGCAGGAGGACGACGAAGAGGAGGAGGCGCGAGTGGTGAAGGATGAGGAGGAGGAGGAGCAGGAGCAGGCGCCAGCGGCAAAGGCTGCGGGAGCAAAGGCCAAAAGCCATGCGGTCAAGCGAGAGGCTGAGGGATCGGGGCCAGACGCGTCCTGGAAGCCACCACCCTACCACGAGAGTATGCAAGGCTTGAGGCCCAAGAAGGAGAAGAGGAAGGTGAAGGCGAAGAAGGGTGAGGTCAAGGAGGCGGACGCCGACCCTGACGCCTCGTCGGCCGCCGCGGTGCCCTGGCCAGCGATATCTATCGAGGCGCGCCCGAAGAGCAAGGGCAAGGGCAAGGGAAAGGACCCCGCCAAGGGCAAGGGCAAGGGCAGGGGAAATGACCCCCCCTCGGCGAGCAAGCCCGCCAAGGGCACGGCCAAGGTGAAGGCCAAGGGCAAGGCCAAGCAGAAGGCCGCGGACAGCCCTGCCGTAGGCAAAGGCGAGGGCAAGGACAGCCCTGCCGTGGGCAAAGGCGAGGGCAAGGGCTAGGACAGCCCTGCCGCGGGCAAAGGCGAGGGCAAGGGCAAGGGCAGCCCTGCCGTGGGCAAGGGCAAGGACAGCCCTGCCGTGGGCAAGGGCAAGGGCAAGGGCGGCCCTCCCGAGGGCAAGGGCAAGGACAGCCCTGTCGTGGGCAAGGGCAAGGGCAAGGGAAGCCCCCCCAAGGGCAAGGGCAAGGGCAAGGACACGTCCAAGGGCAAGAGCAAGGACAAAGGCAAGGAGGGCAAGGGCGTGATACAAAGCGTGCTGAAGAGGCCTGCGGCGCTGAAGACGCCAGGAGCGTGGCGCGAGGTGGACGAGTGCGAGGGCCCTGGCGACGAGGCCGAGGGAGAGGAGGACTCCTTCGAGGAGGACGCGGAGGAAGAGGAGGGGGACTCCTTCGAGGAGGACGTGGAGGAAGAGGAGGAGGATAACGAGGAGGAGGAGGAGGAGGAGCGTGAGGGGGAAGAGGGCCAGCGGCCCGACGAGGGGCAGGCCGAGGAGGGCGCAGGTCCAGCCGACGACGGCGGCGAGGAGCAGGACGAGGAGGACAAAGAGGGCGCAGGTGCAGCCGACGACGGCGGTGAGGAGGAGTGCGAGACAGTCCTTCGCGACAACGGCGACGGCGTGAAGTGCGCCAGGTACATGACGGACAAGAAGGGCGAGCTCCTCGAAATCAGGACTCGCCGCCGCGAGTACGAGAAGATCAGCGAGCTGCAGTTCCGCATCGCGGCGAAGAAGAAGGAGAAGGTGAACAAGTGGGCGATGATGGTGATGATGAGCGACCGCATGGCGGGCGAGCATCTGAAGGAGGCCATGGCCCTCGAGACGGGCCGCGACGCCTCGTGGGCCCTCATTGGCGAGGTCTTCGACAAGACTGCCGATGGGAAGGTCTTCACGAAGGAGGGCGCCAAGGCCATCCGCGACGCCTGCTGGGAGGAGTACGTGGGCTCCGCCGCAGAGGAGGACGAGGGGGACTAGACGAGCTCGACAGGAGATGGGGGGGGGGGGAACAGGGAGGAGGAGGAGGGAGGAGGAGGAGGAGGACGAGTAGCAGTCAGGACGAGGAGGAGGGGTAGGGAGCTAGGAAAGGAGTAGCACTCAGGACGAGGAATGGACTCCTATCCCTCTTCGCTCTTACCCCTCCTCCCTCCTCGCTCTTATCCATCCTTTTTGCTACACAGGTTTTCGGGCCAACATTTGGTATCGCGTTCTTGTGCCAATTGTTTAGTTTTGGTGTCGTGCACTTTCCCTTCGGGCCTTTCCATTCCATCCTCCCTCCTATCCCTCATCCCTCTGATCCATCCTCCCTCCTATCCCTCACCCCTCCTATCCATCTTGGTTCCTCATCCCGCATCCCTCTCCTCCCTCCTCCCTCCTATCCATCATCCCTCTTATCCCTCATCCCTCTGATCCCTCCTATCCCAGGAGGAGAAGGAGGAGGAGGCTGGGAGACTGCTAAATGATGAAAGTCAGGAGGGATGAGGATGAGGACGACGAGGGAGAAGGGACGAAGGGGACGAGCAGGATGACGACACCTATAGATTATCATTACCCCTGGGGGGCAGGGAGGAGGGTCGCCCCATCGAAGCCGCGAGGAGTTCTGGCACGCTGGTTCAGCGTCAAGCTCGCGATCTACTTCAGCGAGCTGGCCCATGGGAGCGGGAGTCAGTACGGTAGGGAGGGGGGAGGATAGGAGGGGGGATGAGGGATCGATAGGAGGCATAGGAGGGACAGGAGGAGGGAGAATGACAGGAGGAGGGATAGGAAGGGGGAATGAGGGATAGGAGGCATAGGTGGGACAGGAGGAGGGATAGGAGGGGGAATGAGGGATAGGAGGCATAGGAGGGGATGAGGGATTGGAGGATAGGAGCTGAGGTGATGTTACTACTCGAGGGGGTCACTTTCACCCCCACCCTGCTGATCAGGTGAACTTCCAGGGTTTCATCTTCTTCCTGCTGAGGTTGAACTTCCAGGGGTTCATCTTCATTCTGCTGAGGTTGAACTTCCCCCAGTTCATCTTCATCCTGCGCTGAGGGTGAACTTCCTCGTATCTTTTGGGAAGCGGCATGCCTCCCAGGCCGAGGTGATCACCAGGGGGAAGAGGATAAGGAGTAGGAGGAGGAATGGGAGGAGGAGGAGGAAGAGGAGGAGGAGGAGGAGGAGAGGACGAGGAGTAGGTGGAGTAGGAGGAGTAAGAGTGGGAGGAGGAGTATGAGTAGGAGGAGTAGGAGGAGTAGGAGGAGTAGGATGAGTAGGAGGAGTAGGAGGAGTAGGAAGAGTAGGAGGAGTAGAAGGAGTAGGAGTAGGAGACGAATAGGAGGAGTAGGAGTAGGAATAGGAGGAGGAGGAGGAGGAGGAGGAGAGGAGGAGAGGAGTAGGATAGGAGGAGAGTGTGGAGGGTAGGGAGGAGGAGGAGGAGAGGAGGAGGAGGAGGAGGAGGAGGAGAAGGAGGAGGAGGGGAGGAGTAGGAGGAGTAGGAGTAGGAGTAGGAGAGGAGACGAGTAGGAGGAGTAGGAGTAGGAGTAGGAGGAGGAGGAGGAGGAGGAGGAGGAGGGAGACGAGGGAGGGAGACGACTACGCCTCAGCCCAGGTGAGTGCCCCGCCCCGCGCGGGCGCAAGATCGAGCTTGGAGGCGCGTGCGAGGCCGGAAATAGCCTCGAGGAGGATGAGGAGGAGGAGGATGACGAGGAGAAGGAGGAGGAGGAGGAGGAGGGGGAGGAGGATCGGGCCAGACTGGTGACCCCGTGTAAGTACCTTGGAGGTGAGTCGTTCGAGCCCGATGGGGCCCAACGCACACCCGACCGAGAACTGAAGATGAGCCGTAGGATGAAGAGGAGGAGGGATCCCGAGGAGGACGAGGAGCCTAGGAGGGGCACGGGCTAGCCCAGAGACGCTCGGCGATATCGATCTAGCCCTGCAGGATTCGGCCTCGTCCTCGACAGTTCTCTCATCATTCCCTCGTTCTTCAAACCTTCGAGGGGGGTCCTCGGTTCCTCGAGCCCCCCAGGCGTAGGCTTTCGATCGACAGAGTTCCTCCTGAAATCACCCTCCTCCAGACCTCCTGAAATCACCCTCCTCCTGAAATCACCCTCGATCCTCAGGCGTACGGTTCAGATCCCGCGCCCGCGCGGCTGGGTCGACCTGGGGGCACAGGGCCCCGCGCGTGCAGCAGGCGAAAAGGGCAACCGAAAGA
This sequence comes from Prorocentrum cordatum, assembly GCA_963575745.1. Classification (NCBI taxonomy): domain Eukaryota; class Dinophyceae; order Prorocentrales; family Prorocentraceae; genus Prorocentrum; species Prorocentrum cordatum. Next base: position 3,037 of record CAUYUJ010017981.1, on the reverse strand, counting down.
AGAGCAGCTCAGGACGAAGAGGAGCAGGGGAAAGGAGGAGAAGGAGGAGGAGGAACAGGGGAAAGGAGGAGGAGGGGGAGGAGGAGGAACAGAGGCTCGAGGAGACAGGGGATCGAGGAGAAGGAGGAGGAGGAGGAGGAGGAAGAGGAGGAGAGGAACAGGAAGAGGAGGAGGAACGAGGAGGCACGACGACGACGACGACGACGATATCGAGGACGACGGCGAACGACGAGACGAGGACGAGGACGAGGACGACGACAACGAACGACGACGGCTACACGAGGCCGAGGACGAGGACGAGGACGAGGACGACGACGACGACGACGGCGACGGACGATAGGGGTGGCATCGGGCTCTTCGAAATCTGCAGAGGGACCAGCCCGCCCAACGCAACCCAACCCACCCACAACCCGCCCACCCCACCCGACCCAGGACGACCGAGCGCCCGCCCCCACCCAGCCCCACGAAAAGGCCCGACGCCACCCCACCCCCTCGGGCGGGAGCAGAGAGCGCGCGATGCCCAGGTCAGCCTGGGCATCGTCGGCGGCGCCGCAGGCGGACTCGCACTGGCAAGGGCTTTACCTGGCAAGGATTTTTCCACACACGCACACACGCGCAAGGCCCACTGAGGGGGCGGGGCGCCGATGGAGCTCACCTGGGGGTCGCGCGGTTCCTAATGTTTTTTTGTGTTTTAAATGTTTTTATTGTTTTTTCTTCAATGTTTTCAATGTTTTTAATGTGTTTAATGTGTTTAATGTGTTTCAAAGGTAAATTTTTTCATGTGTTTTTTTTTTTTTTTTTTTTGTTTTTTTTTTTTTTTTTTTAAAAAAAAAATATATTATATATATATATATATTATAACTATATTATATATATATATATATATATATATTTTATATATATATATATTATAGATATAAAGTTTTTTCATGTTTTAAATGTTTTTAATGTTTTTAATGTTTGTAATGTTGTTTTAATGTTTTTAATATAGTTTTTTTTAAAATGTTTTTCATGTTTTTCATGTTTTTCATGTGTTTCATGTTTTTCATGGTTTTTAATGTGTTTCTAATGTTTTTCTAATGTTTTTGATGTTTTCATGTTTTTAATGTTTTTCATGTGTTTAATGTTTTTGTTGTTTTTTAATGTTTGTCTAATGCTTTTTTATGTATTTTTAATGTTTGTCTAATGCTTTGTATATATATATATAAAATGTTTTTTAATGGTATTAATGTTTTTTTCGGTTTTTTTTTTTTTTTTTTTTTTTTTTTTTTTTTTTTTAAAAAAAAAAAAATGTTTTCATATTTCTATTGTGTTTTTAATGTTTTTTTTCAATGTTTTTTCCATGTTTTTCAATGTTTTTGAATGCAGACCGAACCCGTCCCCCGCGCGACCCCTGGGCGAGCCCCGCCCCCCCCCCCTTCGGCGGGCCTTGCCGCGTGTGTGTGTGCGTGCGCGTGGGCCCGCCCGCGCGCCCGCCCGCCGACGCCCGCCCGCCCGTCGACCAGCGGGCCCGCCCCGCCCGCGAATCACCCGCGCGCCGACGCCCCGCCCGCCCGTGAGTCGCCCGCGCGACCCCCGCCCCCCGCCCGCCCGCCCGCCCGCGCCCCGCGCCCCCCTCGATCACCCGCCCCCCTGCGCGCCACACCCGCCGAATGGTGCCCGATGGGCGCGCGCAGCAGCAGGCGAGAAGGGCACGTGCCGACTGATTGGATATTGCCACCAAAAAAAATGGAGGGGAGGGGCGGAGGAGAGGAGGGAGAGGAAACCGCCCAGGCCCCCTGGCGTCGTTCATTTTTCGGCGGCACCCCTTTTGAGACCCCGCCGCCATGGGGCCCTCTAGGGCCCTGGGGCGCGGACCAGGCCCAGGGCCCTGGGCCCCGATTGGACCCGAGGGGGCGGACGTGACGACGTCGGGGATCTGGGGAAGGAGTAGGTGCCCGCCGCGCGTGCGCACGCGCGCACGAATGCTCGCGCGCGCAGATATGACATTCCTGACGATTGGCGCGCTGGCTGACACGGCGGCACGCACGCACGCACGCACGCACGCGCGCGCGCGCGCACGCACGCGCGCACGCACGCACGCACGCACGCACGCACGCACGCACGCACGCACGCACGCACGCGCGCACGCACGCACACACGCGCACACACACATACACACATACACACACGCACACACACTTACACACAAACACACACATACACACACGCACACACACACACACGAGGGCGCGCGCACGCACACGCACACACGCACACACCCGCACGCACGCACACACGCACGCGCGCACACACGCACAAAATTTTCACGCGCGCCGACATGCCATTCCTGACATAACGCTCGTACGCTGATTTACACAACGTCACGGAACAACAGTAACACACACACACACACGCACGCACGCACGTGCAGACGCCAACGCGCACACGACATATGAATCCATGCCACACACACGCCACAGACAACATACGCAGCATGCACGTACATGTACCGATGTAGCTGCACACGAAACACACCCACACGCGACGAATTGGATATTGCCACCTGGCACCCGCGAGGGGTGAGCGACACAGTCCGAGTTCTGGGTGGCCCTTCCCCTGGGGGTTTATGTCTGTACATATATATATATATATGTATATATACAGCCCAGGCGATGGGCCCCAAGGCCAAGGATGCCAAGAAGGCCAAGCCCAAGTCCGCGCCCAAGACGGCGGAGGCGAAGAAGCAGGCGGCCAAGGAGAGGCGCGAGGCCAACCAGGAGCACGAGAATGCGATGCAGAGGCTCAGGACAGGGAGAGGGGGATGAACGAGGACAAGGGTAGGATCGAGGACGAGGAGGAATGAGGAAGGAGGAGGAAGAGGACTGAACCAAAACGAAAAAGGAAGAAGGGGAGAATGAATAGTACATTTCCGCCTCATCCCATTCCCATTCTAGTTCCCCCAGGGCCGTTCCCTTCCCCGTCCCCTGCCCCTCTTTTCCCCCTCCTCCTTCCCCCCCCCAGTCTCTTCCTCGCTTCTTAAGGGGGTAACTTTTTT
>CAUYUJ010017980.1:162927-212927 GCA_963575745.1 Prorocentrum cordatum | reverse complement strand
CATCATGGGATGACGGGGCGGCATGGCCGATAGGTATTGACGTCTAGGGTCCGCATGGATGCCATGAAGGCGCTACAATGAATCGCGCATTCGGGAGACGAAGCGACGGAAGAGACGAAAGAGCGCGACGAGGTGGTTTTGGTTGGGCACTGCTTTCGAACTCCAGCGGTTGTAAAATAGCATTCGGGACGCGGCATGTGCAGACAATGTTTCAGTCAACAAGCAGTTGCTCGAAATCGTGGACGATGGGATTCGTGAATATGCACACGATATGTTCAGTGAATGTGGCAAGGGAAGTCATGTAGGACCCTGGAAAATGTAAGCCATATTGGGCGGCGAACACGACTCTGTTTAACGGTTGCTGTTGTTGACAGGAGGAGCCTTTCAGTATGTTACAGGGTGGGTGTTGGGGACCGTGGTTCCATCTATAGATGCAGCACAAACAAGCGCCCGAACATCACGTACGACGTTTCCCTTGACCTGGGTTCGGTGTTTGATCGGGCCCCTTCGCCGCCGCCGCGGCCACCCTCCCTCTTCGGCGGCGTCCTCGTGAGAATGTAGATCTGCCGTCTGGTAACTTACGCCACCGCGCTACTGCCTCCGAGGTTGTCGCCTCATCCAGACGACGTGCGCGCAGTCTGCTGCTCGGGCGGAGGCCTCGCGCCTCCCCTGCGCAGACGTAGATGGAGGCGGTGGACTCGGGATCGCGCGCCGGGGCCTGCCAGGCCGCACGGCTCCAGCAAGAGACGGCCTCCTCGAGAGCTGGGCCCTCAGAGGCTGGCTCCAGCCATCGGTGGAAGCCCGCAGAATAATTACCCAGCAGCTCCCCAGTGCTGAGTACAAAATACAAGTAAGCAGACCCCAGGCATGAGCGGAAGTCCTCTGGGCCTGAACCGTTCCACAAGAAGGGGCGTGGCGGTCCGAACCGAGCAGATCCCACGATGCCCTTGAATCAACCAGCGCATTTCTTCAACCAGAAACCCGAGCAACGGCCATTGGGAAACAGAGGCCCTGAGATCCGACGTTGCGACAAAAAAGGACCACGTCGCGGACAATCGCGACCATATCATTAGACCTTCTCTTTCTGCTGTATTGTTTCCGAGCCGCCTCGACACGTGAGGGCTCCGTTGCCCGAAACGAGGTAGAATCGACCGCTGCAAGAACGATGCAAGGCCCGGATCTCACGGGGGAGCTCGCCCCGATGTCCCGCCAGTTCCTCCCTCAGTCCCCTTTCTACGCTGTCTTCCGAGCTTTCCATGGTCGGGGCGTTGGCTGAGGAATGTGCCCAGGAGGCGTCAGACCCTGCAGGATTCCTGATCTGATGACGGCGGCGGTGATGTCCGTAGCCGGTCCACGATTGGCGGACCGCTGGCACCCAGGCCCTGGAGTCCTTATCCAACGCCAGAGAGTGAAAATGGGTGTCGCCACAGAGTGCTTTCAATGGGTGCTGAAAGATCCATTCATGGCTGATGTAGCGCCCATTCAGATGCTCCAGAATGGTTGGCACCCATTACTCGTTGGCAGACCCAGGCAGACGTGCGGCGCTCAAGCGCTGCCCGCCATCGATGACGCATCGCCCAGCCATCATCGCCCGCCTTACTACGTCGCGGGCCATCACCTGGGGTGAATTGAAAGCGTTGTGCGATCTTCCAAAATATGAATTCACATGTTTCCTTTCCCACCATGTGAATTCACATGTCGCGTGTGTCAAAAATCTGACTTCACTCTGTCGGTCTGCCAATCGAAAACACGACACTGCAATCATATAAAGTGGATGTTATACTACGACCTAGTTTACCCAAGACGTAGTCCGAGGGAGTCCAATTATACCAGGCCAGTGCCTGACTATGAAGTATGTTCCCAGAGCGCTGCCGAGATATGTTGCTGTCGCCATCGCTGCTGCTTCTACCACTTGCCGCTGCCAGAGTACCACGGCTGCATTTTGGGGGGCGTGGATTCCTGGCCCTACCCCGCCGTTGCCGTCGTCGTCGTTGACGAGGATCGATGATCCAGGGTTTCGCGAGTTTTAATGTTTGAGCGTGTTTTTGTTTACCGTCTGTTCTTGTTGCGCTCGGTGCACCCGGGAATCTCTGAGGACTTCGATGACATTGTTGGCCGATCGTCGGCGTCGTCGTGGCGAGGAGAAGGAAGAGGAGGAGCAGGAGGAGGAGGAGGAGGAGGAGGGAATTCCCCAATAAGGAGACGCACCTCAAATGGATCCTGCATGAGCCGATCCGGGTCGAGTGGAGCGAACTGATCCCGGATTGACGCCAGACTGATCCCACGTTGACGCAGGAATGGCCCCGTGACTGATCCCGGACGGACCATGGATTGATCCCACATTGACCTAGGACCGACCCCACACTGATCTTGGATTGACCCCAGATTGACCCCAGACTGACCCCAGACTGACCCCTATACTGACCCCAGACTGAACCCAGATGGACCTGGACTGAGCTCACACAGACCCGGGACTGGCCCTGGACTGATCCCACACTGACCCGGGAGTGACCCCAGATCTTACCCCGGATTGACCCTGGACTGATTCCACACTGACCCTGGATTGACCCCAGATTAACCCCAGATTGATCCAGGACTGACCCCAGATTGACCCCAGAGCCCCGGAGTGACCCACCGTGCCGGCCGACCTTCCCCGGATGGACCCCAGACGGATCAAAGTCAGCCGAGCCGAGCCGACCGCCACACGAGGTCAGCGCGCATTCTGGGGCGCCCAAGGGCGAACGAACGCATTGATATACCGAAGTATGATGTGGGGAATGAGGGCGTGGGCGGGCCGATCTGGTTTTCGGATTTACGACAGATGGCGTCTAGCCGAAACCTAACTTCATCGATTACATTATTCACGAGCGGAGAGTGCTGTGTTAGCCAGCGTGGACCGAAAGCAGTGTGTTCCTATCTGGAGCACAAATGGTGTGCAGCTTTGGTGGGTCAACAAAAACTGTGGTGCAATCCGCGTGATGCGATGGTGCAACCTACGTCTTGCAATCCAATCCGTGTTGTACCATCTTTGTTGTGCAATAGTTGTGGAACCATCTACGTGGTGCAATCTGCGTGATGCAATTCACCCTGCCGAACGCCGAACTTTAAGTTGTCAACTCCAATGCTCGCGCAATCATTCCACCCACCCACTCACCCTCAGCTTCGTTTGCTAAATTTCATGCGGCCACGATTGCGATGACTGCTGGGCGCCAGCTGGCGCATCGCTACGGCCGCGATAGCGCTCTCGCGCCGAGTGGTCAGCTAGTCCGGCGCGACTGACGCAGCCTCGGTGGCGCTGAGCGCTGGGGAATTCTTTGCGCGTTTCGCCAGCCACGCTGACGCGCGGGCATTTCAGTGCGAGTCCGTAATTTGGGCGGCCGCGATATCATGGTGACGCCGACAACGGCAGGCACGATGATGATCGTGACGGCGCTGGTGGCGACGATGACGATGACGACGGCAGGGCCAATGATCACGACGATGACGAAGCCGATGCTGATCACGACAATGACGATAATGGTGTCCACGCGTCGGCGATCAATGGTTTGGAATGATTTCGACATGCGTGCGGGCGGCCGACAGGCGCAACTGGCCCGCATGGTACTACTTGACAAGGATCGTGCCCCCCCCCCCCCCACCAGCATGCTCGCAAGGGCGTCCGAATGATTTCGACACGCGCGCGCGACAGGCCCTCTTGGTCGCATGAGATAGACATGTTGGGAATCATGATTTTCAGAATCCGCAAAAGCGCGCACGCGCAGACCAGTTTTTTGTTTGAAGAAGCACGCTGCAACATATAATGTGTTGTTATATGTGTTCGGGACGTTCGATTTCCCCCCCCCCCCCACTAAATCTACAGCTTTTGAAGGATTGCAGCATGCGCGCGCAACGAATCGCGCGTGTGCATGTCGCCGCATATGTTGCCATGGACGTTTGCAAATTCATGATGTTGTATAACAGGTGCGCGCGTATTTTTACTGCACGATGGTAAAAGGGGGAAACTGGTTTGGCCGGGATGCTTGTAATCATAGTTCGAAACCCCCAAAAAAACATAATCGCATGCAAATTGCCCATTCCCAGGGGGTGACGATAACTCTGCGGTGGGCATGGCAGATCCGAGTTATTTTCTTTTCATAAATGAGAATAACCCCATGCCGAGGATGATAAAGTACCCCCCCTTTTAAGTCGCTAGAGTTTTTTGTATCGTCGGCCTAGAAGGGTTTCAAATGTAGGCGGAGGGCGCGGAGGCCGAACTTCATTATCACTGGGAAAGTTCGCCATCGAGGTTACTTCCCTCTTATTTTGAGATAGCAACATCAAGCGAAGCGAACACGTTTTTTTCAGGATGTCTCAAGCGAAACCTCTCTCTCTCGTTCTCTTTTTTTCTTTGTGTTGCTTTCTGTTTCTCTCTCTCTCTCTCTCTGTCTCTCTCCCTGTCTGTCTTTCTCCTCCTCCCCCTGGCGCCCTGAACTTGTTTATCGTTCGGGTTGATTATCCTGGGAAAACTTATCACATGAGCTACCCTACACGAGCAGATGAACATTTTAATTTTCTGTAAGCGCTTACAAATTAAATCTAATAAGTTTTCAACTTTGGATGTTTGCTTCTACCTCCTGCTCTGCTTCGCCTGCTCTTTCTCCTTCTCATCAGTATCCTCTTCCTTTTCTTCTTTCTTTATAATTCTCGTTCTATGTATTTGTCTTCTTGTCTCCCTGCCCCCCTGAACTTGTTTATCGCTGGGGTTGGTTACCCTGGGAAAACTAAGCACATGAGTTACCCCTCCACGGGCAGGTGAACATTTTAATTTTCATTAAGCGCTTACACATTAAATCTAATAAGTTTTGAACTTTGGGTTTTTGTTTCCTCGTTCTTTCTCTCTCCTCTTCAAGGATGCCTCAAGCGAAACAAGCAATGATTTGAAGGATGCCTCAAGCGAACCGAGAGATGTGTCGAGGATGCCTCCAGCGAGGCAAGCAATGATTTCAAGGATGTTTCAAGCGAAATAAGCAATAATGCGAAGATTTCTCAAGCGAAACAGACAAATGTTTCGAGGATGCCTCAAGCGAAACAAGCAATTCGCTGAGGATGTCTCAACCGAGACAAATCATTGTTGAGGAAGTCTCATAGAGAACCAAAGACCAAGGATCCTCAAGATATTGTTGGCTCCTTCCTCTTGATATCTCTTTATGCTGGCTCTGGCGGGCAACTTGTATTACCTCGCCGAGAACCCCGAACTTTATTATCCCTGTGTGTTTATTATCCGCGGCATGGGGTTATAGGTTGTTAGGTCGCGCCATCAATGTTGCGCAGTCTAAGTTGTACAGCACATGTTGTGCAGCATCTGTGGTGCAGTATGCGTGATGGGCAAACTACGCGAGGGTATATACACACCTATATAAAAATATCTGGTACATTATTTGCTGTGCAATTTGCGTCGTGTAGTATATGTGGTGTGGCGATCGCAAGCACCCCATGCGTGTGGTGCATCTTTGTGGTGGCTATGGTGTTTGTACGAATTGACACATTCCGCTCTCTTGCAAACATCCCACCCACCCACCCACAAATTGGTTTGCAAAACATCACGCGGTAACGATTGCGATGGGTGCTTGGCGTTGGCTGGTGTATCTCGCTGGCCGCGCCAACCCAAGCACGCGCGCGCAGCGGCCAGCTAGTTTTGCGCGACCGACGCGGCCGCGGTGGCGCTGACCATTGGGCACATCCCCGCGGGCACTCCAGTGCGAGTCCGCGATTTGGGCGGGCGCGGTATCATGGCAACGTCGGCAACGGTAGGAACGATGATAATAGTAGCGATGCTGGTGGCGACGTTTGACAAAGACGACGACGCGGCCAGTGCGGGCGCCGATGTTGATCACGCCGGCGACGATGACGACGTCCTCGCGTCGATGATGAAGGTTTTGGATCGAGTTCAACATGCGCGCGCGGCCGACGCACGAGGGTGGCCCGCATGGTAATATTTGACACGCCCCCCCCAAAAAAAAACACGCGCAAAGGTGCACGATTGATTTCGGCATGCGGTACCAAAGGCCCGTTTGGCAGAATTTCATTAAAAGAAATCGCTGCGACCCCCAAGGTTTTTGACGGATTTCGGCATGCGCTCGCGACGGCGCGCGCGTGCATTTTTTGGGTTGCGCAAAGGGTTCCCGCGACGGCACGCGCGCAAGGGCTTTCGAACGACTTCGACATTCGCGCGTGCGCGGCCCGTTTGGTAGCATGTTATGAAAATTCGAAATCCCCATTTATTTTTCGAGTTCGCAACAGCGCGCACGAGCTTGTCTTCAATAGCCGTGTTGCGAAACCCCGTGTTTGCATGTGGCTCTTGGACGTTCGATGCTGAAATCCCCACGAACCCTAGGGTGTTTCAATGGTTCCGGCATGCGCGCGCGATGACGCGCGCGTGTGCACTTCGTTTCATTTGTTGCAAAGATTTCTTGGGAAATGAATGAATTTGGTAAACCAGTGCGCGCGCATGACATGTTTGGCAAAGGATGGCGGGGGGGGGGGGGCGGATACCGCCCCCCTTTGGGATGTTGCGACTTCATATCTACGATGGACGATGGTGCAGAATCATATGTGTAAGATGCAATGCGGAAAAGGGGGCCGATAAGCCCGGGGGGGAGGGAGACTATTCTCTTTTAAGAAATGAGAATAGATGTGGTTCGGTGACGGGGCGGCAACGGCGAGCACATAGCCGCCAGACCGTGCCAAGCCCTGACGACGGGCGGCGACACGGCGGCGACAGGGCGGTGACGGCGAGCCCGGAGCCGCAAGACCATCAGCCATGCCCAGCCCATTAGAACAAAAGTAATACGCCCGAAATACAAGCAGTGTTTTGGGAAAAAAGGACATTTGAACTTACATGTTGTTTTTGTCCAAAATGTGAATTAACATTTTGCGTTCTTCATGATGTGACTTCACATTTCGCGATTCCAAAAATTTGAATGCGCATCTGGCTGATTGCGACAGACGGATTTCGATGTGCTTATGCCGGCGGCTGGACGGTGCGTCGCCGCTAACGGACATCGTTTGATCGCCGCATCCTCGCTTCTGTCTGCCCACGAGTAGTGGATGCCAGAACCATGCCTGAGCAGTTGAACGGGCGATGCATACGCCATGATTGGATCATGCTGCACCCATTGGGAACATGCTATGGCGGACACCCATTTCCACCCTCCAACAATGGTTCCTTGTTCCAATGCTCTCACCGTGCTTTGTCTTCATGGGCTGGGGAGTCCCACCCGCCGTCGCTTCGGCACCTCGTCCCCCTGCCAGCGAGGGGGCGCCGAAGGTGGGGCCCTGCCTTCCGCGCGCAGGGCCCCTTCTGCGCCCACACCATTCCGCAGAGGCCAGCGAGTGTTGCCGATGTTGAGCGATCGTGTACCTCCGAGGGAAGTTTGGGAGTTGCAGGTTCGAGGTTCAAGGTTTTCGGGCGGTTTCGTCGGCTATCAGCAATTTTCCAGCCTGTCGGTGCGTTCCAGCAGCTGCGCCTCGCCGGGGGCTTTCCGGGAGTGCCCAGATCGTCTCGAACGGCCGCCGGAGTCCGGAGTTATGATCCGAAAACCACCAGGGCATAGGCTCCCGGCATTTCTGGAGGCCCCACAAGATCGACGAAGTCAACATTTGATGATTGTCATTCCTTCTCTTTGTTTCTCCTCCGTTTTCCGCCCTTCACCTACCTCATCCTTCTCATCCGCCTCCTCATCCTCCTCTTCATCATCCTTCCTTGCTTCCTGCCCGCCCTTCACTCATACCTCGTTTTTCGTCTCCTCCTCCTCCTCCTCCTCCTCCTCCTCCTCCTCCTGCCTTCCCCTCCTTGTCCTTCTCCCCCCCTTCCTCCACCGCATCATCATCATCAACAGCAGCATCGCAGTTGCATTCTCCCTCCATCTTCATCCATTCCAGTTGTTCCGCATCCCTCCTCCATCATCCATCCTTCTCCCTCTCACTTTCCGTACTGCTGCCCTCTCCAGGCAGGGGATGAGCAGCTCGAGGGCGCCGAGGACGAGAAAGAGGACTGGGGCGGCCAATGTCCGCGCAGTGACATCAAGGTTCGCCCCAATTCCCCAGGGAGGACGGGGCAGGGGATGGAGCAGCAGGACAAGTGCAAGAGAAGGGAGGAGGGGGAGGAGGACAAGGAGGAGGAGAAGGAGGGGTAGCAGGAAGAGGAGGAGCAGCAGGAGGAGGTGCAGGAGAAGGAGGAGGAGGAGAAGGAGGAGGGTAGTGGGAGGAGGTAGGAGGAGGAGGAGGAGGAGGAGGAGGAGGAGGAGGAGGACGCTGGCTCGGAGAGGGCGTCTAAGTCGGGGAGCGCCGTGACAGATTTCACCTGCTCCCGATGCGTCTCCTCTCTGCGCCAAGCGCCCCCAGACAATTCGTCATAATATTCATTGCGACGATCATTGAATGCAGCTATCCCGACTGTGTCTTGGACCCAGGGGCGGGTTGCGTCGACGGTCGAGAGATTAGAGGCAATTTAGCGGGGAGGACGAGAGCGCACTGGATGAGCTGCATGCCAGTTGCGCGCACCTTCATCCGCAGGCCACAGTGAGTCTTCTAAGTGGAAACAGCTCCGACAGAAGCGAGGCACGTCGCAGCAGCTGAGCTACGAACCACAAAATCGATGCTGGATCCCTTCTTACCTGCGTCGCAGGTGCACTCTGCAGACGCCAGGACAGGCTGCCCTCCGATCCTACTGAGAAGCCCGAAGCTGCAAGGGTAGAAACAGACATGTTAAAGTCCCCTGCGAGAGCCCATGGGAGCTTCAACGAAGCTAAAAGTGAGCCCCGCTCGGTAAGCCTCTGAATAGTAAGGCCGGTCATGTCTATATCCTATAGATGCGTAGGCATTAAAAGTTCTTGGAAGGTAAGAGCATCCAGACATGTGGATGCGCGCAGCAGTGAACTCATCAAGTACAACCGGACCATGAAATTGAAAATCAGAGACGCGATCGAGCTGAGAAACGAACGAGCGTGCTTGCGCGTGGCAAGGCAACAAAAGCCACTCGCAACTCTCGGAAGCTCTCTCTTGTCCTTGGATAGTCTGATCGTGGCAAGTGTTCCGAGCTGGGCCCACAATACTTCGAAGGTTAGACGCACGCGCTTTCTTGTGAAAGTTCAACAGCTTCGTTTTGGCAACGTGTGTTTCAACGAGGCAGAACAGGTGAGACAAAAAGTATCATCCTGAGCAGCTCCTGACACAAAATCCCATACGTTGCCTCCCATGGCAGCGACGTTGCCATACGACACATGAGTGAACTCAGCTGGCCCAGGGCGAACTTTGATCTTAAAAATGGAAGTCCCTAGTGAAGAGGCTGGCGCTGGAGCGGCCTGCTCTGCATGTCGTTGGGCTTCAAACTGTGTTTGAGAGATACGGGCGGCCCAAGCGGCGAGCTTCGCCCCGGAGGCCGCGGAGTCCTCGGCGCTGACGGCAGCGCGGGTAGCCCTTGCCACCTCCGAGGCGGTCCCGCCCTCGGCCTGCGACTGACCTGTGGCATGCGGCGCCTGCCCAGGAATCGCCAGTGCTGTTGCTGGCACTTCGGGATCATCGGAACGACGCATCTTGGTCATGCGCTCAGTGATCAGCTCACGGGTCTTCTTCGCATTCTCCACCCAGTTGGCGACCTCGTCGGCCGCGATGGAAAGCGACCCTTTGGTGGCTAGCAACTCGCGATGACGAAGACGAAGAGACTCCCACTCATCATACTCACACTCCACAGAGTTAAGATTGCCAAATAGACCAGCAGCCCCAACAATGTCGAACGGCTTCTTGACACCCTCCTCGTTTGGCGGGGCGTCCTGCTTCTTGGTAGAGCTGCCGATACCTCCCATGGCGGCAACTGCTTGTGTTGTCAATCCACGGGTCTGGGCTGCGGCTGCTACCTCCTTGGCTATCAGGGTCGAATCTGTGGCTGCTGCGAGGGCTGATTGAAGGTGTGCAAGCACAATGTCCTGGGACTTCTGCTCACCAACGGACCCCCGTGGGGACTGAACTGAATTGGTGCAGAGGCCCGAGTCCTGCTGCCATCTCCACGAACACCGCTGCTCTTACCATCAGCGAACGTGACGGACCGAATGATACCCTTGGGCGACTTCGGCGGAGCGGAGTAGATCGCCACAATTGTACTTCTGGCCACGTGATACAATAAGATCGTTACATTCCGATTGCCCGCAAGACTGGCATGTGGATCAGAGGCGTGGCATGGTGTGACGGCTAATCCTCGGCCTTAGCTAACCACGAAGCGCAGGATCGGGCTCCCCCTCCGCTTGCGGTTGTCCCTCAAGCGCCATAGGAAGGCGCCGAGGCTCGGGCACACCTGCCAAAACGACTTGGGCCCCAGTGGCTTGAGTGGGGGCGGTTCAAGAAGAGGAGGGGAGGAGAAGGAAGGAAGAGGGGGAGATAGGAGATAGGAGGGAAGCAAGAAGGATAGGAGATGGGAGGGGAAGGAGGGGGGAAGAACATGTTCTTTGGCACGCTGCGTTTGTCCACATCAAGGGGCACGGCCCAGGGTCCGATTCGTACAGTCCAGTGTTTGGCCCCAAACAAAATGGATGGAAAGCAGGACGCGTCGGACTGCTGTCTCGCGGGAAGATACCCCAGCCCCCGCGGCCAGGAGAGGATGTAGAGGAGGAGTCGGAGGAGAGGAGAGAGAGGAGGACGAGAGAGGAAGAGAAGGCGGAGGATGAGGAAGGGGAGGAGGAGGGCCGAAGGGGAATCGGCGCAGAAGCAGGGCGAGGGGGGCAGAGGACGAGGAGGGGAGGAAGAGGACGAACATGGGGAGGCGGAGGAAGGGGGCGGAGGAGGAGCGGATCGGCCCTCCGCGGACGCAAGGCGCACGTCCCTGACAGCCGTGGGGATGCGAGGCGACTTGCCGCTCCACAGCCCAGGGCGCCCGCCCTGTGGGCTCGTCGTTCCCCCCGAACCTGAACCGGGGGGTAAAGGACAAAACGGTTGCGGAAGGGGGGGCCGCGAGCCCCTGACCAAAGAAGAGCAGAACGGCACACACACAAAAGAAGTGTTGGCGCTCCGCGCGGATTTCTTGCATCCCCGCTGGCCCCCCCCCCAGGCGGCGCCTCCGGCGCCGCCCCTGGCGCGCTCCGCGCGCAAGGGGGAGAGGGTCCAGCCCGGATCCGAGAAACCCGCGCGGAGCACCGACACGTTTTTCCGTCCATGGCGTTCTTGTCTTACAGTCGAGGCGCTGAAGAAGGAACCCTTTTCGCTGGGGAGGGGCTCGGTGTTCCTTGATTGTTTTGCAGTTTGCCTCGGGTTTCCCTCCGGCTTCCCATGGGAAGTCGAAGTTTAATGTATGGGAAGCAGGGGCCTCGTTCTTTATTTAGGGTTCCTTAGGTCAACGCCCCGACTGTATCGTCTTCTCCAGTGCCGGAACCCACGTTGCATACAGGGCTGAAAGGAGGTCTGCGAACTCGGGTCCGAGCCTCGCAGCTGCTGAGGCGGCAGAGGCAGGAGCTTGAGTGGGCGAGGGCACAAATCAGGACGGGAAAAAACACAGACACGATTAATCGCCGATTTCCTAGGAGAATATGGGAAAATATGGGAAGTGGGGGGGAAGACAGAAGCCTAGAAAATGTGGGAAAATATTGGGGATCCGCTTTTTTGCTCTACACGACCGGGAGCAGCGCGGGCCTCTTCCGAGGGTGCCACCCGCGCCCCGGCACGGGGAGGCCCTGGCCGGCGGGCCGGCAGCAGGCCCGTGCGCCCCCCGCGGGTGCAGTGCCGCCGCGCCTGCCAGGGGCGGCCCTGTGCCAGGAAGTACCCCCTGGCTGGCCTCCAGCGATTCCCCCCTGGGTTTCTTTTTTAACGACACGAAGATCGGGACAAAATCGGATCGGGGTAACTGGAAATCTCTGAGAGTCGGCGGGTTTGGAGGATGTATCGGCCCCCGGCTGGCCTCCAGAGTTTACCATCCTCGAACGTATCCCTATCCCTAAGATTGACACGCCAAAAGGCGATGACAATCTTAGGGATCCGCCCTCAAAACATAGGGGAATCCCTAAGATTGGCATCGTGATGAGGAGGTGCCCAGCATAGGGACAGGGATATGTGCCAGGCTGGTAAAGAGTTCCCCCCTGGGTCTCCTGGGCCTCGAGGGTTCCGCCGTGGAGGGCGCGACCGTCCCCCCCCACCCAGAGTCGCTGGGCGCCCTGGGGTCTCGGGCTTGGGCTCCTCGTGGCAGGTCTCTCGAGGACCGGCCTCCGCCGGGAAGCACCCCCCGGCTGGCCTCCAGCGATTTCCCCCCTGGGTCTCCTGGGCCTCGAGGGTTCCGCCGTGGAGGGCGCGACTGTCCCCCACCCAGAGCCGCTGGGCGTCCTGGGGTCTCTGGCTTGGGCTCCTTGAGCGTCCTGGGGTCTCGGCCTCCGCTGTATGTATGGAGGGGCGTAGAGGGCCGCGGCGGCCTGCCGCCCCCCCCCCCTTCGAGCAGCGCAGACCACGAGCCAGCCCCAGGCAGACCGCAGCGACAACAACAACAACAACAACAACAACAACAACAACAACAACAACAACAACAACAACAACAACAACAACAAAACGAGAGCAGAAAAAAGGCAAGACAGCACAGAGGTAAGAGGAAAGACAGAGCAAAGGAAAGAGGAAAGACAGAACAAAAAGAGAAGCAAGAGGAAAGACAACGCAAGGGAAAGGGGAAACAAGCGACGCAAAAAGGAAAGAGGAAAAAGGGAACGGCGCCAGAGGCCATCAACAGAGCAAGCGAAAGACGATCGCAAGACATACGTGAGGCCCAGGAGGCCATCAACAAAACAGGCGGTTGACGTTCGCCCTCGGCGCAGATACGGCGCCGAAAGAAGCACCGGCCTGCGACCCCAGCGGGGGGGGGGAATCGCGGCGGGATTGAGATCCCCAACGGAGGGGAGGGGCCCAGTCCCGCCACGGCCTGTCCCCCTCCCCTGGTGGAGGCTCCCCCCAAGCCCTCGACCACCCCGCCAGCCTCCAGCCGACGGGAGGGGCCCCGGCTATCCCTGGGTCCTTGACGGGGCCTTGCTATCCAAGCAGAGGGGGCAGGCAGAGGAGGATGAGGAGGAGAAAGGAGGAGAAAGGAGGAGGTAATGGGAGAAAGGAGGTAGATGAGGAGAGAAAGGAGGAAGAGTTGAAGGATGAGGAGGAGGAGGAGGAGGAGGAGGAGAAGGAGGAGGAGGAGGAGAACGAGGACGGCAAGGACAAACGAGGAGGAGGGAGAAGGGAGGAGCGCGTAGGGAGGAAGGAGAAAGGAGGAGGCAGGAGGAAGGAAGGAGGAAGGAGGAGGAGGAGAAGGAGGAGGAGGAAAAAGAGGAGGAGGAAAAAGAGGAGGAGGAGGAGGAGGAGGAGGAGGAGGAGGAGAGGAGGAGGAGGCGGGGAGGGGGGGGTGGAGGAGGAGGAGGAGGGGGAAGAGGAGTAGGAGTAGGAGTAGGAGTAGGAGTCAAGCTAGCCAGCTCGAGCGAGTCAAGCATGGCATGCCCAGTCCCACCCGCCCTCCCACAACATAAGAAGCAAAGCTGGCACAACTGGGGGCCGAAGTCACACCGGCCAGCCGGTTTGGTACAGCTGATGCGGCCGCGATGGCGGTTGCCGACGGGAACTGGCGAGCGCGTGTTGAATGCCGCGCACGCATTGCCAGACGAGTCGAGAATGGCCCGGTACACCGCAGGAAGCCAGAGGTGGCCGGAGGAAGCCCGACGGTCTGACAGGACACCCCAAAGCATTTTTGTGAAAAAGCATTGGGTTTTTGATGTTTTTATGTTGAAATGCTTGCAAACACACGGTGTTCGGTAGGATTCTGACATGAACGCGCGAGTGTGCTCTTTGTGGTATTTTTTGCACAGGATTCGCGGCCTGGGTGCATGACAGAGCATCGCGAGTGCACCGCGCGATGACGTGAAATCGCTGGATTTGACAGAATTCTTAAGATTCCTATGGTTTCCTATGATTTCAGCAAGAGAGCCCGGGCGGGAAATTTGTACAATTTTTGTAAAAAAAAACATTGGGCTTTTGATGTTTTATGTTGAAATGCTTGCAAACACACGGTGTTCGGTAGGATTCTGACATGAACGCGCGCGTGTGTTCTTTGTGGCATTTTTTGCAATGGATTATCGCCGTGGACGACAGGACGTCCATGTCGAGAGGAAAAAATAAGAAACATGTTGATGTTGTATTGTTTTTTGCAGGTTAGGATGGGACCACCCGGATGCGCCCGCTATCTGCCGGCCTGAGGGGGGAGTAGGAGTATATTCTAATAAGGAATAAGGATAGGAGGAGGAGGAGGAGGAGGAGGAGGAGGAGGAGAGGGAAAGGTGAGCCGCAGGAGAAGAACGGGGACGATGAGAAGGAGGGGGAAGGCGGAGAAGGTGGGACAAGAAGGGACGGAGGGGCTTGTGGAGGAAGAAGAGGAGTAAGACTAGGAGGTGGAGGGGAAGGGGACGACGACGACGACGACGGAGATGGGCAGGCAAGGAGGCTGGATCTCCTCCGCGCCGGCAGTTTGCTGCACCCCCCCCGAGAGGAGGAGGAGCACGATGAGGACGGAGAGGCTGGCGACGACGGCGAGGACCCGCGAGCTGGGTCTCCGTGCTCGCCGCCGCGCGGAGCTCACATCTCCTCCTCCTGCTCCCCCTGCTCCTCCAACTCCTGCTTCCCCGTCTCCTCCTCCTCCTCCTCCTCCTTCTCCTCCTTTTCCTCCTTCTCCTCCTCCTCCTCCTCCTCTTCCTCCTCCTCCTCCTCTCAAGCAGATGTGGCTCGAGGTTCACACGTAGCTTTAGGCTTAGCGATGGGCCTCCAGCCGCGTCCAGTGCCTTCTCGAGGCGCTTAGGGGGCTCCGATGTTGTGGCAGGTTGGTTGCAGCAGGTGTCGGCTGGCGAGGCTAGACGAGCTTGTTGAGTACAGCTACGGTTGCGGTACACGGCGGCCGACGTCCTGCACACTTGGCATTGCTGGGCTTCGGGTTCTGCCGGGCAGGCGGTCAAGGTCTCGCCGGTGCTAGCCTGGGCATGTGCCGGTCGGTGTCATGCATGGCCTTGTTGGCAGGACCTCAATCCAGCATTGTTTGCATGGTATCGCCTTATTTGCTGGGAGCGGTATGGTGTTCTTGATTGCGCTCGAGGGGTACCCTATGGGTCTGTAGCGCGCATCGGGAGTAACACGCTCCCCGCATATTTAATGTCCTGCTTGTATGTCGGCTGTTTGCTTGTCAATTGTTTGAGTCCCGCTATAATGCCAACGCGCTATCTCCGGTGATTGCCACAGCACTACGGTTATGTATGGGTGCCATTCGTGTTGTTGCATTCGACGGGTGGGTGGTCAATTCCGCTGGGCTGGTACTCAGGGTTTGCGGTGGGCGTCGGGGAGGATCGAGGGCCTCAAGGTGTTCATGATGTGAGTCGGGCAGGCAACCGTCTTCCCTTGATACGATTCTGACTTCGTCATTGGTCCCATTCCCATCCCTCTTCCTCCTTATCCTCCTCCTCCTCCTCCTCCTCCTCCTCCTCCTCCTCCTCCTCCTCCTCCTCCTTCTCCCTCCTCCTCCTCCTCCTCCTCCACCTCCCTCCTCCTCCTCCACCTCCTCCTCCTCCTCCTCCTCCTCCTCCTCCTCCTCTTCCTCCTCCTCCCCCCCCTTCGTCCTCATTCGGCCTTCTCTGCCTCCCCCTACTCCTCCCGCCCGCCCTGCCTCCGCTCGTCCTCTCCTCCTCGTCCTCCTCCTCCTCTTCCTCCTCCTCTCCTTCCAGTCTCACTAGGTCAGGTCCCCTGCCGCAGGGTCAGCGCCGCCTCGGTCACGTGCTCGCCGCGGGTCCGACGCCGGGGACAACCAGAGGGCGCGGCGGCTCCGCGGGGGCCTCGCCCAGGAGCCCCCCCTGGCCGCGCACGCCGTCGGCGGCCAGGCCGCGGGCCACTCCCACGGAGGGAGCGCGGTTGCTTCGCGCGGCCGACGGGCTGCTTCGCGCAGCCGTCGTCATGCTGGGCGCCCCAGAGGTGGTCCCCGTGCTGGCGGAGCCAGTGGGCGACGGCGGCACCTCGGCGCCGACGGCGGCGCCGCGGGCGCGGCGCCGCGGGCGGCAAGCCGGCCCTCCCTGGAGGCGAGGCGCGGGCGGCCTGGGCGGCGGTGGTGGAGGGCGGCGGCACGGCGATCGACGACGAGCCCCCCAACAGGTTCGATGACGCCTGGACAAATGATCCAGGAAAGGACGACAGCAATGTGAAGCCCACCATCGCCCCAGAAAAGCGCGCGCGCTTCCGCCGCGGGCCCATGCCTGGCGTGGAAACATTCGTCGTCGCCATCGGGGAAACCAAGGCCTCGGTCCGCTTTGACGCGGGCGGCCGCGACCCGCCCACCGGAGGTCTTGCTGGACTTCATGGAGCCGCTGGGTCTGGCGGGTGGTGGTGGCAGTGCGGGACGGTAGGGGCCTGGGCCAGCTTGCGGATAGGGCGCCGTCCCCCCTCATCCCCTGCTCGTGGTGTGCGTCTTCGGCCGGTACCTATCCATGCCCTTCTGATTGTGGCTGAGAGGCGTTTGGTCCGGGACCTCCTCCTCCTTTCTTTCCCCGTACCCACCTGGCTCCGCTTCTCCATAATTAGAGAAAGTTGTTACCTCGCGCTGCGTTTCTGGAAATTAGCGTCTGTTGGATGTTCAGATCATTGTCCGGCTTTTGTCCATCCAAATTGTTTGGGGCCGTTGGTGGTTTGGCCTTCACCTCGCTCAGGACCAGCCGCCGTCAATGCTGCGCAATCCACAATAATCCTCCTCTTCCTCGTCCTACTCCCCGTCCTCATCATAGTTGTCCTCCTCCTCCTACTTATCCCCCTCCTCGTACTTCTCCTCCTCCTCCTCCTCATCATCAGCATGTTTTTCCTTCTTTTCAAACGGTAGGTTACCATTGGAGCATTGCAGCGAATAAGGGTAGCAGGCATGGGCGGGTCCCTTGACATATGGCGCAAGGGATCCTTTTTGCGCGCCCGCCTTACAATGGTTCTACACATCGCTATACAGCTTCCGCTCTAAAGAACATCTCGTTCATTATCAGGTTTACATGTCTAGTTGGAGCGGAGCACTTTGCTCCGTGATCCATAGACGCGTTGGCCCGCGAGTCTCTTTTCCGTGCCGGTGGCGATCGCTCTAAGCCAGGCGGTCTACACGTTTTTGCTCTACGTTCGCACTGTTCGTCCCTGTCGCCGCGGCAAGCGACGTGCCCCGAGGGGCCGTCGGGGCCTTCCCGTCCCAGTCGCCAGGTCCGGCGCAGGTGACCCAGTACGAGTACCTCCACGAGTACGCCTACAAGAGGGGCGTCGCGCCCCGCGCCCCGAGTTCCCCCCTCGGCACTTTCGAGTTGTCTTCGAGATGATCTGGGGCCTTTCGTCGTCACAGCACTCGCCTGTGAGTGCCGCTGTCAGCGTCAGACCGTCAAGCGATCCGAGGTCCACGCTCACGGTGTCGGCGCACGGCCCCGAGCTATTCGCATCTGTTGCGGAAGCCCGAAGGTGAAGATGGAAAGGACGCACCGCCTTCATTACATCCGCATTTAGGTGTAGCCGAATATGTCAAGCAGTCGTTCGATCCGACGCTCACATCGTTGGCGTCGGCGGGGCGC
The DNA here is from genome assembly GCA_963575745.1 of Prorocentrum cordatum. Classification (NCBI taxonomy): domain Eukaryota; class Dinophyceae; order Prorocentrales; family Prorocentraceae; genus Prorocentrum; species Prorocentrum cordatum. The sequence continues at coordinate 195,327 of CAUYUJ010017980.1, read as the reverse complement.
CCGGAGCACCCCGCAACTACGTCGTGGCAGCCGGGGGGGGGCGCGCACAGGCAAGAGCAGGAATGCACGGGAGGGTCGGGCAATGATGCTGCCATCTTTCCGGGGGACCGTCAGACAAGCTTGGGACTATTCGTTACCGGTTCTCTTGGGCAAGACCTTCGATGTTACCTACGCGCTCCCTGCTTCTTGGCAGACGTGGATCCCTATGCATACTCCTATTGACTATCGTACAGCCGACAGCGCGCAGCGCAGTGACAATACGACGCACTACGAGTTCTTTCGCAACTACGTGGTTGGCTGCTCCGAGTGCAGGCCGCACGCCAATCACGCGACAGAAGAGACGACCCAATACGCTGATGCGGAAGAGCATACCGGTGACAGATACCCACGACTGCTTCGAGGATCATTGCCAGAAACAGCTGTTTGTGGGTGCCAGGACTGTTGCGCCTCCTCGGCACTTGGAGTGGGTTCTACTCTGGACGGAAGGCCAGTGGAGCGGGCACGGTCGCTGCCATCAGCTGCATCGCCTGCATGGACGCGGGCGGCGGCGCCAGCGGCAACGTGCGACGCCTCCGCACTTGGGGCCCCGAGCGGCATGCTCGCGTGCCCTTCCAACGCTGGGCGCGGGAGGTAATGGTCTGGTCAGGGGCGAAATTAGACCTCAACGAGTTCTGCCGAGCAGTATCCGTCTCGTCTCGCCTGACTGGCGCGGCAAGTGAGTGCGCGGACGAGTGGCCGCCCGCCATCCTCATTCAAGGGGGCCATATCAACGGCAGCCCAGCGCCGCCCACGACGAACGGCGGGGCCAGCTCGGAAAGGAGGAGCGCGCACAGGCGGCATCGGTTCTGATGAACTTCAACCGATTGCCGCAGAAGCGCATCGACATCTCCTCGCCACGTGCGACATCCTCCGCAACAGGGCGCAGCAGGCAGGGCAACTCATGATCGAGGGCCCCAACTACCTCTTGCTGCGCGCTGTGGGTGCGTCGAACATCCATCTAGCCGTCATCTTGCAGCGCTGCAACAAGGCCTGCCCGACGGACGCGCCACAGCTGGCACGCATGATGGGCAAGCTACGCAGTTTTGGGTACATGATCGAAGGCTCGCCGGACAATCTCGCCTCGGCCGCGCATTCGCCCCTGCGCCGGGCGTTCCTCGCGGGCGCGCCAGCGCGCGATCGGGATCAGAGCGCTTATGGCACTGGGGCCGGATCGAGCTGGGATGGCACGGGTCATGCAGCCCAAGGAGCAGCACCGAGTCTATGTTCAGCACTGTTGGCCGCCCGCGCCGACGCAGCAGCAGCGCCTCTGGCGGCAAACCCAGCGGCGGGCTTCGACTCCGGCACCGACTCCGACACCATCTGTTCATTCGGACAAGACATCGCTGCCGACGACCCAAAGCTGCGCGAAGTTCCCGTGAAACAGCGCGGCGCACGCCTTCTCGGCCCACGAGCGCGCCGAGTCCCGATGGCGCCGTTTCGATCGCATCAAGCCCGCGCGCCGCGCGCGGAGGGCCATCGAGCGCAATGGCAAGGCCACGGAAAAGGCTACCACGCCTTCCTGGCCGACTGGTCCGACAACGTCCTCCGCGACACCTTCGCCGGCTTCGGGAACGGCAGGGGCAAGGGGAAGGGCAAGCAAGGTGGATTGGGATTCGGCCGACAAGGCAACCCACTGGGCCCAGACGGGACGCGTCTCGAGTGCCACGAGTGCGACTCAGAGGAGCACCTCGTGCGCGATAGCCCCCGTCGGCGCCAGCAAAGGCGCGCCCCCGTCCTCGGCGCCCCAGCCTCAGCGGCACCACCGCGGCCAGCACCAGCAGCCGCAGGTGCCAGTGTTTCGCCCGACGTCTCCTGGCAGGCAGTTGGCCACAGCGAGTGGTCAAGTTGGGCGGGTACTTCATCGTCTTCAGCATCGCCGCCCAACCCTCATGAGGTCGAACTTCGGCAACTACGCCAGGAGATGGACGATCTTGTGGGCCGCGCGCGACAGGACTCTGTTCAACCGACGGACAACGTCGCCAGTTCGCTCGACAGGAATGAGGAACGTAGCAGATACATCACAGCTGCCGCAGCATCCGCAGCACCTCCATCACCCACCGCAGCGCTGGGCTGAAGTGACCGGCGCTCCCCCGCTGGGGCCACAGCAAGGGCGCGATTTGCAAAGCGACACCCATGCCCGAGCCGCTGTGCCAGCTACCCCAGCTGCCGACGTGCAGTTGCCGAGCTTGGTTTACATGCCTTCCGTCTCTCTCTCTCTCTCTCTCTCTCTCTCTCTCTCTCTCTCTATATATATATATATACGCATCAGCACTCGGCATCGGCGCGCCATATGGATCGAGCTCCACGCGGCCGCCACAGTCCGCACCGGTAGCCGTGTTACCATGGGCGCCGGAGTCTCAACGATCTGGCTCTCTTCAACCAGTACACCCCCATTGACGCGTGCCAGCCATCGGGGGGAGTGGCCACATGATTCGCCTGCCGAGACGCCTGGATGTCCAACGGCGCGCGATCAGACACCAGAGTAAGCTCCACACTCGACCACGCACAACGACGACACTTCGACGAGCTGCACTGCACACAGTTAGCAAACGTGCTCTCTCGACAACAGGACGAGATGCGACGACGAGCCGCACAGAGTTGGACAGAAGCCCCTATCAACCCACCTCCTGTGATGGCTGCCGCGCCAGCTGCAACCCGCGTCACTGTCTTCAACGGCGACGACCGAGAATGTCCTGCCTGTATCGAGGCCTACGTACATGATGATCGACTGGCACGCCTATAGCGCCATCGCATCTTGCATCAGGCATGCCACCTACAGCTTTTGCAGAACACCGACACCCACCTGGTGCAGTGTCTAGCGTGACCCTGGCACTCCGAACGCAACATCTGCGGTGCCGGGCCTGCCGATGCCAGACAGCAATTCCTGCGGAGATCCTATCAACACCACGGCAAGACCTGACGCAGTCCCGTGGTAGTGTTTCCAGCTTTGCGCCCGCTGCCGACGTGACAGGACCGTGCGACACCCACCTGGACCTGCAGACTCCGCCGCACTGCCCGACGTTCCTGCGGTGGCCAACCTCAGTATCCAGAAAAGGGCTCAGGGGGTCGCCCTGGTACGTGCCGCGCGCGCGCCATAGTGCGCGCGCGGCGTCCAGCACATTGAAGTGTTCTTCGTAACCCTTGAGACCCGAACCACGAAGTGCAAAATATGAATAGAAAGAAGCCGCGTAGGCAGTCGGCAAAACCTACCACGAAGGGCCTTCTTGGGAGGCCTCCTGGAGGTTCATTACATGTTTGTTGTGACTCTTGGTGGCGTTGAGGGGCCTCCGATGTTTTTTTGTGCCCCCCCCCGGGGCCTCTCGAGGGTGCGATGGGGGCATTTTGGGGGCCGCGCCCACTCGTTTGAAACATCGTCGACAGCTGCGTGGACGGAGGGCGAATTGTTCCCGACCACCTTTTGGTGTTGGGTTCTCGTTTCGAGTCCGCAGCGCCCCGCGTCTCAATCAGACCTTTATCCTCTGCCTCCTCCTTTGTTCCTCTCCTTGCTTCTGCTCTTCGTATGTCCTCGACGTCGTAGGCCCCAGTGGCACGGTTCGAATGGGGGCGCCGCGTCCATTCTGGCACAACCCTCACACGTTTCGTGGCCCCACGGGGAGCTCCACCGAAGGCCCGAGTGCCCAGTGACACGGTTCACATGGCGGCCCCGCACCATTGCTACACACCCCATCAGACGATTCGTCGCCCCATAAGGAGCTCCACCAAAGTCCCCAGTGGCACGGTTCGCATGGCGGTCCTCCACAATTTCGGCACACCATTCACACGTTTCGTGGCCTCATGGGAGTTTCCAAAGGCCCCAGTGGCACGGTCCGCATGGCGGCCGCGCCTCAGTTCGGCATACCGGCATACCCATCACATGGTTCGTGGCCCTACGGGGAGCTCCACCGGACTCCCCAGCGGCAGGGTTCGCATGGCGCCCCCGCACCCCTCCCGCCACACCTCGCACACGCTTCGTGTCCCCAGGGGGAGCTCAACCGAAAGCCCCAGTGGCAGGGTTCGCCATGCGGCCCCGCACCCACTTCGGCACACACACACACCTCACACATTTCGTGGCCCCACAGAGAGTTCCACCGAAGTCCACAGCGTCGCGGTTCGCACGGCGTCCTGGCGTCTCTGCACCCATTTCGGCAGACAAGCCCCTCACGCGTTTCGTGGCCTCATGGGGAGGGGAGTTCCACCAGAGGCTTCAGTGGCAGGGTTCGCATGGCGGCCCCGCACCCAATCTGGCATACCCCTCAAAAGTTTCGTGGTCCCTCATGGAGTTGCCCTTCCTACGTCCCACTTGCCTTGCGGCAGTCCACGCACCCGCATATGGTTGTGTCCTTCGTCAGAATAGTGGTCAAAGTTCGGTTCTCCCTTTGGTGCCGCGCACATCCACCGCAGGAAACTTCCACGAGCGATAACGTTGAAGCAAGGTTGTGTTTCTCGCCTGTAACCTTTCAACTTATATGACCAGAGACGGACATTTGCACAACTGGTAGAAGGATGGAAGCGGTGCATGTTTCGAAACTTCCGAACTCGTCATGTCCGCGCGGAGCAGTTGCAGACGGAAGACTGTCATGTTTCAACGCGGGCAATTGTTGGACTCCCATGTGAACGTTCTAGCACTACCCAGATTGCGACAAAATGGAGGGCGGTACTTTGCAAAACGTGAGAATCAGGTTTGTAAGGGGCATGTGGCGACGGGATTGCAGCATCGTTGATCAAGCCTAGCTTGTAACTTGGTTCTCATATTCCTCGTCCTCCTCCTTCTCGGCCCTTATTCTCGGCGTACCTTATCCTCGGCCCTTCTCCTGCTTCCTCCTCGTCCCTCCTCATGCGTCTGCACATCCTCCTCCTCCTCCTCCTCCTCCTCCTCCTCCTCCTCCTCCTCCTCCTCCTCCTCCTACTCATCATGTTCCCCCCCTCCTCTTCCCTCTTCGTTTCTCCTCCTCTTCCTCATCGTCCTCGTCTTCCTCCTCCCCCCTCCTCGTTATTCAAGAGGCTTACGCCGTTTCGCCGACCCCCAGACGGAGTACGGAGACCCTGGAAGTTGCTAGAGCGAGGAAGGGGCTTGAAGGTCTTTCATGGCGGCATGGGTGTCAGCCATCTTGGCCGCAGGGTGCTATGGCGTGTCTGTGTGTGTGTGTCTGGATGTCTCTGTGTCTCTGTGTCTCTGTGTCTCTGTGTCTCTGTGTCTCTGTGTCTCTGTGTGAGTGTGAATGTGTGTGTGCGTGCGTGCGTGTGTGTGTGTGTGCGTGTGTGTGTGTGTGTGTGTTGTGTGTGGTGTGTGTGTGTGTGTGTTGTGTGTGCGTGCTGTGTGTTGTGTGTGTTGTGTGTGTGTTGCGTGTGTTGTGTGTTGTGTGTGTTGTGTGCGTTGCGTGTGTGTGTGTGTTGTGTGTTGTGTGTGTTGTGTGTTGTGTGTTGTGTGTTCTTGTCTGATGTGTGTGTTGTGTGTTGTGTGTGTTGTGTGTGTGGTGTGTTGTGTGTGTGTGTTGTGTGTGTTGTATGGTGTGTGTTGTGTGTTGTGTGTGGTGTGTGTGTGTGTGTGTGTGGTGTCTGTGTGTCTTTGGGTGATTCTGCAGAGGCTGGCCAGGAGGAAGACTGTGCACGGGGCCCTGTTGGGGTCTTCTTGGGCCGTCTTGGGCTCCTCTGGGGCAGTTGCAGTCGCGGTCTCGAGGCCCTCCTGGGGCTCCTGTGGTCATTTTTGGGCGACCTTGTGGGCCTTTTGAGCCGTCTCGGACACTGCTAACACCTCAAAGGCGCACATGCAAAAACTGCACGCTTCCCGAAGGGATTGGGACGATGTTTGCCCATTGGGACCTGGTCCTTTGGAGCCCTCTTGGGGCATGTTCGAAGCCTCTTGGGCCGTGTTGAGGCCACCTTGCATGGGTTGAAGATTCCTCCGCGCGTTGCAGTCCCGCTTGAGCCGGCTCAAATCGCCGGATTTTAGACCCCAGCGGAAGGGAAATGGGGATGGGGACAGCCAATAATTTCACGTTCTTCTGCATTCCCAGCCAGCTTGGGTCGGCTGATCTCTCTTCGCTGCGCGAGCGGGTGGAAGTGACCCACTCCAGGGGCAGCCGAGCCAGGAAGAGTGGCAGCCGGCAACGATCCCCAAGCGCTGGACCCCACGCCCATTGCAGCGCAAGATGCACGTGCGCACAAGCGACTTGATTTGCGATGCACGCGTGTGCCCTTGTGCTCGCTTGTCCGTAGATCCCGCGTTTGGGATAGCCCCCCTGAGGGGCAGCGGATCTATCGATGTGCTATTCCCGGTTGCTTCCGTGGAAATAATGCCCCTTGTCGTGTCCCACCCCGCCCGCCTCTCATCACCGCCCCTTCTCTCTCAGGTTCCTCCCGCCGCTCCCTGCCACCTCGCGAACCCCCCAACAAAAACCTCGGAGGGGAGGGGGAGGGTACCCCTCCCCGAAGGGAAGAGGGCCGTGGAAGAAGAAAGAAAGGTATCGCTGGATCACCTTAGCCCAGAGCGCTGGTGGGATTCCTCCCTGCGCCCCCTCCGCCCCCCCCAGAGGAACAGGGAGGAGGACCAGGAGGAGGAGGAGGAGGAGGACCAGGAGGAGGAGGAGGAGGACCAAGAGGAGGAGGAGGAGGCAGCGGGTAGTAGCGAGGATAAAAGGATGAGGACGACACGACACAGTCGGAGCACCCCCCCAGAGTCTGGGGGGTGCCCCAGAGCCTGAACAGCACCTTTTGCAGCTACCGTGGACCCCCCCCCCCGGGTCTCGGGCCCGCTGTTCGACCAGAGTCGTTGTGCGACGGTCCCTGGGCCGGGCGAGGCTTGCGGGATGCCGAAAGCTGCAGCAGACAGCAGAGAATGCCCGTCGCGCTTGGCTTACGACGCGAAGGGTGGGTCTTGGCCTCTACCCTGCTCCCCCCCCCCCCCCTCCATCCCTCGTTGGGGGGACGACCATTGACATAAACATAAAAACTCGGAGATCCGCGCGGATTTCTCGGATCGGCGCTTGACCCCCTTGCCGGCGCCTCTGGCGCCGCCCATGGCGCGCTCCGCGCGCCTGGGAAGGGGGGTCCAACGCCGATCTGAGAAATCCGCGCGGACCTCTGAGTTTTTATGTTTATGTCATTATTTGTTCCCCCCCATTATTTGTTCCCCCCCATTATGTTTATATGTTTATGTTTTTATGTTTATGTCATTATTTGTTCCCCTATCGTTCCCCCCCCTGCTGCATGAGGACGGGGAGGGCGGCGCCGAGGGCGAGGTGGCGCAGGGGCTGGACGACGAGATGGCGGCGAAGAACTTGACCTACAACGCCAAGGACGTCAACGACCAGGCGAGGCGCGCGCCTCGCGAGGGGGGCGACTTGGAGGAGGAGGAGGAGGAGGAGGAAGAGGAGGAGAAGGAGGAGGAGGAGGAGAAGGAGGAGGAGGAGGAGAAGGAGGAGGAAGACGAGGAGGAGGAGGAGGAGGAGCACAACGACGACCACGAGGACGAGGTTGAAGAGGAGGAGGAGGACGACGACGACGAGGACGAGGTCGAACACAAGGAGGAGGGGGAGGAGGAGGAGGAGGAGGAGGAGGAGGAGGAGGAGGAGGAGGAGGAGGAGGAGGAGGCGGGGGGGTGGAATTGGAGGGGGATTGGGTAGAGGAGGAAGAGGGAATATGGACAAGAGGATGATGATGATGATGATGATGATGATGATGATGATGATGATGCTGATGCTGATGCTGATGCTGATGCTGCTGCTGCTGATGATGATGATGATGATGATGTTGATGATGATGATGATGATGATGATGATGATGCTGATGCTGATGCTGATGATGATGCTGATGATGATGATGATGATGATGATGATGATGATGATGATGATGAGATGATGTGATGATGATGATGGGGGAGGAGGAGGAGGAGGAGGAGGAGGAGGAGGAGGAAGAGGGGGAGGAGGAGGAAGAGGAGGAGGAGGAGGAGGAGGAAGCACAAGAAGGGCTGAAGAGAAGGAGTGCCGAGAAGAAGCAGGCCGATAAGGATGAGGAGGAGGAGGGAAAAGAAGGGCGGCATGAAGGAAAATAGTAAGAGGAAGGGAGGAGGAGAGGGAGGGAGGGGGAAGCTGAAAAGTTAGAGGCGAGTGGGAAGGGCACTAGACGGGAATAGGGAGTAGGAAGGGAAGCAGGTGACGAGGATGAGGACATGTAAAATAAGTATCAGGACTTGAGGAAGGAGAAGAGGGATAAGAATTAGAAGAAGAAGAAGAAGAAACAAGGAGGAGGATACGGAGGAAAGGGAGCACGAAGGGAAAGACGACGGGGAGGAGAAAGAGAAGGTGGAGGAGGAGGAGGAGGAGGAGGAGGAGGAGGAGGAGACGGGGGGAGTCAGGAGCGGAAAAAAGGCGTCTACGAACATGATGCTTCATTGTTTATAGAAATTGCTCCCTGGGAGCATGGTGGCATGGTGAAGACATCGCGTTTTTGCGTAGAAGCTATCGCCGCTTAGTCGGTCTTTAATGTAGCTTGGGCTGAAAGATCGAACATGTTACGTTTGCGGCCGGTTGCGCGTCCCTCAAAACACCCTGACGTGCGGCGCCTCGGCATGGCTGTCGCTGCTGGTCGCCATCTTGGATGCCCCCCGCATGCCGCCCAGCCGCGTGGCGTCGACATACGCGGCGCCTGCTCGTATTGCCACCGCCTTCTCCACTATCCTTGGCTCGTCTGCCTCGCCTCCTTGTTCTTCCTCCTCGCTGGTGGGGCGGCCGCCTGTCGGCCCCTCCATCTGCGGCCCCTCTGCGCGAGCGCGCTCTTCGGTCGTCTCGCCGCCGCTCGGCGCGCCCTGCTCTGGCAGCTGCTCCACGTATTCCTCCTCGCCGAGGTGGCCCTCCAACTGCGCGAAGGGGCCCTCCTCCTCTGCGGCCTTGACGGGGGACCTCACCGGGGCAATGGTGGCGGTCGGGGTTGACGTCCTGTCTAAACTTCACGATGGCGGGCGCGGTCAGTGGCCGTCCTGGCCCCCCGCTGCCCCCGCCGCCTCCGCTGGGGGGCGCGAGACCTCCTCCGTGGCCACCTCCCCGCTGCTGGCCCGCGCAGCCGGCAATTTGGCCCTCGCCAGCAGCGCGCCGCTCCTTGCAGGCTGCCGCTGGTGCTGCTGCTGCTGCTGCTGCTGCTGCTGCTGCTGCTGCTGCTGCTCCTCCTCCTCCTCCTCCTCCTCCTCCTCCTCCTCCTCCTCCTCCCGGGGAGCCCTGCCACCCGCGTGGGGCCAGCGCCTCCCGCCTCGCGTGGTTCAGCCTCATCTCCTCCACAGCGTGGCCTCCCCTTGTCTCCTCCTTGCTGCTTTCGCCTCCTCCTCTGGCGCCTGCGCCTGCCTGCGCGCCGCCGCCTGGCGTTGCGGCCTCTGCCTCGTCCTCTTGCCGCGCGGGTCCGGCGGCTTCGGCGGCCTCGGCGGGTGGGGGGGGCATCGTGGCATCGCCGGTCTCCTGCGCGCTTGGCCTGCGCCTCGCCTCGCAGTGTCACCCTCAAGCCGATGTGCGGCTTCCAGGGGGCGTCGCATACTGCCTCGATGCCCTTCGCGAGGTCCACGCCCTGCGAGTTGGCCAACGCGAAATCGATGTTCGACTGGCTCTGGCCCAGGAAGCAGGCGCGGTGGCCGTTGGGCACCGTGATGAGGGACGCCGCGCCCATCATCTGAGGCCAGCCTGAGTCCTCGAACACCTGCGGCTCCACGTTGGAATCCCCGCAGAGGAGCCAGGCTCCCTTGATAGTGCGCAGGAAAGCCGCCAACCCCGTGAGCTTCCTGCCGCCGGTGCCTTCTTTCGGCGGCTGTCCGCTGTCCAGGTGGGGGCTGGCCAATGTGATCGTCGTGCCATTCAGGTGCCGCGTCATCGGGGCCCAGTCGTACGCGTCGAGGCCTAGCGTCCACTTGCTGCCGTTCGTGTCCGTCGTCGCCTTCGTGACCTGCGAGCTGTCCGCCACCTGGCTCCTGAAGGTGGAGGCGCGCAGGTGACCCTTTATCGCCATCGCAATGCTTCCTTGTGTCCCCAACTCCGATCTCGAACTGACTCTCGCAGCCGTGAAGCTGTCTTGTAGTCCATCTTCATAAGGTCGTGCTCCGTCTGCTCCGGCGCCGCCTCCGCCGCATGCGTCTCCTGCAACGCGTAGGCGTCGAAGCCCCGTCGCAGCGACTAATGCCCCGTCCGCAGCTTGGCCGTGGGCCCCCAGGTCGTGAGGTTAGCGAACAAGAGCGCGCGCTCCTGAGGCCCGCCGCCGCCTCCCCTTCTACGGGGGGCCTCGCGCGGCTGCTGTCAGCAGCCCGTCTCCGCGCTCGGGGCTGCGGGCGATTTGCCCTCGCCCCTCGCGCGCCTCCCCTGCAGGGGCTCCTCAGCTCCTTCAGGCTGTGCTGCTTCTGCCTCGCTGCCGCTCGCTTCTCCTCCTGGTGGGGCCGTGCCGGCTGCAGCTACCCCCGCTGTCTGCGCCGTCTGCGCCTCCTCGTTCGCCTCCTCTGCGTGCGCTGCCTTGCGCTTCTTCGCCGCCTGCTTGATCGTGGCATTTGCCTTCTGCGCCTTGGCCTCGGCATGCTCCAAGTGATCCGGAGCTGGCCGGAGAAGGTCTGAGCGTTGGCCTTCATCTGCGCCACCACCTGCTCCTTCGCCGCTGTCACCTCTCGCTTCGCCTCGTCGTCAAGGTCCTCCTCCTCCTCCTCCTCCAGGTCCAGCTCCTTGGCGAAATCGGCCATCAGCTGGCCCTCGGTCAGCTCGTCCATCTGGCCGCTGACTAGCTGCTCCGCAATTCCTGAGAGCGCCTCCTTCCCTCCTCGCTGGATCGCCTCGATGAGCTTCTCCGCTGCGAGAGCCTCGTCTGCCTTCGCCTCCACACGAGCCGCTGCCTTCGCCGCCGCCTCGTCAGCCGTCTTCTGCTCGAGGAAGGCCGTTGCGAACTGCCTCTTCGCCGTCTCCTGCGTCCTCACCGCCGCCGCGAAACGCGCCGCCTTGGATGGCAGATCCTTCGGCGGACTGGACGCCTGCAGCGCCGTGGTGGCGCCTGCGAATTGTTGACGGATCTGCTCCGCGCTGGCCCGCCCCATCGTGCCGATGGTGTCCGTCACCAGCTGCAGCGCCTTCGCGAGCTGCTCTGCTCCTTTGCCTTTCTCCTGGGCCCCTTTGGCCTCCTGCTGCCTTCGGCCGTCTCTGGGCGCGCTGGGTCCCCAGTGGCTGGTTTTGCCCACCGCGCTGGGTCCCCAGTGGCTGGTCTTGCCTGCGCCAGGAAGCTTCTGCCCGCAGCTGCAAGTGTGGCGCATGGCCTCCAGGCGGTCGCTCCACCACCACTCGCTGCAGCCGCGGCAGACGATGCAGGTGCCTCCTTTGCAGCCTCCTCCTGCTTTGTCTGCTTTGCCGCCTCCTCCTCCTCCTCCTCCTCCTCCTCCTCCTCCTCCTCCTCCTCCTCCTCCTCCTCCTCCTCCTCCTCCTCCTCCCTTGGGCTGTCCTTCTCGGCCCATGGCTGCTGCAAGGGCTTGGCTGCCGTGGTGGAGGTCCAGCAGGATGCGGGCGCTCTCGATCCTGATCCCCTTGCGGGCCTGGCGGCGCTGCCTCCTCAGGCGGCGGTGCCAGCCAGGCGATCGCGAGCGCGCGCGCTCACGGCGTCGCCCCGCCGTGGGGCTGGGGGCTATCGCCGCGGGCCGCCGCTCCGTCGTCGCGTGGGGCAGAATGCCTGCGGGCGGGGGAGGGCGCCGCGCTGCGAGCCGCCTAAGGACAGATGCCAGGCGAGGGAAATACGGTAGGGAGGAGGACAGATGCAAGGGGAGGAGGACAGATGCAAGGGGATGGGAGGAAGAGAGGGGCAAGGGGAGGACAGAGGCAAGGGGAGGAGGAGAGAAACAGAAGACATGACGCCCGCGCGTTCACAGCAGCATAAGGCCAGAGTCGCGCGTGGTTCGCCGCCGGGACTGGACCACAAGCCTTGTGCGCGGCCCCCCAGGAGTTGCCAAGGATCTTCTGGTTGAGACGCCATCGCATTACATACATAAGTATACGGGTGACGTGCGGTCGCTTTTCATAATGTGTCTCGCGCCCTAGCGCCGCGCACATTAGCTTCAACAATTCCAACAGCAAGTTGCACGGACGAGAGACAGACAACCCCTCCTCGACTTCCGTAGAGTGAAAACAACCAACATCGAACATGGCCCAACAGGTACACACACACTAATGCGCTGATATTCAGGCTCTCGCTGGATACATCCTTGAACATTATGTAGTATGCCCAGACTGCCTGGTGCAAGCATTGTGCAGATGGACGCTGGCACTTGTTCAACAAAGGTATCTCGCTGGATTGCCCCTTGATGCTTCTGATCCTCCTTCTATATGTATGTCTTTCGGGTTTCCCACCTTGCAATCTCAAGAGACGCTCTTTTTGGATGTGACGCTTTCTTTAGCGCAGAGAAATGACAGTAAAGATGTCTCAGGAGGGCTTGGGGCGGGAGGATGTGTTGCATCATCGTTGACGGATCCTGGGTGTGTTCCGGTCCTCCTCCTCCTCCTTCGTCTCCTCCTCTCCGTGCCCCTTCCCCTGGGGAGCCGCAAAAGGACGTACGTGCCAAAGTAAGTACATGAATGAGTGCCCCGCGGGCGGGCCATGCTACATTGCGTTGTCTTGACTGCCACCCTCCACGACACCTCCTACTCGAGCTATCTTACTCCAGCTTCTCCCCCCCCTCCTCCTACTCCTCGTTTCCTCCTGCGAGCCACAAGCGAACTTGATGTGGACAGTATTGAAGTCATGCGGGTGTCCTCTCGGGCCTTTTCAGCCCCGCCTATCATCAGCACGGGATTATTGCATGATGCATGTGCAACCTGTGTGGTGCAAACGTTGCGGTGGAAACTGCTTGTCTTTAGCGTCACGGAGCGTTACGCCGTCTTGGGACTCAATTGTTGCTGCCTGGAGGCCTCCTGGGCCGCCCTTGGTGCCAGGACAGAAACCCAGGAGGACCCAAGCGGGCCACATGAGGGCCCTCAAGAAGGCCCCCAAACGATATCATACCACGGGCTCCTTGCATGCTATCGTTGGGGGGCCTTCTCGAGCCCCTATTTGTGCACTCTTTTGGGCCCTGCTCGGAGCTCTCCTGGGTCTTCCCGGGGCCCTCTCGGGAGACCTTATGGGCCAGCGGAAGGCCCGCCGAAAGCCCCCGCCGATATCATAACACGGGGACCCTGTTGGGCCCATCTCGAAAGCCCTTCTTCAACAATTGCTGGAGCTCTCTTGGGGTTGTCCAAGGCCTTCCCGCGACGCCCTGGGGGCAAGAGGAGGGCCCCAAGAAGACCCACGCGGGCCAAACAGGGTCCCCAAGAGGTCCCCCGACGCTATCATCCCAAGGGCTCTTGGTACGATGATATCATCAGCGGCCTTTTCGGGGTCCCTTACGGGAGCCCCTTTTGGGCCTCTCGTGGAGCTCTCTTGAGACTTCTAGGGCCCCTCTGGACCGTCGCCTTCGGGGCCAAATGAACATCCCAAGAAGGCCCAACAAGGGCTTTGACAGGGCCTTCCAGGCGGCCTCCAACGATATCATACCACGGGCTCTTGGTATGGTATTGTTGGTTGCCCGTTTGGGCCCCTCGTGGGAACTTTTTTGGGTCCCTCTTGGGGCTGTCAGGGACCTTGCGAATGCCCGCTTTTGTGGGTTCGGGCTCGTCCTGTGCGAGCGCAAAGGCAGTCGTCGACTCGCAGGTCGCCTTCTCCCCCGGCGGCAAATTCATGTATATAGCCCGGGGGCAGCCGGGGTATGTGCATGATTTTGTTTGAGCCTGCAGGGGGGGAGGGAAACACAATTCATGTACTCCGGATTCCATAACAAAGTGGGGGGGGTCACATCCGGGGGGGGGTCTAATTTGAGCTGTCTTGGAGGGTTCGCGGGGGGTCTGGACAAAGGGCCGCCCTTTCATGGATAGTCTGGGGGGTCTAAAACTTCTCGTCTGGGAGGGTTGTGATCCCCTCCCTTTTATTACGAAATCTGGAGTACATGGATGAGTCCTCAATCGCACCCTTGCGCGGATCCACGCCCCGACACGACGAGGTCACGCAGACATGCGGGCATGCGGCCTGCGTCAGGGCGCCGCTGGGGCGCTGCAGGGGGGGCGCCGGGCCCCTCGGAAGGATGACAGGTTGAGACAGGGCAGCGAAGCGAGGAGCGAGGGGCATTTGAAGAGACGAACAACTGATATACAATATAACGTGTGCGTGTACTACAGTCGGGGCATTGACCTAAGGAACCCAAAATAAGGAGCGAGGCCCCTGTTTTCCATAAGTTAAACTTCGATTTCCGATCGAAACATAAGGAAAACCTGAGGCAATCTGCGAAACACATAAGGAACGCGGAGCCCCTCCCCAACGAACAGGGTTCCTTCCTCAGGGCCCCGACTGTACAATATAACGCGTGCGTTTACTATACAATAATACGCCACTCACTGCTAAGCTATTCCTGGCTTTAAAACTCCCCATTCCGATGTTGTTGCAAGTATCAAAAACTTAGTCCGGTTCCTTGGCAGATCCTGGGCCGTTTGTTTCGCGTGTCGCAAAACATCGTCCCACCCCAGACAAATCGAGGTACGTATAACAACAAAACGGACACGTCCGAAACCAAGATCCCCGCTGCACCCACCAGCACAAGAGGCGCCAAGGAGGCGTCCATTGGTGCCCACCAAGCGAAAATCCGGTTTACCCACCCAGCGCACGGGGAACCTTCTGGCGCCGAACAGCCGAAACCCCAAACCTCCCCGGCCCTTCAAACGCCCCTTGTGCCTCCAGTATCCGACCTCCGCCCCCGTCCAATCTCCATCCCCCGAACATTTTCAACATCAGCCCTCCCTTGCGTCTATCCTTCGCATACACGCCTCCCTTCTCCCTCTTCCTGGTCCACCTCGTCGGCCTGATCTCTGCATCATCATCATCGGCCCTCCTCTTCGTCAGTCTCCGACCCTGTCTGCGCGATCCTCCACCCAACATCTCCTGCTGCTCCTGCGCTTTCCGATCTGGCCTCTTCGTCGTCCTCCTCCTCCTCCTCCTACTCCTCCTTTTCTGATGGGCAACGACCGGGGGGGACTGGCATAGGAGGGGGACGCATCGACTTGGAATCGGCAATACATCGCCGATCGATCGGCGACAGGCCCCCGATCGTGAACCCGCACGCTCCTGGGCAAGCTGGGGCCATCGGGCCCCATGCCCGCGATCAGTGGGCGATTGGGGGTCGATGCGCCCCCCGTATGCCTATCCCCCCCGCCCCCCCCGAGCGTTCACGCTCGCTGTCATGCGCACCCAGAATTCAGCCGGAGGCTTCTCGTCGTTGGCGCTCCCTCCCGCGTGCCTGCCCCCCCCTGGCGTCGTCCGAGCGTTCCGCCACTCCGAGAGGCATGGATTCAACTGGTGGTTTCTCGTCGCTGGCATGCCCTCGCACGCGCCTGCGCCCCTTCGCGTCGTCCGAAGTTCCGCCGCCCCGAAAGGAGCGCAGCATAGAAACCTAGGATGAAGCGGTGGTACGAAAGGGCGAAGAAGGTGATTTGACTCGCGCAGTTACTAAAAGAAACATGAACAGAAAACGCCAGGGTGAGCAAACAAGCTTGGCCAGCGCGGACACAATGCGGGACGCTGGAACGGAGGCTTCCAAAAGGCTTCGCAGGATACGGACTACGATGACCTAATCGGGCAGGTAAATATAAAGATAGCGCGTTTCTTGAACCTCGGACACGCGTTGCGTACAACCACAGGCACAGGAGCGCACAAACTGAGGTCAACTCATAAATATACAAACGGCTGACGCACAAACAAAACCAACGACCAAGAGAAGGCATGAGGAAAACGAGACGTAATTACACAAAGCGGACATACCGTGCCCCATTCGCGGTTTTCACATACATCAGCGCGTGCGTGGCCTACCAGGTCGACTCGGACGCGGCGGAACAGCTCGGCAGGCAGCGCGCGCAGGCCATGGACACGCTGGAGCAGTTCTCCTGCGTGGCCCACCGCATCGACCCACCATTTCACAGGGCGAGAAGGAGGTTACAAGCTCAAAGAGGGCGGCAACAGGTGGCGAGAAGACAGGACAGCGCAATGCGACAATCTGCAGGCTGACTTAGCGAGCTCGCGCCGAGACGGCGCTCTCCCTGATGGCCAAGCTGAAAGAGAGGGGCGCGGGCCAGGGGCCGCAGGGAGCGCCGGTGCGCGCGGCGAGACGCCCGGCATACAGAAGGGCGCCGAAGCTGCAGGGGCAGTCTACGGAGACAGCGACGCTACACCGCAGGTTGCGGAGGCAGCGGCTACAGTCGCTGGACGCGCTGGGGGCGGATATCGCGCAGGGCGCGGCGATGCAGGCAGAGGCAGAGAAGGTTAAGGCGGCGCGCAGCGACATGACAGCCAGCGCGAGGAGCATCTGCAAGTGGCTAGCGGACGCGGAGCAACAACCCGGAGTGCCCTATCGGATCACGAAGCCGCCGAACAGCAGAGAGGAGGAGATCCACGCTGGGGAGGGCACCAGAAACTGCCTGATGGAGCTTGTGGACGCGAAGTCGAGGGACTTTACGAAGATATGGAGGCGCGAGGAGGTGGCCCACAGCGCCCACAGGCAGCTACTAAAAGCGCTGAGGAGGAGAGCAGAGAGAACAGAGGAGCCAAAATGGAGGGTGGAGGACCTCGACAGGGCGCCCCAGGGCGAACCAGACACAGGACATGGGGTCGATCGGTCGATCGCCTGCAGCGCGGCGATCTGAGGCGGCTACCAGCAGCAGGTCGACAGCAGATCGTTGACCTCTTCAACGAGAGTGAGAGGACGCTGGCTAGGCCTTGGCAGCTGCTGTGCGCAGTGGCG
Source organism: Prorocentrum cordatum (assembly GCA_963575745.1). Lineage (NCBI taxonomy): Eukaryota > Dinophyceae > Prorocentrales > Prorocentraceae > Prorocentrum > Prorocentrum cordatum. Next base: position 178,478 of record CAUYUJ010017980.1, on the reverse strand, counting down.
ACGCTGGCCCCGAAGCCGATCAAAGGAGACAGGGCGCCGGCACTGCTGCGCAGGCCTGCCGCCAGGCAATGGGCTAAGAGGCAGGGGCGCCCATGGGATGGAGCGGTCGCCGGCAACAGCTGCCTACGCGAAGCAACGCAGAGGATCGTCACGGACGAGTGATGCGACGCGCTGGGCATCTCCCAGGGGCGCGCGCTCGCGGACATCGAGAAGTTCGCCCCAGGATCCTGCCGATGCTGCTGCTGCAGCACTCGGCACCGCATTGCGCCGACCGCTGCATCCTGGCGGACTCGCGGCACTCTAACAACATTACCAGGACGGTGGTCCACGCGGCGCTGAGCTCCACGATGGGGAAGGCCAGCGGCATGCCGAGGCCAGTGGCCAGAGCATGGTTCGACGACACCAGCATCATTCGCATCACGGGCAGCGAGACAGAGGTGAAGAGGCAGCTCGTCGTGACCACGAAGGCCCTGAGGGACAGGCCGGGAGCGCACGGGCTGAGGCCGGCAGACAAGCCGGTCATCTTCAGCACGAGCTACCGCACCACGCGACAGGCGCAGCCGGCGCCGAGGAGGCCAGGCGCAGCGGCGAAGGCGACCACTGGGGGCAGCGACCTCGGAGACGACAGGGCGGCGCGAGGGGCGACCAGGAGGGCCACTCACGCGCAGAGAACGATGGCAGCGGGCAGGAGGTCCGGCGCAGTACGGGGCCTAGCTTAGGAGGCTCAGGCTGTGCAGGCGGCGAAGAGTCACGCACCAGGGCCCAGTTGCGTCGCTCATGCACGGCGCGGCGACGCATGGGCCGGCGCCGGCGACGATGGGGGCAGCGAGAAGGAGATGCGCACAAGCGCTGAGGAGGGCTTGACCAGGCAGGACCCTGACTAGCTTCCCGGCGCTTGAGGGAGAGGACCCAGCCACCGCGATCGCGAGGCATCAGCTGCGGGCGTGGTTCGTCCTCTGGGACAAGAGCGCAGACCAGAGGCCGCAGATCAGGAGGGCGCGGGCGAGGATATTTCAGATTGCAGGCACAGCCAGAGGTGAGGAGGTGGCATCAGAAGCGAGACGCGACGGGCAGCACCACCATCCTCGAGGATCCTCTGGGAGCTCGGCTGGGACACCAGGGCCCAGACGATTGGATCGACAGGCAAAGGGGTCACTGGAAGTTTCCGGGGGGCGAGGAGGCAGGAGACCCGCGCGACATGGCAGGTGCAAAGAGTTCGGCGAGACGGACTGCGGGTGCGAGCGCGGCGCGAAGGAGGACGACTTGCACCGCATCTGGGGCGCCGGCGAGGAGAAGCAGGAGAAGGCCATCCTCGCAAGAAGGCAAGGGTTAGAGGAGCGCACGAGGAGGGCCGCAGACAGCACGCCCATCTTCTGGCTAACGGGGCGCACACCCAAGGCCTGGACAGCGCCGCCGCCGCGCGACACTCAGGAGCAAGCATCGCCGGTGGGTGGGCGCCTGCTGCGCGAGAGGCTGCGAGGAGACAACGGCGAGCCCATCGCGGTGTGCGGCGATGCCTCGGGAGGCGAGCTCCTCAACGCAAACAAGAGATACAGGAGGTGCGGCTGGGGCTGGGCGGTGCTGGACACGACGGGCAGAACGCGGAGCTCACCCATCCGAGCGGCCAAGTTCGGGCCACTGTCTGGCAGCAGCCAGACCAACAACAGGAGCGAGCTGTGGGCTTTCACCGACAGCCTGGAGTCCACGGAGGGGCCGATGGTGCACTGGACGGACAGCGAGATCACCTTCAAGGGCTGGAGGGACCACCGAGAGGAGTGCGACCACAAGACCAGCGACAACAGCGACCTCTGGCGCAGAGCAAGGAGAGCTCTCCAGGATAGGCCAGGCACCAGAGAGGACATCACGATGCGCCACATGAACAGCCACATGGACGCACGGGAAACGGCGGATACATGGATCCCACGAGTCGCGTGTGAGGGCAATCGCGAAGCCGACAGGCTGGCCGGCGCGGGAGCAAGGCAGCACGCGATCAGCGAGGTCGAGATGAGCTGCTACGAGTGGGCACGGGCCACAGCACACCTTCAAGACGCGCATCGCGGAGCGCACCACGGACGCGATCCGCAGTGGGCCAGGCGAGAGCAGAGAGCTCAAGCGCGCCAGGCAAACAACGACCAAGGCTAGGAGAGCTAGAAGGACGCTGAAGCAGCGCTACCTGAGCTGCGACGCCGCGCTGCGGCCGAAGACGACACGCGCCCCGAGGAGATCGCGGCGGGGAGAGGGGGATGGCGACGCAGCTGCTGCAGGCAGACGGTGACGAGGCAAACGGCATTCAGCGGGCTCCAGGAGTGGTTCGCTGCGTAGCGCCCAGGGCCGCCGCCAGCAGAGGGAAGGTGCGTCACCTTCTACGGCGCGGAGTCTCACGAGACCCACCCGCTGCGACGGCTGGGGGGCGAGAGCAGGTGGTTTTGCACGAAGTGCGGGAGCTCGGCCGCCGAGATGGCGTCGACCAAGCTCCAGGCGCCCTGCCGAGGGCAGCCGAGCTGCGAGTCCAGGCGACGCCAGCTCGCCGCCTGGGCGAGGAAGGCCGACGGCGAGGAGTGGAGGAGGCCAGCGCGGCCGACAGGGGGGGGTGCTTTTTCATTCTTGGCAGGGCGCAGGGTTGAGGAGCCAGGCGAGGAGCAGCCATAGGAGGAAGGGGGGGCAACCAGAGGAGGCGACGGCCGTGGCGTAGTGGTTAGTCAGGGGGGCTGCCATCACAGTGCCCACGTGCCGGAGCCGAGTCTGAACCGAGCTGGACCTGGCGCCGCTGACGCAACCGGGGGGGTGCTCGAGAAGTCTGACGGGGACAGGCCAGAGGAGTAAGAGGAGGCAACCAAAGGAGGCGACGGCCGTGGCGTAGTGGTTAGTCAAGGGGACTTCCATCACAGTGCCCACGTGCCGGAGCCGAGTCTGAGCGGAGCTGGACCTGGCGCCCCCGAGGGAGGCGAGGCGGCAAGCGGTGATCTGCGTGAAACAGTTACTGGAGGGCGAGCTGCTGGTCAGCGAGAGGGGGAGAGACAACAGGCGAAGCAGGAGAAGGGCCCGATGGGGGCACGAGAGGAGAGGGCTGCCGAGCACAGCCAGAAGCAGGAGAGGCCGCCGAGGCCAGCGGGCAGAACGCAAGGAGAGCTGGTAGGGCGTACGACGACGCAGCCGACAGCAAGCCTGCATGCGCAGGACCAGCTGCTGGGGACCCAGCGCCCCCCCGAGACCGCCGAAGGCAACAGGAGGCACAAGGGGCCGAAGAGGACGCAAGGAAGATGAGGCCAACGGGGCGCCGCCGCCGCCCGCAAGCTCAGGAGTGGCTCCCGGAGGCACGCCAAAGCGGTCCTGGAGTGTGGGCGGGCACAGGTCCGCGGCCCACGCGGCGGCGCCCCGCGGCCCCAATGCGGCCGAGGAGGCCAACGCCGAGGCCAGCGCCGACGCCGCCGCGAGGGCCCGCCGCGACTTCGATTTCGCGTGCCTCGTGGAGGCGGCCTGCGGGCGCGGCCCACGGCCGAGGAGGCCAGCCCGCAGGGCCAGCGCGGACGCCGCCGCGAGAGCCCGCGCGGGAGAGCGCGGCCCGCGGCCGAGGCGCCAAGCCGCGGCGGCGCACCCGCGGCTGCCCGCCGCCCACTTCCCCAGCGCGGGCGCCCTCTCTCGTTTTTTTTCTCTCTCCCTCTCTCTTTTTTTTCTCTCTCTTTTTTTTTTCTATTTCCCTGCGCGACCGACCGCAGTCGCTTCTGGAAGCGTCCCAGAAGCGTGCCTCGCATCTGTCCTTGTCCCCTCGGTGCGCCCCCCGGGCCTCCAGAGGCCTCCAGGGTTTTCGGGAGGCACCCCTTCGAATTACTCCAGCAAAGCACCCTACTGGCGGCAAAAGTGAAGAGGCGGGTCGAGGAGCACGGGGCCGGCTAGGGACAAGACATCGGATCTCTGGGGAGGAGGGGGAGGGAGCGGGAAATGAGGGAGAGAGCGGGGAGGAGGAGGAGGGAGGGCCCTCCGTTCTCTTCTCCCTCATCCTCCCTCCCACCCCCCCGCCACGACGACGACGACGACGACGACGACGACGACGACGACGACGACGACGACGACGACGACGACGACGACGACGGCGGCGGCGGCGGCGGCGGCGGCGGCGGCGGCGGCGGCGGCGGCGGCAGGTCTTCGAGGAGCTCCACCTCGGGGCAATGGCGGCCGAGGTGCGGCTGCGCCCCAGCCGTCGGGGGGGAGGTCCGAGGCCGTCGCCCCCTGCCGCCGCCAGCGGCGCCGTCGTCTTCGTCGTCGTCGCCCTCGCCGTCTGCGGTGCCTCGGTTGCCATCCTCGTCGTCGTGTTCGTCGTTGACGTCGTCGTCGTCCGTCTTCGCCGCCGCCGTGTCAAGCATGCTTGCCGTCGTCGTGCTCATCATCGTTGTGGTGGTCATCGTCGTCGTCGTCGTCTCGATCGGCGTCGTCGCCGCGTGGAATCGGCCCCCGGACATCTCCGGGAGCGCGTTCCGACCCGGGCGTGGCCAGGATCTCGGGGCGGGCCCAGCCGTGGCGATGAGAGGCCCTCGCGGCCCGAGGGAGGAGAAGGTGGTAGATATTGCTGCCGCCCCAGATCCGAACCCCGGAGGTCCCTAAAAATCTGAGGCCTCCTGAGCCCCCCCCCCTCAAAGAGAGGGAAGCAGCAAATCCTGAAAGCTGCCCCCTTCGGAGGAGGAAGGAAGAGGAGGAGGAGGAGGAGGAGGAGGAGGACGAGGACGAGGAGGAGGAGGGGGAGGAGGGGGAGGAGGAGGAGGGGGAGGAGGGGGAGGGGGAGGAGGAGGAGGAGGAGGAGGAGGAGGAGGAGGAGGGAGGAGGAGGAGGAGGAGGAGGAGGAGGAGGGGAGGAGGAGGAGGAGGAGGAGGAGGAGGAGGAGGAGGAGGAGGAGGAGGAGGAGGGGACGGGGGACGAGGAGGAGGACGAGGAGGAGGACGAGGAGGAGGAGGGGGAGGAGGGGGAGGAGGAAGAGGAGGAGGAGGAGGAGGAGGACAAGGACAAGGAGGAGGAGGAGGAGGAGGAGGAGGAGGAGGAGGGAGGGGCGAGGAGGGGAGACCAGAGTATAGCAAGGATGCGGCAACAGTGCTGCAAGACACCCTCCTGTCCCAAGTCCCCCCCTCTTGCATTCCAGTAGGTCTTCCTCGCTTCTGCGGGAAACGCCCCCTTGAGTGACGAGAGCCTGGTCTGCGTGACGCGCAGAGGAGACCTCGTTGTATAAAAGGATTCACCCTCCATCATTCTAGCTGGGAGAACGCAAGAAAGTAGGATGACAAATTTTAAGAAAGTCTCCAGCGCTAGCCCCATTTCATTAAATATACGATTTGTTTTCTGTCCGTATAGGTGCTGCAAAGGTTCGAAGTGCGCGCCCACACGTTTGCTGGAAATTGACGCGAAAGCTACATGTTGAAAAGGAGCCGCGCTTCATCCGAACAGCTGCTGCACAGCTTCAAATTTCAAATCCGAGAACTTGAGTACGTGTCGATCGAGAGCCGCATGTAGAAAACGGCCAGCCATCCATCACTCACAATGTTGGCTTAAGAACGAATGTGCGCAGCACTGAGACGATAGCCGCCTTTTGAAAACGATGGGCCCTCCATCCTTCTAGCTGCTCGAATATTTCGAAACGAGTGCGCACGGCGCTAGGGCGGGAGCCACGAAACCGCCGGCCCTCCATCCTTGTAACGGTTGAAAGATCTAAAACCAAAGATGCGCGGAGTTACGGCGAGAGCCGCATTTCGAAAACGACCAGCCCCCCGTTCTCCTTTGGCCACGCGCAGAGGGGGGTATGGGGTAGGAGGCTTGTTAGAAGCACCCTGCTTCTTAGAAGGCGCGGCCATTATCTGTCCACGTGAGGCCCGCGCCTTCTATGAAGCAGCCTCCTAAGAAGCATCCCCCCTCCCCCCTACCACCTTGTGCGCGCCACCAATCCTAATAACTGCTAATAGTTGTTAGGCGTCAGGATAGCAGGATAGTGCAGTATCAGGCGAAAGGGCCGGCCCAGCATACGGACACGCGCGGAGCGCGGCAGGGCGAGGTTGTTTGCAAAGACGAGGGATGAAGGATTGTAGTGTAGTGTTTATACCCTTGAGGGTAGGCATAACCGTGTAAAGTCGGATGGGGCACGAGGGCTCACCCATCCCTGGAACGGTGCCCCAAGGTACAAGGACCGTTGCAGGCACCTGGTACAAGTGTCAACGAACCACTAGTCAGCCACCTCCGATGTGATATACGTTGGTCCTTGCTCAGCCTGTGCGCCAGAGAAGTTCGAGCGGATCTGCACACGCCGGAGGCAATTGTATTTGAGAGGCTACGTTTTCCTCGCCTCCTGCTGGCTTGGAGGAGGCGGCGGAGTAAGGACGCCAAGGCACTGAGTGGGGGGCATTGAGACTACGCAGCGCTGAGTGCGCTTGCGTGCACGTGCGGCAGGGTGAGACCAGGGGGTGGGTGGATGGTAAATGTGGACAACGTAGCCCCAGGCCACCTCGCACGGCATCTTAGGTTTGACAGGGGGCACCTCGGTGGCCCAGATTGCCAGAAGGAGAACGTGGGAGGAGGCAGGAGGAGGAGTAACAGGAGGAAGAGAAGGAAGAGCAGGAGGACGAAGAAGAGCAGGAGGACAAGGAAGAAGAGGAGAAGGAAGAAGACGAGCAGCAGGAGGAGGAGGAGGACGTGAAGCCCCTGTCGCCCAGGTGCAGGGCGCGTGGAACGAGTTCCTCCGCAGCGCCGAGTCGCGCGAGGCGGCGGGGGCAGGAGGAGAAGGAGGAGGAGGAGGGATGGGACATGTGTCGTCCGTCACTTCTCCAGGGTCGGCTACGTCCGACGCTTGCTGGAAGTCCTGTGTTCTGGTTGTGTTTGTCGCTGGGAGTCGCTGGGGGTCCTTTGGGCAGTTCTTATACGCAGTATCCCTCGTAGGTTATCACCGCTGGTTTCAAACCGCTGGCGCATCGGAGAAAAACTGCGTGTGTGTGTGTAAGTGTGTTTGTGTGTATGTGTATGTGTAGGTGTGTCTGTGTAGGTGTGTGTAGTTGTGTGTATGTGTATCTGCGTGTGTCTACGTGTATGTGTATGTGACATACTGTATGTGTGTATGTGCATGTGTATGTGTATATGTATGTGCATGTGCATGTGCATGTGTATGTGTCGGAGGTGAGGGGGTGAGATCGAAGTGGAACGGGGAGCCCCCCTACTGGGAAATCGATGTCGGTTTCGTGTTCGTGCGTGCCGTGCGGGCGAGGCGAAGCTGCGTGGGCGGGCAAGAGAAAGTCTCCTGTGGCTGAGGCGCGGCCGGACCAAATGTCTCCCTTCCGGGCGGCCGGGGGCCCGCGGTGTCCCGCCGGTGTCCCGCTGGTGTCCCCTGTGGCTGAGGCGCGGCCGGACCAAATGTCTCCCTTCTGGGCGGCCGGGGGCCTGCGGTGTCCCGCCGGTGTCCCGCTGGTATCCCGTGTGGCTGAGGCGCGGCCGGACCAAATGATTCCCTTCCGGGCGGCCGGGGCCCCGCAGTGTCCCGCGGTGTCCCGCTGGTGTCCCGCCCGTGTCCCGTTGATGATGATGATGATGATGATGATGATGATGATGATGATGATGATGATGATGATGATGATGATGATGATGATGATGATGATGATGATGATGGTGAGTTCGGTAGTGAGATCGATAGTGAGACCGAATGTGAGATCGATTGTGAGATCGTTTGTGATATCGATAGTGAGATCGATAGTGAGACCGACTGTGAGATCGATAGTGAGACCGATTGTGAATTCGATAGTGAGATCGATAGTGAGACCGAATGTGCAATCGATTGTGAGATTGATTGTGATATCGATAGTGATACCGAACGAGAGATCTATAATGACTTCGATAGTGAGTTCGATAGTGAGATCGATAGTCGGATCGACTGTGAGATCGATTGTGAGATCGGTTGTGATATCGATAGTGAGATCGATAGTGAGACCGAATGTGGGATCGGTTGTGAGATCGATAGTGATATCGATTGTGAGATCGATCGAATGAGACCGATAGTGATATCGATAGTGAGATTGTTAGTGAGACCGAATGTGAGATCGATTGTGAGACCGCTTGTGATATCGATAGTGGTCAATAGTGAGACCGAATGCGAGATCGATTGTGCGATCTATAGTGAGATTGATTGTGAGATCGATAGCCAGATCGATTGTGAGATCGATCGAATGAGATCGGTAATGAGATCGATGGTGAGATCGATCGTGAGATCGATCGAGTGCGACGGTGGTCCCTCCCCCCCCCTCACCTCCTTATCACCCGAAGGGTGGTCTATGCGGTATGTGCATGTGTAGGTGTGTGCGTGTGTGTGCGTGTGCTGTGTGCTGTGTGCTGTGTGTTGTGTGCGTGTGTGCGTGTGTGCGTGTGTGCGTGTGTGCGTGTGTGCGTGTGTGCGTGTGTGCGTGTGTGCGTGTGTGCGTGTGTGTGTGTGTGTGTGTGCGTGTGCCTTTTCAGTCATTTCAATGACCTCTGATGCAATTTCAGCACACACAGGCTTCTAGGTTTGTGATTTCTCATTGGACACTAGCTCGGAACCTGTATGCTCTGACTCTTTTGTTTTCATGTCTCGGGCCGTCTGCGTTCGGTAATCCGCGCGTCGACGTCTTTGGGACTCTTGGGATCCTGCTGGTGTGCCAGTGCAGGCTCTCTGTTTTCCTCTTCCTTTCTCCCCTGCTTGTTCTCTTCTTCGCTTCCGTCCTCTCGCCTCCTGGCCGTGCCCCTGCTCGCTCGCTCCCCTCGCCTGCGCCTCCTGCCTGTGATCCTACCAGACAGCTGCCGTCTGGGTTTTCACATTGCAGCCTTTTTGTTCAAAGCCTCCGAGCGGGGGGGTTAGGAGCTCGCTCAAGGCCGAAAGGCCGCAAATACGTATTGGCTCCCCGCCCGGCTGCGCGTGTGACAAGAATTGTTACCTCTGTGCTTGATTGTCTACGCCTATCGGCGATTGAGGCTTCGCTTCTCCTGGCAGTCTACCGTGGTGACGTCTTGGGAGCTGGTCTGCAGGAGCCTGGGTATCTTGATAACGACAACTCATCCAAGTGCGACGCGGGGAGAGTGGAGCGCCGATCCGTCCAGACAGCGTGTACCGCACCCCGCCTACATATTCCAATTCCATTCCATATTTTGTTCTCCATAGTTGTTCTTCCCAGGCTTTGATGGAACAGGTGCTTTTAGGCCAAGAATTGGTATTAAAAGTTGGAGAGTTCGCCAGCTCAGACAGCAGATGGCTGAATCACATATCTACGATAAACATCACCACGTGGCGGACACACAGAGTCTACAACGAAGCGATCAGGGCTATGTACATGAATCTGCAGGAGCTACGACAGGCCCACGCCGACTTCCAGTCCACCCAGTGGTACCGAGATCAATTTCAACGATGGTTGGAATATCGCCGCTGGTTGGCCGAAGTGTAACCTCCGTGGTGATGAAGTGGACCCGCCTCCTGCTGGAGGCCATCCTTGCCATGCTTGCCATACTTGTTGTACGTCGCCCCCGTTTCCCGCTTCGACCAATCCTCTTTTCGTATGTATACATGGCTGTACAGGTACTCTCCAGGGTGAATGTGATGAATACCTTCATACTCATATGGACACGCGGCAGTCTCTTTCGGCACTACCTGGACCCCAGATCCTCCCCGTAGTGATGCAGGAACTTCGGGCGACGATGGGCTGGTCCACCAAGATCTCAATCTACAGCGACCTACGGAGTCAGCAACGACACGGTGGTGTGACGGCTATGATATTGGCTTCAGGTTTGTGGCAGATTCTTGTGTCGGCTCCATCCACGCGGTATATAGACTATGTGCATCTTGTTCAGAAGGAGCTCCTCGGGCTCCTCCCGCGTGCAGGTGTAAGCCCGTGCGTCTCGACCGTGGTCACGGCCCTCACGGTTACTCTCACGTTGTGTCGCATTCGAGCCCTTTTCACAGGTGGACGCAAGGGGCGTCAACAGGCTCGCAAGTTGATCCATAACCTTCCCCCACGCCTGGCTTCAGCCTTTGATCGGAAAGGTGACGCCACTGTCGCATGCGCTTGAACTGTTCACCTTTGTTTATCTGCAGGCAAAATGTATTTCAGATCCTACGCCGAGGTCCTCGGGGCACGACCCAGGTTCCTTCAGCTTTGTTTACCAACTTGGCTCCGACTGTCTCTATGTGGGTCAAGGTTCCATGGTGCGGCACTCTAGCGGGCACTCTGGTGGAGTTGGGCGCTTCCGCGAGCATTTACGATGCCCCCGCTGTATTTCCAACGGGACCCCAACTAAGGGGCGCAGTCGGTACCTCCTGCTGGCCCCTGGGTGCTCCTCCTGGCCCCTGATGCTCTTTCTCGCTGTTGTACCCTCCTCCCAAGCCCACGCTCAGGAGGGCGCGTTTATTGCCTACTCGCGACCCGCGGCCAACAACCTGAGTAATCCCCATTTTGGGCGTCTACGGGCAAGGTGCAGGGAGGCCCCCAGAAGGCGCAGACACCGGTCCTGTAGGCGCCAGGCTCTACCTCATTGTGGCGCTCAAACTGTGTTAAGCCAATCTTGGTATGAACGACGCATGGCGTCTCTCTGCACTAGGTACATGGGCTTCTCTAGGTACCTCGCGGGCCGACATAAGTGGCAACATTTTCTCAAACACAAATACGGTGATCTCTATGACCGCCTCCTCCAACAATGGACTTCGCAGGGTTTAGGCTACGGACCCCTCAACATCCTGGGGGCGGGTCAGACGGTCCTTACGATGAAATGGATTTCTGCGCACCCCCGCGCTATTCCTTGGGAGTGCATCTGTCGGGGCCGACGGCATGGTTCCGACTTCCTGTATCATGTGTGGGAGTTTACGACGTTGTATCCCCATTGGATGGATCGGGTAAGGGTTCGATCGTCCCTGAAGGCCTACCTCAACAGTCTGCGACTGCCCGCCCCTGTGCCGACAGTGATCAAAGTGTCTCACAGCTCGGAGGTAGCAGCTGTGCGCGGCTGGCTGGCCAACGGCCCAGCAAGCCCGACCTACCAGGCCAGCTTGGGCCACGTGGGCCGCCAAGTCAGCACGGATTCTGGTCCAGACAACGCCGTGCATTCGAGGAGGTACGTGCGGCATTGCTCGCGCTTTTCGAACCATGCAGTTTGACCAGCTTGCCTCTCTCACTTTAGATGACTTCAAACGCGCCGCCAGAGGCGACGACGTGGAACGAATCCCCGTGAACGGCCGCATTTCCCTTCTCACTCCAACCTCCTCATGCGCCCGCACGAAGGATACCCGAGCCTCTTGTAACAAATGGCTGGCCTCTCAAGGCCTGGATAGGACCCAGTTTTCCCGTTTTCGACGGCCTCCTCCACGACCCACCCCTGAAGGACCCCAAGATGAAGGACCCTACCGACACTTGACTGCAGCACGAAGTAAGTTCGAGGAAAGGGCTTATAAGGCTCGCCAGGTTCGCACGTTTACTGTGGAAGGTAAAGATCCGAACACTATGTGGAAAGTCTCTGGGATCTATCATCTAGCTCGGTGGCTGGCTATGAACGCTCGGGCTCCTACACGGTGGAGGGTAATCAATGCCCCTGCGATGGCTGTGGTTTCTTGGTATCGGTTACTATACGATTACACCATCCCCAAGAGCATGCGGTCACCTGGGGAGGGCCCTCTAAACCAATCCCACATTCCATGCATCTACCCAACGGTCAAGCTGAAGTGCTGGTGCGGTGATTTTAAGATCCCACCTGACGGCCAAGCCACAACACAGCTGCTTTCGGAACATATGCAGCTCTGTTTGTTTACCATCTCGTGCGCTGTGCCGTTCGATCAGCCGTGCCTTTAACTTTCCTTTCTAACCAGTTCAATCCAGGATGGTCCTTTCTCTCTCTCGACACGGCCGTGCCCAGCGTGCCGGACCAATATTGTCATCTGGTCTCGGCACCGACAGTTGGTCCACCTTTGTGCAGAGGCTGTTTGCAGCCAATGCAGCTCCCTGGCGTCCTGGTTGGGGACGCAGGACAGGCGTGCGAAGCTATCGATGTGTCACGAATCCATGACTGCCTGGACAGGCTGTTCTCAAAAGTTGAGGCTCATCGGTGTATCACCGTGCTCCGCACACAACGCTCCCACGCTTACTTTGGAGGCCATGTCAATCGACGCCTGTGGGGCCTCACGGTCTGGGGGGTACGCAGCCTTCGGAGGGCCTTGGAAGGTTTCTTGGGCATGCGGTTATGCTTGGTTGGTGGGCTCGTGATACAACAGATTCAAGGGACCCCCATAGGTGGCCCCCTCAGTGGCTCCATTCTACACGCGGTCCTCAGCGACCTAGAGTGTCAGATGGACGCCCGCTATCCAGGAAGACGCAGTATTATTTCCGCTGGTAGGTATGTCGACGACATCTTATTAGCTTCAAAGGTATGCTGTACCAAATGTTTGCGACGACTAGTCTACTCAGTCTATGGGTCAACGTTCTCATTTGATTTTACGGATCCCACCATTGTTGGTGACACCGTCATGGTTCCCTATCTCGAAACAGTCTTCTTCTTTACTATCCACAAGGTCTCCCATTGGGTAATACACAAGAATGAGACATATGCTATTTCGGGAGACAGCTCCAAGCTAGCCAAACAATCACTACTGCCCTATATGGGCCCCTTCCCACCTACTCTCCTAAAACAACAACGCGCTGAACTTCGTGGGCGCATACGAAGGTGGGAAAACCTCCGGATATGTAACAACAGCTGGCTTGTGCTAATTTGCTGCGATCTTCTGGTTATGTTCCGACTTGGCTATTCCCAACAACGCATTCGACGGATCTGGAGAGGCCTTATTCCACCCTCTCCTTGATTGGAAATTGCGGAAAATGCGATCCGACTTGCGATGCTCACATGTTGTTCTCTTAGAGCCTCACCCAATACCATTGCAGCCCTTTTCTTTCAGAGCTTGGGGGGCCCTTCGAGTTGCGACGGCAGCCCGTCCCTACCGAAGTCTGCGTCCTGCCGACCCCGTGCGACGCTCTCGTCCTAAAAAGAGGCGGTGGCAAAAGCCCCGGGCAGCAAAGCCGCAAAGGAGGCCCCTACGCGCCCCGCTACAACCAGCAATGGTCACGTGGTGGGTCTGGCCCCACCAACTACGCCTCCTTCGGAAGCAACAGCGGCGGTGGATTCAGCAGCATGCTCGGCCAGATGACCTCCGTCATGGACAACATCGCCGCCCTCGGGGAGCTCACTCGCGTGGGCAATGCGCTGGCCCAGTCTCGGCAGCATCCGACGGTGCCGACCCCAGGGACGTCGGGCGGGACCTCTCTACCACGACCAGCTGTTCCCGTGCAGACTACTGGCGCCTCTACGACTTCGGAACCAGCCCGCGAGCTTGTCGGGGCGCTCACGGATGCACTCCGGCCCGGCGTTCCAGGAGACACTCGACTGCAGCAGACGGTGGACCGCTTACACAGCCTGGTTGCCCCCACCCCTGGGCCAGGCACTTCAACTACCCCTGCGGCGACAGGCTCAACGACGGCACAGGCCGACACCCTCATAGCCGACCACCCCGTCATCCAGAAGCTCCAGAACAACGTGGCGACCCTGCAGAACACCGTCGAGGCTCATGGCCAGCAGACCGGCAGGAGAAACCATACCCTGGACAGTACAGCGGAGGACTCAAGGGCGACTCGCCAGTTGATGGAACGGATGCTCGGCAGGCCTCGACCTACGCCCCAGGCAGGACCACCTCTCACCCCGCCCAGAGCGGGCCCACAACCATCGACTCCAGCAGCGACCACACCGACCACACCGACACCTACAGCTGGATTCCCCACTCTACTAACGACTGGCGGGGGCTGTGCGGCTCCTGCCCTGTCAACCTTATTCAAGACCCAGATGACCACGGCGGATCATGATCATGCGTTGAGTATCCTGGGCATCAGCGGTGGGCGCCAAAACATGGTTCAGCTCTCCCAGGAGATCGCGTCTGCCGAGGGCGCCTCGATGCTTTTCAGCGAATGGTGGTTTCGGACTCAGCGGTGCAAGGGGTTATCTTAGTGGCAGACGAAGCTTCAGAGTTTGGGAATGCCAGCCACCGACATTCAGTTAACAAGCAGTTTCACGAAGGTCGGACAGATCATGTATGCCCGTATGCTGTATGACGGAACATGGTGTGCCACGGATCTCCAAAACACTGTCATCGGTTGAGCAACAGATCATCCAGCTGTTTCGTGGTTGGTGGCCGCAGATCCTACAGAACACATCTGGCCACCAGTTCGTTTGCTACTAATTCTCATCCCGACAATCTTGGCTGCATGGACGGCGTCTCAGACTTCGTTGGGTTTGCTCGGACCTCAGCCGAGAGCATGCTCACCTTTGCGATCCAAAGGACTATGACTATACTTCCGCTGGTCGGCAGTCGTCTTTTGCTGCAACTGTTTTTTTCCCTGAGGTTGGTGGGTGTTTTCAGATTGCCGCAAAACTGTTCGGAGGTCGTCATCCCAACACGTTTGCTTCTTCATCAATACGGGCAGATACACAACCCACAGTGGGAGAGACGTGGTCGTGGTTTGCCGCAGTTGCCCGACCCATTCTGATCGGGATCTGCGCCTGGCATTCTGATCGGGATCTGTGAAGTGATAATGGTTGTGATCTCAGTGTTGCTACAATTAAATTCATCCGTGATGGCTTGAGAATGCTCTTGAGCCTGATGCAGCGGTTTCTTTAGCATCCCACCCCTTATCACTTTGGTCGGGATGTGTGTGTGTGCGCGTGCCTTTTCATTTATTTCAATGACCTCTGATGCAATTTCAGCACGCACAGGCTTTTAGGTTTGTGAATTATCATTGGACAGTAGCTCGGAACCTGTATGCCCTGACTCTTTTGGCTTCATGTCTCGGGCCGTCTGCGTTTGGGTAATCCGCGCGTCTACGTCTTTGGGACTCTTGGGATCCTGCTGGTGTGCCAGTGCAGGCTCTCTGCCTTCCCCTTCCTCTCTCCCCTGCTTGTTCTCTTCTTCGCTTCCGTCCTCTCGCCTCCTGGCCGTGCCCCTGCTCGCTCGCCCCCCTCGCCTGCGCATCTTGCTTGTGATCCTACCAGACAGCTGCCGCTTGGGTGTTCACATTGCAGCCTTTATGTTCAAAGCCTCCGAGCGGTGGGGTTAGGAGCTCGCTCAAGGCCGAAAGGCCGCAAATACGCATTGGCTCCTCGCTCGGCTGCGCGTGTGACAAGATCGCCTGCGCTTGGGACTTGCGACAAGAATTGTTACCTCTGCGCTTGATTGTCTACGCCTATCGGCGATTGAGGCTTCGCCTCTCCTGGCACTCTACCGTGGCGACGTCTTGGGAGCTGGTCTGCAGGAGCCTGGGTATCTTGATAACGACAACTCATCCAAGTGTGTGCGCGTGTGTGTGTGCGTGTGCGCGTGCGTGTGCGTGTGCGCGTGCGTGTGCTTGTGCGTGTGCGCGTGCGTGTGCGTGTGCGTGTGCGTGTGCGTGTGCGTGTGCGTGTGCGTGTGCGTGTGCGTGTGCGTGTGCGTGTGCGTGTGCGTGTGCGTGTGCGTGTGCGTGTGCGTGTGAGTGTGCGTGTGCGTG
>CAUYUJ010017980.1:141921-162827 GCA_963575745.1 Prorocentrum cordatum | reverse complement strand
AGGCGTGGGCAGTTTCTCGACGCCATAGTGGTTGCGGCGGGGGTGGTCCCTCCGCGCCGGTCGTCCAGGCCGTAGCAGGCGTGGCAGTTTCTCGACTCCATAGTGGGTGCGCAGGGGGTGGTCCCCCTATCCGCGCCGGTCGTTCAGGCCGTAGCAGGCGTGGCAGTTTCTCGACACCATAGGGGGTGCGCAGGGGTTGGTCCCGCTTTCCGCGCCTGTCGTCCAGGCAGAGCAGGCGTGGCACTTTCTCGACACCATAGGGGTGCGCAGGGGTTGGTCCCCCTGTCCGCGCCGGTCGTCCGGAGGTCCGGCCGTAGCAGGCGTGGCACTTTCTCGACACCATAAGGGGGTGCGCAGGGGTGGTCCCTGAGCGCGGCCGCTATCCGAGACGGTCGTCCAGGGCATAGTAGGCGTGGCACTTTCTCGATTCCATTAGGGGTGCGCAGGGGGTGGTCCCTGAGCGCGGCCGCTATCCGAGACGGTCGTCCAGGGCATAGCAGGCGTGGCACTTTCTCGACACCATAGGGGGTGCGCAGGGGGTGGTCCCTGAGCGCGGCCGCTATCCGAGACGGTCGTCCAGGGCATAGTAGGCGTGGCACTTTCTCGATTCCATAGGGGGTGCGCAGGGGGTGGTCCCTGAGCGCGGCCGCTATCCGAGACGGTCGTCCAGGGCATAGTAGGCGTGGCACTTTCTCCATTCCATAGGGGGTGCGCAGGGGTGGTCCCCGAGCGCGGCCGCTATTCGAGACGGTCGTCCAGGGCATAGCAGGTGTGGCACTTTCTCGACACCATAGGGGGTGCGCAGGGGTTGGTCCCTCACCGCGGCCGCTATGCACGACGGTCGTCCAGGGCATAGCAGGCGTGGCACTTTCTCGACACCATAGGGGGTGCGCAGGGGTTGGTCCCTCACCGAGGCCGCTATGCACGACGGTCGTCCAGGGCATAGCAGGTGTGGCACTTTCTCGACACCATAGGGGGTGCGCAGGGGGTGGTCCCTCACCGCGGCCGCTATGCACGACGGTCGTCCAGGGCATACCAGGCGTGGCACTTTCTGGACAAAATAGGGGGTGCGCAGGGGGTGGCAACGGCCACCAACATCATTATTACATGCTTCACTTCAGTTATCATCACTCCAGCCATAATAAAGTATGTGGGGTTCCTCGGCAGCGTAATTTTTTGTCGGAGCAGTTTCTGAGGATGTTTCAGGCGAAGCGTTGGTTTCAGCACTTCCAATGGGGTGCGCCAGGGGGTACGTATCTCACGGGCCCGTTCGCGCCCAGATCGGGGGGATGTCTCAGGCGGTTTGCCTGTTTGGGTGCTCAACATCATTCTCTTTCGGAGCAGTTTCCGAGGATGTCTCAGGCGAGGCGCTGGTCTCGGCACTTCCGGAGGAGGGCCGCCAGGGGGTATCTCACGGGCCCGTTCGCGCCCGGATTGCGGGCGTGTCTCGGGCGAGTTGCAAGTCTGGGTGCTCAACATCATTCTCTGTCGGAGCAGTTTGCGAGGATGCTTCAGGCGAGGTGCTGGTTGCAGCACTCCCAGGAGGGGGCGCCAGGGGGTATCTCACGGGCCCGTTCGCGCCCAGATTGGGGGGATGTTTCAGGCGGTTTGCTTGTTTGGGTGCTCAACATAATTCTCTTTCGGAGCAGTTTCCGAGGATGTCTCAGGAGAGGCGTTGGTTTCAGCAGTCCCAAAGGGGGCCGCCAGGGGGTATCTCACGGGCCCGTTCGCGTCCAGATTAGGGGGATGTTTCAGGCGTTTGCTTGTTTGGGTGCTCAACGTCCTTCTCTTTCGGAGCAGTTCCCGAGGATGTCTCAGGCGAGGCGCTGGTTTCAGCGCTCCCCAGGGGGGGGCCGCCAGTGGGTACGCGCCCAGAATGGGGGGATGTCTCAGGCGGTTTGCCTGTTCGGGTGCTCATCATCCTTCTCTTTCGGAGCAGTTTTCGGCGCCCTGGTAGGAGTTCTTAGGAAAATAAAGAGAAAGAGGAGGAAGACAATGAGGAGGAGGAGGAGGATGAGGAGGAGGAGGAGGAGAAGGAGGAAGCAACTAGGTAAAGTCGTCGTAGTCGTTAGCGTCTTTCCCTGCTTCGGCTTCCACATGAATTCGCTGACACTCAGATATTGAACAGGACAATGCCTTCTACCGGAGCATGCCATCACTATGATATGCACATATGGGGATCTCCGCGTCGAGTAATTAATGCGAGCCTCGGAAGGAGCTCTTTATTATCAATGGTCACCGGGGGGATCAGCAGCAACAACAACAAAAACAACAACAAACACACATTTTAGCCTTGTGAGAGACCCAACCACATGCAGTTGAGAGTAACGCATTTATGGGTGTCTTCTGCGGTGGAAATCCCTATGGGGCCACGCAACGTGTGAAGGATGTACCGAAACGGGCGCGGTGGGCGCATTCGAACGCGTGGGAGAGGTGTGCCGAATTGGGCGTGGTAGCGTCATGCGAGTGCAGCCTCAGGGGCCCTTTGTGGAGCTCCCTGTGGGGCCGCGAAACGTGTGAGAGGTGTGCCGAAATTGGCGCGGCGGTGCCATGCGAGCGCAGCCTCTGGGGCCCTCGGTGAAGCTCCCGATGAGGCCACGAAACGTGCGAGCGCAGCCAGAGTGGTGCTCCGTGGAGCTCCCCATGGGGCCACATAACGTGTGAGGGGTGCCGAAATTGGCGCGGTGGTGCCATACGAGCGCAGCCGCTGGGGCCTTCGGTGAAGCTCCCTATGGGGCCACAAAGCGCGTGAGGGGTGTGCCGAAATAGTCGAAGTGGTGCCATGCGAGCGCAGCCGCTGGGGCCCTCGGTGGAGCTGCCTATGGGGCCACAAAACGCGTGAGGGGTGTGCCGAAATGGGCGCGGCGGTGCCATGCGAGCGCAGCCTCTGGGGCCCTCGGTGGAGCTGCCTATGGGGCCACAGAACGTGTGAGGGGTGCGCCGACATGGGCGCAGCGGTGTCATGCGAGCACAGCCTCTGGGGCCCTCGGTGGAGTTCCCTATGGGGCCATGAAGCGTGTGAGGGGTTTGCCGAAATGGGCGCGGCGGTGCCATGCGAGCGCAGCCACTTGGGTTCTCTGTGGAGCTCTTTTCTGGGGCCCCATGGTTGACTGGCGCGGAGGAAAAAGGCAGGGACGGGAGGACGGGGAGGGAGGGGGCAGCGGGAGGAAGGAGTGAGACGCGGGGCGTTGTCTCTTCAAAACGAGGACGCAACACCACCGGATGGTTGGGAACAGCTACAAAAATCAGCAGCTTGAGATTGTTTGCTCCTGTATGCCTACATGGTTTGTGTTCAGCCCCGAAGACAGGGGAAGAGAGGACGGATGGAAGGGGAAAAGAGAAGGATGGAGCACTGGATTAGCAGGAGGGTGACCAGGAGCGGAAAACACGCGGCCAGATCGAGAAGGCTCATTGCTGAAGCGTGAGTATTGCCTGAATCACGAGGAGAGCCATGCACCCAGGGACCATGAATCACCGCTTGGCCCCCTCGCTCTGATCATATTATCGGGGCTCTGGGGTGGTGGCGGCAGGAACGGCGACGGCGGCAACCCTCAGATCCGACGTTGCCAAAAAAATCCGACATCGCAACAAATCATGACCGCACCCAGGGCCCGAAAGTTAGCGAAGACGCCCAGCTAGGTAAGAATTGGGTCGCCAGGATCTCAGGGAACGGCGGCGGCGGGTCGCGCACGCAGGCGGCGGGAGAAGCGATTTACGCCGCGGTGTTCGACGCGGCGCCGAGCCTGCAGGCGTTGTTCAAGACGCCGCGGGCCGTCATGGCCATGCGTTTCATGAACGGCGCGCCGCTCGCCTTGGGGGGGGGGGTCGCCCATGAGGGGGGAGAACAGAGGGAGGAGGAGAAAAGGAAGGGAGCGGCGGGAAAGAAAGCAGGCGAAAGGCAGCAGCGGGGAGAAAAGAAGGAGAAGGAAGGGAGAGGATAGAGAAGCGCGCGCGACGACGACGAACGGACGACGACGACGCCCGCCCGCGAGCGGAGACGACGACGACGACGACGACGACGACGACGACGACGACGACGAAGGCGACGACGACGAGGGGAGACATAAAGGGAGAGACAGAGGTCCAGAGATCTAGCGCACACTGGGGAACCGCATCAGAAAGCCATATGGGGCGTTCCAGAAAGGGCCTGGCCTTCGAGGAGCGAAGGAGCTGCCATCTCTTCCTCGGCGGAACGACGTCGGAAGGCGGTGGAAGTAAAACGAGGCCGCCTCCGCCAGTGGAAGCCGGCGGAATGCTGGCGAAAGCGAGCTGAAGATGTGACACCCCAAGATATGACCAGGGTTTCCAAAATCTGCCGCATGCTTTTCGCCAGGGTACCACGGGTTCCTTCGCTCCGCGTGCTGCACGGTGACTTCCAGCGGCCGCTGTAGACTGCGTTCATGGTGTTCTGGGTTCCCCACCGCGTGCATCTCGCGCGCGGGTTTTCAGTGTTGGCGTTCTTGTGAGCGTTTCTTGCGGTCGTCGGCCGCTCGCGGGACCGTCAAAAGTCGACTCTGGATAAGAAAACCGGCCCAAGGGAGTGGGTCGAGAAGTCCAGGGGTTCGGCATTGAAAATAAGAAAACAACGGATCTTTGGAGGAGAGAGAGAGAGAGAGAGAAAGAGAAAAAAGAGAGAGAGAGAGAGAGAGAGAGCAAACAAAAAAAAGAGAATCAACAAAAGGGAGAGAGAGAGAGAGAGAGAGAGAGCGAGAGAGGGAGACCTTGAGATCCGGGCGGCACATTTTTACGCATCGAGAGTTTTCGCCCAGTCTCGGACCCCAGGACCATCACAGATCGATGGGGCCCGAAAAGTGCGGTAGAAGGTGGGGGTTGGGGGTTTGGGCCGTGATAGGTTGCGAAACTGATTTTGGCAACGCCGGATGTCCGTGCGGAGAGCGAGACAAAGAGAGAGAGAGAGAGAGATAGGAAAAGAGAGAGAGAGAGAGCAACGATTCCGACGGATGTCCGTCCAGGCGCCGGGCGGCAAGCGGCCCGCGCGTCCCGGCCAGCCCGGCGAGTTCGGCCGGCCCCAACCCGTTGCAATTGGCCTGGCCGCCCAAACCAGCCAGGCAAGTTGTTGTTTGTCACCAAGTCATGGGCGTGAGCTGCACATCGGGGATGTGTTCGAAGATGCTATCACGTTTCCGGTGGCCTACAGGTGAATGCCGGGAGGAGGCATCATCATCACAGTTGTCTTCCCTACTGACCTGCCCTTCTTCCTCCTCCCCCCTTGTTCCTTCTCTTCCTCTTCCTGCTCCTCCTCCAACACCACTCCTTTTTCTAGGCGCCGCTGTGCCTCCTGTCCTCCTTGCTTCTCATCCTCCTCCCCTCCCTTTCCCTCCCCCTCATCCGCGTACCTCCCCACCTCCGCGCGTCTCCTCCCGGACGTCCCGCCAGGCTTGAACCAGATCATCGCAAGCCTGGCGGACCCCAAGGGGCTGAAGGTCGTGGTCGAGACCCTGGCCTTCCAGCACCTAGATCTCGAAGTGACCATTCCCCGGACGGTGACTAACAGGGTGGGGGGAGGAAGAGGATGAGAAGGAGGAGGAGGAGGAGGAGGAGGGGGAGGACGGGTGGCAGAGGGGGAGCAGGAGGAGGGAGAGAGGGTCGCGGGAACACGAGGAGGAGAAAGGAGGGGGAGGCGGGGGGGGAGGAAGAGCAGGGGATGAAGTAACGAGAGGGGTAGGGGAATGAGCAGGAGGACCCGCTCATTGGTGGAACCCATGGGCAGGGCTGGAGGAGGAGAAAGAACAGGCGGATAAGGAGGCGGCGGAGGAGGAGGAGGAGGAGGAGCAGGAGGATGAGAAGGAGGAGGAAGAATAAGAGGTGGAGGAGGAGGAGTAGGAGGAGGAGATGGTCTGCAGGCCGTCCGAGGTGCACGTGCCCTCGGCACGCTAGGCTCTGAGGGCACGTGCCCCCCCCCAGCCCGCTGCACGCCACGCTGGCGATCTGCAGCGCCACCGCGGCAGGGCGGCCGGCGCCACCATAGGCGCCGGCAGCGTGGTCTGAGACGCCCCGCGGCGGAGCGCAACCCGGACGACCGGGAGGAGGAGAAGGAGGAGGAGCAGCAGGAGGAGGAGCAGCAGGAGGAGGAGCAGCAGGAGGAGGAGCAGCAGGAGGAAGCCGACCATCGCCACCTGCTGCGCTCGCGCGCAAAGAGTGCAGCGGTCGCTAGCAGGGGGGATCCGCTCCCTGGCGCAGAGTCCGGCCTTGGGGAGGCACGGCCGCGGGCAAGCGTGCCCGGAGGAGGAGTGAGCCAGCGGCAGCGCGCAGATCAAGGAAAGACAGGCCCAGCAAGCCCGCGGGGCCGCGAGCCCCCAGGGGCCACCCTCGCCGTCCCTCCTCTTCGTCCCTCCCTCCCTCCCTCCTCCCGTCCCCCCCTGTATCACTACGCGATGGCTCAGACCCTCACGTCTCTCCTTCTCCGCCTGCTCATTCTCCCCCCACCCTCAGCGTCCCTCCTCCTCCTCCTCCTCCTCCTCCTCCTCCTCCTCCTCCTTCTCCTCCTGTCAGCCTCCTGCTCCTCCCCCTCTTTTTCTTCTTCCTCCTCCTCCTCCCCTCCTCCTCCTCCTCCTCCTCCTCCTCCTCCTCCTCCTCCTCCCCTCCTCCTCCTCCTCCTCCTCTTCGTCCTCCTCCTCCGCCCCCTCCTCCTCCTCCTCCTGCTCCCTCCCCCCTCCCCTTCCTCCTGGCGGAGGGGTGCCCTTCCTCCTTTTTGGCGCCCAGGTGATCTTCCGCGACGCCATCGTCGACCTCCTTGCCGTCGAGCTGGGCGCGCGCCTCGCCAAGAAGGCCCGCGAGGGCTGGTACATCATGCTGAACTACGTCGGCGGCGCCTACATCTACACTCGGCGCCTCCTCTCGCCCCCCCCGCCTCGTCTTCCTCCGCCCCCTCCCTCCGCTGATGTTCGGGATGTCCTGAGATCGTCGGGACTCGTGATGGCGAGCCGGGCCCGATGTTGGCCCTGGCTCCCGTCTCTGGCTGCAAGCCTCGGCCACACGCGTCTCCCACCTCCTCGTGAAACGCCTCCTTCTCCCGCTATCGTCCTCCTTCCCCCCCCCCCCTCCCGCCCCCTTCCCCCTTGCTCCTCGTCATTGTCCGCCCTGCTCCCTCGCTCCCTCCTCCCACCCCCTCGTGTCCCTCCTGCCACCTCGTTCCCCATGCTCATCCCAGGCTGAAGTTCGCCGACCGCCTCAAGGTCCTGGCTTCCAGCTGGGCCACTGCGAACAACAAGAAGGAGGACGAGTTTGCCGAAGCGATGGCGCCCGCTGAGGACGAGGAGAAGGAGGGCGAGGAGAAGGGCGAGAATGAGGGCGACGATGTGAAGAAAGCAGTGGACGACCAGCAGGAGATCATGATGGGCGCCAAAAAGGACGCACCGAGCGTCAAGAAGAAGAAGCAGAAGTCTCGGGGCTGGGGCTTTGGCTCCGCCAAGGACGCAGACAAGCAGGGGCCAGGCCACGAGATGATCAAGAACTCAGAGGAGGCTGACGGCAGCAGCTTCAGGAAAATGGCACGCGAAAGATATCATACACTTCTAATCGGCGGGCACCTGCGAGGCATGCACCTCGAGCATCGGGGGGGCGCTTTGGAAACGAATTGCGGCAGAAGGAGCCGAGCATAGGAGGTAGGCGGGAAAGAGACAGCCGCGGTCAGAACAGAAAGTCCTTCCCGCGCGTGCCGGAGGTGCACACTGAAATCACAGATAGTGTTTGACGCATGCACGAATATTTTCGGATGTCCTCGCCGACCCATGAAGTCCGTGCGGACCTCCAGATGTGTATGTTTTTGCCGCTGATTGCGTCTTTCCGTCTCAGGAACACCTCTGTGCCCACGACCTACACCGAGATGTTCTTCTTCAACGCGGCTGTCATGGGTTTCGGGCAGAGCACCTGGATGAACGAGGTGCTGGCCTCCTTCGACACGATCGTCACGAACGTGGCCAACTCGTACCGCCTGCAGGAGGAGTGCGGCGTGCTGTTGCTGCGCATCGCCCGTTCTTGCCCTTTCCCCCATCGAGATTCGAGGGCCGAGGTTTTCCCACGTCGAGGAGCGAGGATTCCAGAACCTGTCCAGGGCAAAGGGACAGGGCGCCTCGGCAAAAGGCGGGTGCGAGGGAGGCCCATCCAGTGGGTCGAGCATGCATGACACAGTGAGTGTCGCAATCTTGCGAGCCTGCGTAAGACAGGTTCTTGTGCGTTGGTCCTGTCGGCGCCTAAGAATAAACTCAGGAGGAGAAAAACGCACAGACACAATTAATCGTCGACCCCCAGAAAATATGGGAAAATATTGGCAGTGGGGGGGAAGACAAAAACCCAGAAAATATGTGAAAATATGGGGAATTGTTTTATTTGTGTGTATTTATGTGTGTGTCCTGGGGCCCCTTCATAAACATCCATCGCCGTCCTCAGGAGTGCGACGTGCTGTCGCTGCGCATCGCGAAGTACAGAGGCCAGATCAACCTCGGCGAGTACAAGGCGGTGATGCTGGCCTCCCTGCGCTCCCTCGTCCCCAAGGACCCGACCCAGGTGACGAGGAAGAGGAGGAGGAGGAGGAGGAGAAGGAGGAGGAGGAGGAGGGAGGAGGAGGAGGAGGAGGAGGAGGACGATGAGGAGGAGGAGGTGGAGGAAGAGGAGGAGGACGAGGAGGAGGACGATGAGGAGGAGGAGGAGGAGGAGGAGGAGGAGGAGGAGGAGGAGGGAAGGGTTAGGCCGGATGTGATGGTGTATTTTTGGATGTGATGCTTAAGTTTGGTTGTGTCGCTAGCGGTTGTTCTGGCTCGGTGGCGTTGCCCTTGGCGTGGCGGCGTATTTTACCAGATCCGCCTTCTCATCCTCCCAGCGAGGTCAGTTTGGGCATCATCCTCCTCCAAAGGCCGGAGGAGCAGGATGGAGGAGAAGGAGGCCTTCGCCTCCTCCTCCTCCTACTTCTCCTCCTCCTCTTCCTCCTCCTCATTCTCTTCCTCCTCCTCCTCCTTCTGCTCCTCATTCTCCTCATCCTCCTACTCCTCTTCTCCTCCCTCCTCGCCCCTGAATTTTCCGGCGTGATGGGTTTTGGCATGGTGATGCTCTTTGCACTCGACGTAACTCAAAGAGGACTGGAACTCCCAGCACGAGGTGGCGTGGACCTGGCTATGGGAGAACGTGGAGAGGATGCTCAAGGCGGGGTCATCCGCCCGCGTTCCCTCGTCCTCCCTGCTCCTTCTACGTTTTCCTGTTCCTCTCCCCTTTTACGTCCTGCTCCTCTTCCTCTATCCTTCCATCCGTCCCTCATGGTCCTCCTCCTTCTCCTCCCCGTGTCCTGCTGTCGCTGTTCCTCCTGCCCCTGCCATTTCGCTTCCCTCCTTTCCGATCCCCCTTCCTCCTGATGTTCGTCCTGGTTCTTCTCCCCTTCGTACCTCCCTCCCTCTTCTCATTACCCCTCGTCATCATCATCCCTACGTCTGTCAGGGGGAAAAAGAAAAATAAGAATGAGGCCAAACAAAGTATGATCATCATCATCATCCTCATCAGCAGCAGCAGTATCATCAACAGAATACCTACCCCTCCTCATCAACATCATCATCACCACCACCAGCAACATCAGCATCATAATAACAAGTAGCATCAGCATCGTCATCATCAGCAGCATCATCGTTAGCATCCTCCTCATCATCATAAGGATAATCGTCATCGTCTGCACCATCACCATCAGCATGGTCATCATTACCACCATCATCATCAGCCTCGACGTCGGTATCGTCATCATCATCAGCATCATCATCACCATCACCATACCTCTCCCCCTCCTCATGCTGCTCATCCTATGTTTGGTTCCATGTTTCTTTCCTCACCATCATTATCCTCACTCTCCCCATCCTCCTCTTTCTCATCCTCATCTTCCTTCTCATATGATCTTTCTTGCTGATGAGGGCGATCGGAGGTCCAGACATCAGCTCACGACGCCAACATATCCCTGTGAGGGACGGCCCGCTGGCGGCGTCGGAGCTCACAACACGTCTCATCGAGCCCCCGTCAGGCAGGGCAAGGGACTCTCGCTGCGGCGCGCGAATGTGCAGATGGACAAGCAGGAGGAGGAGGAGGAGGACGAGGAGGAGGAGGGGGAAGAGAAGAGATGAGAAGAAAAGAGAAGAGAAGGAGGAGGATAGCGAACTGCATGCAAGGGTGGCTGGGCATAGGGAAGCGGGGGGAGAGTGCGGGAGAGAGGTGGTGGGAGGCGGGGGCGGACGATCGACGACCACCCTTCGGGTGATAAGGAGGTTTAGGGTGGGAGGGAGGGGGGGGAACCAACATCTGACTCAATCGATCTCACTATGGATCTCACTCAACAGGACACCACGGGACACCACGGGACATTTGTCGATCTCACTATCGATCTCACTATCGATCTCACTCAACGGGACACCACGGGACACCTGTCGATCTCACTATCGATCTCCTTATCGATCCCACTGTTTGGGACACCACGGGACACTTCGGGGCACCACATCAATCTCAGTATCGATATCACGATCGATCTCACTATCGATCTCACGATCGATCTCACTCAACGGGACACCACGGGACACCACGGGATACCGCGGGACACCGCGAGCCAGCGCAGGACGGACGGACGAACGGGCGGGCGGGAGAGAATCATTCGACTTCGCCCTAGCAACGGCGGACACCACGGGACACCACGGGACACCGGGACACCGCTAGGGCCACCGCCGGCCGGACGGACGGACGGACAGACGGACGGACGGGGGAGCAACATCTGTCTTGTCTTCGCCCTAGCAACGGCGGGTTCATTCCTCTCGCGCGCCCACGCAGCTTCGCCCCGCCCCGCCCGCACGCACGACACGAACGAAACGAAACGATTTCCCGGTTGGGGGTCTCCGTTCCACTGCGATCTCACCCCCCAACTTCCGATATATGTAGATATCGGAGAAGGGCGGGAGCGGGCTGGATCGGTGCCAAAGCGCCGCATGGGGGGTGCCGGGGGTCTTGGACGGCTCCGAGGTCAAAGGGACCCTAAAGGGAGCCCCAAAGGTCCTCAGTACGTCCACCATTGCTTCGAGACGGCCCACCCGGCCTCCAAGCCGCCCCAAGAGGTCTCCAAATTGCTCTCCGAGAGAACCCCCAAGCTTTACCCGTGGTCGCCTGCTCCGCTTCCGACGCTCCGAGACGGCCCAAGAGCCCATCTGGGTCCCAACGCACCCCAAGAGGGCGCCAAGATGGCCGAAGAGGCCCCTAAGATGGCCCCCACATGGAGCACCAACACACCAAGTAGGCCATAAAGGGGGCCAACTGAGCTCGCAGACTCTCGGAAGACGGTGGCGCTTGCTTCGAAACGGCCCACCCGGCCTCCAAGACACCTCAAAAGGGCTCCAACATGATTTCCGACAGAGACCCAGAAGTTAGAAAGGCTTGGTTGTTCCAAACGTGTTTCAAGGATTCTCCTGTTGTCGCCTGTTCCGCTCCCCGACGCTCCGAGGCTGCCCAAGACGTCTCCCAGATCATTCAAAGACCGCCCAAGAGGTGTCTGAGAGGGCCCCAACACACCCCAAGAGGGCGCCAAGACAGCCCAGGAGGCGCCCAGGATCGCCCAAGAGGCTCCAAGACGGCCCCAGAACTCAGCCTGGACACCCCGGAAGGGCCCTACAGGGGACCAGGATGGCTCGCAGACGCCCCGAAGATGGCGACGCTTGCGCCCATGCAGCCTCCCTGACGCCCCGAAAGGGCTCCAAAATATCTTTCGAGCCAGGCCCAAAAGTTGAAAATAGCTGATTCCCAATTTTTGTTCGAGGGTTATCCAGTTGCCGCCTGTTCCGCTTACCGTCGCTCCAAGACTGCCCAAGAAGCTCCCCAGATCGCTCGAAAAGGCTGAGGAGGCGTCAAAGATGGCCCCAACACGCCCCAAGATGGCGACTAAATAAAAAGAAAAGAACGAAAAAACAAAGACTGCCCCAAGATGGCGACTGCACGGTCCAGGAGGAGCCCATGACGGCCCAAGAGGCCCCAAGACCGCCCCACAGGGGGCCGAGGAGCCCCAGGACGGCCCCCCAAGTCAGCATCGACGCCCCGGCAGGCCTCACGGAGGCTTCCAAAATGGCCCTAACACAGCCGAAACGGTCATTCTCCCGGAGCGCATTCCGCGAACATGATTGTCGCCGCCAGTCCGAAGAGGAGTGGGGGACCAGTGCTAACACAGAAGCCCATCAACGAGCTTGCAATGAACCGCTATTCGAGCTCCCCTTCCATGGGCCCCTACAAGGATTTGCTTTCATTGTGGGAAGTGCCGCGTTGGAAGACAACCGCCTGAAAATGTTCAACACCTCCAAAATACAATCCTTGGGACCCCAACGCCGCGAATCAACATTCTTGTTGCGTCCGGAAGATCATGAACCGTGCCATAGCACCATTCTTGGGATTTCAACGCCGCGAATCGGCCTGACAGTCGCGTTCTCGAAATCCTAAACCGTGCCAGAATTCCATGTCTGGGACGTCAACTATAAGAACCCAAGTGTTGTAAATGATTGAGACAAGTTCTCGCGGCGGTAAAGCGAGAGCCACCGTTTGAAAAGAAACCGCCTTGCATGCGTAAACTTATTTGCGATAGTGTGAGGCCAACGCGTGCGGCGCGAAAGCGAGAGCCACATTATGAAAACCACCCGCCCTCCATCCGTGAAGTTCCGGGAAATGTTTGAGGCGAGTGCGCGTGGCGCGAAGGCGAGAGCCACATGTGGAAAACCATCCGCCCTCCATCGGGAAACTTTTGAAGCAAATTCGCGCGGCGCCAAATCGGTCACCATATTTGGAAAACCAGAGGAGGAGAAGGAGGAGGAGGAGGAGGAAGATCCACCCTCAATCCGGGAAGCTGCTGCAAATTGTTAAGACACATTCGCGCGGCCCTGAGTCGAAGGCCACACATTTTGAGATCGAGCCGCCCCCCAGTCTTGAAACGGTTGCAAGGTGCGAGCCTCAGGATCGCACGAAACGCCCAGCCCGTCCTGCCCACACTGCTCGGGTTGCGGCAGACAGGAATAGGGAAAAGGATGGAGGAGAAGGAGGAAAAAGGGGGGATAAGAAAGAGGGACGGATGACGGAGGCAGTGGATGAGAGGAGGCGGACGAGGAGGAGGAGGAGGAGGAGGAGGAGGAGGACGGACAGACTGAAGAGGCCGAGGACGAAGATGGAAGCGCAACCCCTACTCAGCCGCCGCTCCTTCCCTCCTTCCTTCCCAGATTGATCAAAGACGGGCCAACAGGCCTCCAAGAGGGCTCAAAGCACAGCAAAACCATCATGTTCCCTTGGAGCCTTCGAGGAACATGATTGTCGCCGCCAGTCGGACACGGAGGACAAGGAGGAGGAGGAGGAGGAGGGGGAGGAAGGAGAGGAAGAGGAGGAGGAGGAGGAGGAGGAGGCGGAGAGGGAGATAGAGGGCGGAGGCAGGGGATGAGGATGATAATGCGGATGGAAGGTAGGAGGAGGGGGAGGAGGAGGAGAAGGAGGAGGAGCAGGAGGGCGGACGGAAGGAGGACACCGATGGAGGACGAATATGGAAGCGTAACCCCATTCAGCCGTGGGCCTTTCCATCTTCCGGGAGCGCTCAAAGACGGGCCAAGAGGCCTCCAGAAGGGCTCCAACATGGCCCAAGCCCTGAATTCCAGGAAAGCCCTCTGAAAACATAATCGTCGCCGCCAATCCAAGGAGCAGAAGGAAGCGACAAGAGAGCGATAGAGAGATGGAGGGCTGAGGCAGGGGATAATGATGATCACGAGGAAACAAAACAAGGGGGGGAAGGGCGGACGGAATGAGGAGACCGAGGACGAAGATGGAAGCGCAATCCCTACTCAGCCGTTGTTACCTGCACCTTCCTTCTGAGAGCTTTCAAAGACGGGCCAAGCAGCCTCCAAGAGGGCCCCAACACGGCCAAAACCATCATGGCCCCTTCGATTTGTCCAGGGTCATCATCGTCGCCGCTTGTCGGAGGAGGAGGAGGAGGAGGAGGTGGGCAAGAAGGGGGAGGAGGGGGGGCGGAGGCAGAGGCTGAGCATTAGGAGATCGAAGAGGAGGAACAATAAACAAGAAAATAGGAGGCGGAGGAAAAGGACGGACGAGAAATCCAGATTCATCCGCTGATCCAGCCCTCGCTCAAGTTCTCGTCCTTTGCCGTTCTACCTCTCTTGCCGCCCTGCTTTCCTTCTTCCCTACCTCCCTCCCTCCCTCCCGTCCCTTTCTCTCCCCCCTTCCTTCTCCCCCTCCCGCGACCACGACGACGCCGACGACGACGCCGACGACCCCATTCCCGCGTTCGTAGCCTCCGAGATGGCCTGCCTGCCATGGGAGTGGATGCGGACAACGACGATGAGGATGAGAATGAGGACGAAGTCTTGGGAATTGACAACCTTGGCGCGCGTCGGGCGCGCGTGAATATATGTAAATATGTCTGCACATATCTATGTATATATATATACATACATATATGTATATAAATAGATACACAAACATATCTGTATATATACATAGATACCCATCTATATGTATATATATATGTGTATGTGTATAACCCCGCAGATGCGGATAAGAGTGAGGAGGCGGTGGGGGCGTCGGCAGTTGGCGAGACTCTGGAGAAGCCCGCCGCAGGCGCCAAAGTTTCACAAATTATGCAACGAGCCCGCCGCCGATTTTTTCGTTAAACCAATGAGGGTAGGTCGCGGGTGGGTCGCAAATGGGTCGCGGGTGGGTTGCTGTTGGGTCGCGGGTGGGTCGTGGGTATTAAGGACACAAAATCCACCCCATAATAATCACCCCGACAAGCGAAGCCGCTTAGTAGTATGCGCACACACGGAATGAATCGAACAGAGCAGGGCTGTTTTGTCAACGCCCAAGGCCGTTTTGTAAATGTCAATTGTCGGGTCCCTGTGATTTCTCCTCCCTTGAGGGTGGGTCGCGGGTGGGTCGCGGCGTGGGTCGCGGGTGGGTCGCGGGTTGGCTCGCGGGTGGGTCGCGGGGTGGGTCGCGGGGTGGGTCGCGGGGTGGGTCGCGGGTGGGTCGCGGGTGGGACGACGACAACAACAATGCAACAAGTAGAATTCTGACCACGAATCCCTTATTCAGCCACGCACCCAGGGACAATGAATGACCCTTCGGCCCCCTCACTCTGATAGATACGCTTATCCATATGTCGTGATTATGAATTTCGTGTTCCGCCTTCTCCTCATACTCCTGTTCCCTCTTTCTCCCCCCCGCCCCTCCTCCTTTCATCCCCCCCTTCCTCGCGCTGGCTCGTATGCCGTTCCGGTTGGTCTATGCAAGTCCGCGCCGTTGTGGGGGCGCAAGGATGATCTCACGGCACGTTCTTGTTTGCAGATTTTTGCGCACGACAGTGCGAACATTGTTGCGCATCTGGCTCACTCGCGGGGGTGCGTGGATGAGTGTGCTTCGATTTGTGGGCCAGAGGAGCTGCCCTTCTCCAGCGGGCCGCGCCAGATCCCGAATCGATCCGCGCGTCGCGCATCGGTCGAAGTCGACCGGCTTACACTACGACAACTTTGCGTCGCGTCGACAGGCGGCGACCACGCTGCCGGCGCTCAGCGTTGGACGCCGCTGGCGACCCAGAATCTGGTCGATGTCGAAGGACCAGACGTTTCGAAAACGGCCGATCGTTCAAGGTTGAACGGCCCCCGCGATGTCAGAAACCAATGCGAGAACAGAAAAAGAAACAAAAAACAAAACAACAACAACAACAACAAAAAATGCCGAATTCGGCGCGACACGAACCTGCCGCAGGTGCATCGCCGTCCCGCGTCCCGCGCAGAGCACGGCGGCGGGCACGGCGAGGACCCGGCCGGGCAGGGGCGGCGGCAGCTCATCCCGCCAGGCGCACATGGGAAAGCCGGCGGCGCAGGAGAGGGCGCTGGACAAGCTGTGGGCGAACCTGGACGAGACGTCCAGGGCTTTTCCTCCTCCTCCTCCTCCTCCTCCTCCTCCTCCTCCTCGTGGCTTGCGTCTCGGCGTGCTCCTGCCCCGCTGCACCAGGGAGAGCTCGCGTAAGCTTTCGCGTTTCCCCACGGCGGCCTGGCAGAAAAGCACGGAACGCACGAGCAATGCCAAACCCGAGTTCTCATCACCGCAGTGCAAACTCAGCGGTAGCCTTGCTCCTCCTCCTCCTCCTCCTCCTCCTCCCTCGCCTCCTCCTCCTCCTCCTCCTCCTCCTCCTCCTCCTCCTCCTCCTCCTCCTCCTCCTCCGTTTCTTCCTCCTTCTCCGCGCTGGAGCTGGACGAAACACCCACCTGGCGAGCCGAGTGCCGCTGGCGGCGGGGGTCCAGCCAGGGGCTCTGGGCGCAGCTCTTGGCGCCTACTCGAGGAACAGGCAATGGCGTACAGTCGGTGCGCTGAAGAAGGAACCCTTTTCGTTGTGGAGTGGCTCCGTGTTCCTTAATTGTTTCACAGCTTGCCTCAGGGTTTCCTAATGTTTTCGATGGGGAATCGAAGTTCAACTTCTGGAGAAAATGGGCGGGCCTCGTTCCTTATTAGGGTTCCTTAGGTCAACGCCCCGACTGTAAACATAAACAGTCGGAGGTCCGCGCGGTTTTTCCAGACTTGCGCTGGAACCCCCAGGCGGCGCCTCCGGCGCCGCCCGTGGCGCGCTCCGCGCGTCACGGGGGGGGTCCGGCACCGATCCGAGAAGTCCGCGCGGACCTCCGAAATTTCATGGTCATGCCATTGTTTGTTCTCAGCCACGCGCAGAGGAGGTTAGGGTGGAGCGAGGAAGGCTTCTTAGAAGTGCCCCTGCCCTTTAGAAGGCGCGGGCCCGCCGCCAGTGTTCCTCGATCTCTCCGCTGCTCAGCTGTCCTGATACGCCCATCTTGAGAAGACACAGCACGTACCGTGATCAAAACGTCCGTGTTGACACGAAGAGTGTTGGCTCACCGTCTTGGCCCACGCACTGGCGAACGCATCGCGCCAGACCTACGTGTTCAGGCGACGTGTTGAGCTCCGTGTCGACACGTCACGGGTTGCGTGTTGCGCATCGAGGCAGTTGAGTTCCCGTGCTGTGTTGTTCCGCTGGGGCCGTGGGCCAATGGCCTCCTCCCCGGGGGCCTGGGGAGGGGGCTCCTTGGGGTCCCCCCCCCTTTCCGAGGCCTCCGGATGCCCACACTGGGGGCTCGGAAGGGGGCAGGAGCGGGGGCTCAGAAAGGGACAGGAGCAAGAGAGCAGAACGGCAGAAACAGAAAAAGATCCTCGACGGGGGCGGAGGAGGAGGAGGAGGAGGAGGAGGAGGAGGAGGAGGAGGAGGAGGAGGAGGTGGAGGAGGAGGAGGAGGACGAGGCGGAGGAGGAGGAGGAGGGGATGGAGGACGAGGAGGGGGAAGGGGAGGGGGAGGGGGAGGGGAGGGCAGGAGGAGGAGGAGGAGGAGGAGGGAGGGGATGGAGGACGAGGAGGGGGAGGAGGAGGGAGAGGAGGGCGAGGAGGAGGAGGAGGGTTGGGGATCAACTCGGATGCGGGGAGGCAGGGCGTGTGAGGTCCCAGGCCATGGTCCGCCGGGAGGTCTACTCCAAGTTTTTCATGCTGGCGCCGGCGGGGCAGGACCTCCCTCCCCCGCTTGTTCCATAGTGTCTATCTTCTCGTCGCTCCTCCTCGTCCTGCTCATCCCCCCTCCACCCTTCCAAATCAGCCCCATATTCCTCCCCCTCCCCCTCCTCCTCCCCCTCCTCCTCCCTCCTCCTCCTCCTCCTCCTCCTCCTCCTCCTCCTCCTCCTCCTCCTCCTCCTCCTCCTCCTCCTGTCCGTTCTGTTTCCCCTTCTCCATACCATCCACCATTATCCTCCTCGTTCTCTGTCTCCCCCCCGTCCCTCCTCGGGTACTTTCTCCTCTTCGCTATCCTCATGATACTCGCCCTACGCCTGGCAGCGGGGCATCGTTCTCGACTGTGCGATCCAGCCGGTGCGTGCATTCGCGACCCCTACTCCGTATCATTGTCTATATATTGCCCCTTGTCATCATCATCATCATCATCAGCAGCAGCAGCATCATCATCAACAGCAGCATCATCATCAGCATCATCATCAGCATCATCAGCATCATCAGCAGCATCATCAGCATCATCAGCAGCGTCATCATCAGCATCACCATTATCATCATCATCATCATCATCATCATCATCATCATCATTATCATCATCACCAGTATCACCACCATCACCACCAGCAGCATCACAATAATCACCAGCAGCAACAACAACAGCATCAACAACATCAGCATAAAACAACATATTATCGAACATAAGCATCATCATCATCAACTACAGCATCATCATCGCCATAATCAGCATCAGCAGCAGAAGCATCATCGTCATCATCACCATAATAATCATCATCATCATCATCATCAGCAGCAACAGCAGCATTCCGAATCAGCATCAGAAGCAGCATCATCATCACCATCGTCATCAGCAGCATCATCAACAGCACAATCTTCATGAGTATCATAATCAGCATCCCCACCATTAGCAGAACCATCCCCCTCTGCCGTTACAGGCAGTATAACCATCCTCAGCATCAGCATCATCAGAATCACAATCAGCATCAGCATCATCATCATCAGCATCGTCATCATTAGCATCGTCATCAATATCGTCGTCGTCGGCAGCATCGTTCTCGCCATCGTCATCATCATCAACATCATCAGCATCGCCACAATCAGCATCATCACCAACAGCAGCAACAGCATCGTCAGCATCATCATCATCATTATCAGAATCGGTATCAGCATCAGCAGCATCAGCATTATTATCATAATCCTTATCACCAGCATGAGCAACGGTTGTTGCGCCCGTTGTCACGCAATGAAGCCTAGATAGCTGATCTCTGCCGTCACGCCTGATCGTTTGTCATTAATCGGCTTTCAACTCTCATCGACATCGGTCCCGCGTCCTCTTCATCCTCCTCCCCGGGCAGGACTTCTTCAAGCAATCGACCACCCGGTTGCACTTCATTGCCGACCGCATCGTGTCTATGACTTTGGAGATCTTCAAAGACCCCAAGAAGATGGCCGACAGGGGTTCGAAGCATACCCCTTGCCCACGCCATCCTCCTCCCTTCGCTTCCCCTCATCCTCCTCGATCCTCGCCCCCCTGCTTTCCTTCTCCATCGTCTCTCCACCTCTCTCCTTCCTCGTCGTTGTTGCATCACTACTCCCTGTTCCTCCCTGCTCCATCCCTCCCGCATCTCTCCTCCCTCATGTATCCTGCCTATTACATCTCATGTACCCTCTCATTCTTTCCTCCTCTGTGCTGAATCATCCCCAACATTTCTTTTCCATTGCCCCTCATTGTGACACCAGTCCCTTCCCCTTTGTCATTATCTCGTCGTCCCTTCTTTCCCTCTCCCAACTTATCTTACCTCGTTCGCATCCGTTCGTCTTTCTTCCTCAGACCTCGTTTCTTCTCTCTTCTCCCTCCTCATCCACTGTTGATCATGCCTGCTCACCCTCGTCATCCTCCCTCCCCACTCCCCTTCCCTTCTCTCCTCCTTCCTTTGTTCCACATCCCGCACTCCTCATCTCGCCCTCCTCCCAACTCCCCTGCCCTCCATCCTCCCTCACCAGATCACCTAGATCCCCCTCCTCCCCTCTTCCTTCCTCCCCACCTCCATCCGTCCCTCGCTCCTGCCGCCCATCACCCCCGATCGAAGTTTAGGATCGGGATCCGAATGTTGAGGCTCGAGGTTCGTGTTTCGAGTTTGGGGACTCGAGGGTCCAGGCCTGTCAGGCGGGACCGGAGCAGGCGGGGTCGGTGAGTCAGCGCCGCAGCGCCGCGTCACCGGTGTGGAGCCCGATCTTCCCCGCCCAGGCGTCGCAGATGCAACGGCCGTTCAAAGGCAATGCGGCGCGGCCTTCTGATCCGCAACTGCCATGGCGCCACATTGTTCGAGATTCGATGCTCGAGGTTTTTTCGGTTCGAGCATCGGGGCTCGAATTTCGATGTTTGAGGATTGAATGAGATTCGAGGATTGAGGTTCGAGGATCGGGATTCGAGTTTCGAGGATGGAAGTTCGAGGGTGCAAGTTCGAGGATCCAGGATCGAGGTTCGTGTTTCGATAATAACGGATCGAGAATGGGGAGTCGAGCATCGGGGATCGAGTCCCCGGGTTCGAGGTTCGAGGTCCGAGGTTTGCAGCGGTTCGAAGTTCGGGATTCGAATTTCGGGGCTTGAGGTCAGAGGACCGAGGCTCGATAATCGGGATTCGAGTTTTGCGGATGGAGGTTCGAGGATGGAGGTCCGATGATCCAGGATCGAGGAATGAGGTTCGAGGTTGGAGGATGGAGGATGAGGTTTCGAGGATCCAGGCTCGGGGCTCGAGGGTCGAGGTTCAAGGATCGAAGCTCGAGGTTCGAGGGCCGAGGGCCGAGGCTCGGGGTTCGAGGCCTGGGGCTCGAGGATCGAGGTTCGAATTTTGAGGAGCGAGGTCGGAGGATCGAGGTTTGAGGTTCGAGGCTCGAGGCTCGAGGACAGGTCCGAGGATCGAGGTTCCTGGGCGGCGCGCACACCGTGGTGGGCCGCGGGGGGCCTTCCTGAGAGGCGGGGGAGCGTCTTAGAGGGCAGGGAGGGGCTTTCTTGGAGAGGCCCAGCGGCTTCTCAGCAGCCCAGGGTGTTTCTCAGGGGCCACCTGCCCTCTTGGAAGCCATCCGCCTTTGAGATGGCCGCCCACCTTCATGCCACCCCCTTGCGCGCGCCGCCAACCCTGAGATCCAACGTTCCGGAAGAATTGCAACATCACGACTGGAGCTCTAGACCTTTTTTTTCCTGCGGTTCCAGGCCGGATCGATCTGTGATGGCTCCGTGGCCCGAAAAGGGCGAAAGCATTTCTAGGAAGGCCAAAACAGGGGAGAAAACAGTTGTCTAAAATTCGGTGCTCGATTCT
>CAUYUJ010017980.1:134421-136921 GCA_963575745.1 Prorocentrum cordatum | reverse complement strand
ATTAGGTATATAATTGTAAAAGGGATCCCTTTGGAAAGTGGAGGTCCTCGGGGTTCGGCAGAAAAGCAGTTTTGGATTTACGATTGTAATGAGGGTCCCCCTGATAAGTGGCACGCGCATACATCAAGCACATAGTCGCGCCATTTGGAAGGGCGAATACATAGGCACCTACGTCAAGATATTCATTTTCGCGCCACCAGGGACGGCCAATATATAGGCATAGCCGTGGAACACACGGATTCGTGCCACCGGGCAGGGCCAATCTATAGACACATACATGAAAACAGACGGCTCCGTACCCCTGGAGAGGGCCAGTGCGTAGGCCCATTTGTCAAAGCATACGAGTTCGTGCCTCTACAGGGAGAGAGGGAGAGAGAGAGAGAGAGAGCAACACAAAAATCTGCAGGCACAGGCAGGCGTCAAAATACATTGGTTCGCGCCCATGGAGAAGGCCAATCGATAGGCACGCAGTTACCAACAAATTCCTCCTCCTGCTCCTCACCCTCTTCTTCCTCCTCCCCTTCCTCCTCCTCCTCCTCCTCCTCCTCCTTCTCCTCCTCCTCCCCCTCCTCCTCCTGCTCCACCTCCTCCTCTTCCTCAAATTCAGACTTCCTCCAATTCCTTTTCAGAAATGACGCTCCCGCTTAAGATTTCCTTAAATTTCAATCAGAAGTGAGCCTCCCGCCTGAGACTTCCTACAAGTCAAAGGGTGAGAGGCCCAACTCAGACATGAAGCTCCCGCTCCACACTTCCTCCAATTGCACTCAGAAGTGACGTGCCCGCTTGAAACGTCTTCCAATTTGAATCAGAAATGAGTTCCCGCTTGAGATTTCCTAAAATCTCATGGTTGAGAGACCAAAAGTAGCGACAGTTGACTGTGTTGCATGATTCTTTAAAATTTAAACATGGACTGCTGAACCTTTAAGAACAGGGGCTCCCGCGCGAGACGTCCTCCAATTCCCCTCATAAATGAGGCTCCCGCTTCAGACTTCCTCCGGCTTCACTCAGAAATGACGCTCCCGCTCGATCTTTCTTCAATTTCACTCAGGAATGGCCCTGCCGCGTGGGGACCTCACAGGATCCGAATCTGGTAACATACACCACGCGCTCCCCGAGTAGTAGTAGTAGTAGTAGTAGTAGTAGTAGTAGTAGTAGTAGTAGTAGTAGTAGTAGTAGTAGTAGTAGTAGTAGTAGTAGTAGTAGTAGTAGTAGTAGTAGTCGTAGTCGTAGTCGTAGTCGTAGTCGTAGTCGTAGTCGTCGTAGTAGTAGTAGTAGTAGTAGTAGTAGTAGTAGTAGTAGTAGTAGCAGTAGTAGTAGTAGCAGTAGCAGTAGCAGTAGCAGTAGCAGTAGCAGTAGCAGTAGTAGTAGTAGTAGTAGTAGTAGTAGTAGTAGTAGTAGTAGTAGTAGTAGTAGTAGTAGTCGTCGTCGTCGTCGTCGTCGTCGTCGTCGTCGTCGTCGTCGTCGTAGTCGTACTAGTCGTCGTAGTAGTAGTAGTAGTAGGTAGTAGTAGTAGTAGTAGTAGTAGTAGTAGTAGTAGTAGTAGTAGTAGTAGTAGTAGTAGTAGTAGTAGTAGTAGTAGTAGTAGTAGTAGTAGTAGTAGTAGTAGTAGTAGTAGTAGTAGTAGTAGTAGTAGTAGTAGTAGTAGTAGTAGTAGTAGTCGCCGTAGTAGTGGCAGTAGCAGTAGCAGTAGTAGTAGTAGCAGTAACAGTAGTACTATTATTAGTAATAGCACTGGTACTCGCAGTCGTATTAGTAGTGGTAATGGTCGTGATAGTAGTAGTAGTAGTAGTCGTCGTCGTCGTCGTCGTCGTCGTCGTCGTCGTCGTCGTCGTCGTTGTAGTAGTAGTAGTTGTTGTTGTAGCAGTGGTGGTGGTAGTAGCATGTGTAGTGGTAGTAGTCCGTTTCCTGTCAGCCAAGCAGATAGCTACGGCCGCGGTCAGGGCACAGCGGGGGAAGAAGGCACGCACGCAGCGAAACGCCGCACGGGCACGGCGGCAAACTTCACGGCGACAAGAGCCTGCTCATCGGAGACAGGTCTTCGCTGGACGTCAAGCCAAGGCGGCCACCTCCAGAGCAGCAGGCGCCCCGACCTGGAAGCAACGCAACCCCGAGAAGGTTCGCAAGTGCCCGGAAAAAAGAAGAAGGAAAAAACAAACAAAAAAACGTGGCTTTTGCAGCTAAACAGAGCGCCCTGAAGGCCCTGCCCCTCGCGGAGCAGAGGGCCACACGCAAGGCGAAGCTCGCCCACAAGAAGGAGCTCCAAGAGAGCCCCAAGACGCCCAAATCATTGATTTTCATTGTGTGTTTCCAATATTTGTTGCTTCTCACGTTTTCGAGCGGCCGACACTCCAAGACTGCCCAAGAAGCCTCCAACGTCGCCCTCCACAAGCGGACAGCGGTCTCCCTTTCTACGTCCTCGGCCCCCCATCCTCACCCTCATCTGCCCCGCCTTCCTCGCCGCGGCAAACGGCGATTGCGCGAGCGGGGCCGCCTCGAAACG
>CAUYUJ010017980.1:111921-129421 GCA_963575745.1 Prorocentrum cordatum | reverse complement strand
GGAGCGCCCTGGGGGCCCTGAAATTCTTCACGCTTCGCGTATCCCCACCAGCCAATCTCCAAACAGCAACTCTAGCGAAGCATGCCGACAGTCGTGTTTTTCAGGCGTGTTTCCGCCTGCCCCCGCATATCTCCCCTGTTCCTCCTTCCTCCCGCCTCCTTGTACATCCTCCTTGTGGTGGGAGCGGGAGAAGGACGAGGCGGAGGAGGAGGGAGAGAAAGCGCTCCTCGTGGTTTGAGTCGTTCGGGCTTCTCGTCCTGGTGTGAGTCGTTCGGGCCCTTCTTCCTGGTGTGAGTCGTTCGGGCTCTTCGTGGTGTGAGTCGTTCGGGCTCTTCGTCCTGGTGTGAGTCGTTCGGGCTTCTCGTGGTGTGAGTTGTTCGGGCCCCTCGTCCTGGTGTGAGTCGTTCGGGCCCCTCCTCCTGCCCGTCCAGAAACGACGCCCAGGCGAGTAGAGGGTCGTCCTGATGGGCTTTTCGGCGTCTTGGGTGCCTCGGGGGGGCCTCTTTGGGCCGTTTGGGATCCTCTTGGGGGCCTCCTGGGGGCCTCTTGGGGCCATCTTGGGGCCTCTTGGTGCCTCCTGGGCGCTTCTTGGGGCCATCTTGGAGGAAATCGATCAAAGAAGAGGGGAGCTTTAATTAGCGCTGCCCCCTCAGAAGGGCAAAATGGGGCCAAAACCTTAGTAAAATCAATGATTTTGGCTTGAAAGAAGAGGGGAGCTTTAATTAGCGCTGCCCCCTCAGAAGGCCAAAATGGGGCCAAAACCGTAGTAAAATCAATGATTTTGGCTTCAAAGAAGAGGGGAGCATTTTTCTGCCTCCCCCCGTCGGGGCCAGAATCCTCGTGAGGGGTGTCGTTTTTTAGCCCTCCCAGGAGTCGAAAAAGACCCCCCCGGCCACCCGCGGAGGGACCTCTCCAGGCCCAGGGGGAGGGGGGAGGGGGAGGGGTAAACCCCTCCCCGAAGGGGAAGAAGGGGGGTTGAGAACAGAGAGAGCTCGCTAAACCACTCACGCCCAAAGGGCTGGTGGGACTCGAGAGCGCGAGCATCCCAAAACTAATTTGGCATGATAACAGCACAAATCACAGAACGCGACGAGGGAAAATGGTAGCCTCGAGGGCCTTCTGGAGAGCATCTTGGGCCGTGCTGGGGCCCTCATTGGACAGACTCGGGCCCCCCTTGGCCTCCCGCCTTCGAGCCCTCTTGGGAACCACTGGGGCCGCTTTGAGGCTCCCCGGCGGCCCGGCGGCCCGGGGGTGTGCGGCCTTATTGGCATTCCTATTGGGGTCCTCTTGGGTTGCTTCTCGGACCGTCTTGGGCCGTTCTTGGAAGCGTCTTGGGCCGTCCTGGGGCCCCGAAGCTGGGAAGCGCGAGTGCCCCAAAATCTTCCAGAGATCACACGGGAAGTGTCAAGTGCGTGTTCTTCGGCCCTTCCTGGAGGGAGGGGGCAGGAATGGAGGCAGGGAGTGAGGGAGGGAGAAGAAGGACGAGAGGATGGAAGGAGCACGGGGGAAGGGGGGGGGGAAGGAAAGGAAGGGCGAGGAGGAAGAGGAGGACGAACAGGGTACGAAGCAGGACAGCAGCCATGGCAGCGCCACTGGTTCACCCGACAGCGCTCCGTGCTCGAAAGGAGCACCGGCGAGGCGTAACCCGCCCAGCGAGGCGTAACCACGCCCGCCTCTCGAACCCGCCAGG
The DNA here is from genome assembly GCA_963575745.1 of Prorocentrum cordatum. NCBI lineage: Eukaryota > Dinophyceae > Prorocentrales > Prorocentraceae > Prorocentrum > Prorocentrum cordatum. The sequence continues at coordinate 127,731 of CAUYUJ010017980.1, read as the reverse complement.
ATCTTAGAAGGGGGGCCCGTTTTCACATGCCGCCCCGCCAGGAGGATATCAAAATGCCGCCGTGAACCCGTCTCCGGAGCAGCGAAGCAGTTGCCCGAGCCCGACGCAGAGGCCGGGAGGAGGAGGGGGAAGCGGAGCAGGAGGAGGAGGAGGAGGAGGACCAGTGCAAACCTAAGATTTTAAGACTCATCATCGATGTTGGCAGGAACCCTCCCTTCAAGCTCCCTCTTCACAGGCCCCTACAAGAGTTAATTTCCATTCGGGGAACTGCATCGTTGGGAGACAGCCGTTTGAAGACCCTGTAGCATGCCAGTACACCATTCTCAGGACTCCAACGCCACAGATGAACCTGGCTGTTGCGTCTTGAAGGTCCTGAGTCGTGCCAGAACGACATTCCTAATCAACGTAAGTGTGCACCCTCACAATCCAGAATATGTCTTTAAACAAGTTCTGGTACGTTGATAATTGGAATCCGTGGCACTCTTGCAAAGGTTTAAAACGAATGCGCGCAGCGCTAAGGAGAGAGCCACATTTTGAAAACGGACCGCCTTCCATCAGTGAGACTTTTCCAAATATGTTTTAAAACGAATGCGCGCGGCGCTGAGGCGAGAGCCACATTGTAAAAACGGCCCGCCCTCAATCCGGGAAACTCTTACAACGTGGGTTCCGAATGTGCGCCGCACTACGGCGAGGGCCACATTTTGAGAACGGCCCGCCCTCAATACGCGAAGTGTTTGCAATTGTTTAAAGCGACTGTGCGGGGCGTTGAGACGAGAATTACATTTTGAAACGACCCGCCCTCCATCTGTGAAGCTGCTGCCAATGTTTAAGCTTCAGGGTCACAGTTGGCGAGGAAGTCTCAAGCGAAACGCCTGGCCATCGACTGGCCTCGGGGTGCGAGAGGGACGAGTTACTTGCAAGGAAAACGAATGGATGAAGAGGAGGAAGAAGAAGATCAGTGCGAACGCAAGAGTCATCTACGATGTTGGCAGAAACCCTCCCTCCAAGCTCCCTCTTCAGAGGCCCCTACAAGGGTTCATTTCCACTGAGGGAACTGCTTCGTTGGGAGACAACCGTTTGAAGACCCTGTAGCATGCCAGTACACCATTCTCGGGACTCCAACGCCACGGATCAACTTGGCTGTTGCGTCTTGAAGGTCCTGAGTCGTGCCAGAACGCCATGCTTGGGATTCTAATACAGTGAGCCAACATAACTGTTGCACCCGCATAACCCTGAGTCTTTTCAAAACACAACTTCTGTTACGCTGACAATAGGAACCCTCGAAACTCTTGCAATGTTTAAAAAATGCGCGCGGCGCTAAAGCGAGAGCCACATGTTGAAATGGAACCGCCCTCCATCAGTAAAACTCGTCCAAGCAATGTTACAACGAACGCGCGCGGAGCTCAGGCAAGCCACATTCTGGAAACGACCCGCCGTCAATCTAGGAAACTGTTACAACGTGTGCGCGGCGCTGAGGCGAGAACCACATGTTGGAAACGACCCGTCCCCAATCCGCGAAATTCTTGCACTGTTGTAAACGAGCGCGCGCGGCGCCGAGGCGAGTGCCAGATTGTAAAAACGGCCCGCCCTCAATCCGTGAAACTCTTGCAAACGTTTACAAAGAACGCGCGCCGTGCTAAAGCGAGATTCACATGATGAAAACGACTCGCCCTCAATCCGTGAAGCTCTTGCTTTTCCCCGTTTTTGGAATGCGCGCGGAGCTAAGGCGAGAGCCACATTTTGAAAACGGCCCGCCCTCCATTTGTGAAGCTGTTGCTTGTGTTAAAGCTGCAGGGTCATGAATGCTGAGGAAGTCCCAGGCTAAACGCCCACCCGCCCTTTCGACCAGCCTCGGGGTGCGACAGGGAGAAATTATTCATGAGGCAAAGGAATGGAGGAGAAGAGGGAGGAGGAGAAGGACCAGTCTAAATCTCAGAGTCATCAACGATGTTGGAATAATCCCTCCGTCCGAACTCCCTCTTCATAGGCCCCTACAGCGGTTCATTTCCATTGAGGGAACTGTTTCGTTGGCAACCGTTTGAAGCCCCTGAAGCATGCCAAAACATTGGTGTCGGGATAGCAACGCCACGGATCAACCGTATTGGTCCGTCTTGCCGAACCTGAGTCGTGCCAGAACGCCGTTCGTGGGACTTCAACACAGCGAACCAACGTAACTGTTGCACCCGCAAAGCCTTGAATCTGTCCAAAGCACCATTTCTGGTACGTTGCTTTGTAAACGAATCTGCGCGGCGCTAGGGCGAGAGCCACATGTTGAAAAGGAACCGCCCTCAATCCGCGAAGCCCTTGTACCTTGTGAGAACGAATGTGCGCCGCGCTAAGGCGAGAGCCACATTGGGTAAAACGGCCCCGCCCTCAATCCGTGAAACAGTTGCAATGTTTTAAACGACTGTGCACCGCGCTACAGCGAAAATCACCTGTTGAAAACGACCCGCCCTCAATCCGTGAAGCTCTTGCAAGTGTTTCCAAAGGAATGCGCGCGGAGCTAAGGCGAGAGTCACATTTTGAAAACGGCCCGCCCCCCATTTGTGAAGCTGCTACCGACTTTTTAATCTTCAGGGTCATAAGCGGTGGGGAAGTCTCAGGCGAATCGCCTGGCCCGTCCTGAAAGCTAGCCTCGGGGTGCGACACGGAGAAATGATTCAAAAGGAAAAGGAATGGAGGAGTGGAGATCCTCTGCCCCCTGCCCCCGCTCGGGCGTTCCACGTTCCACTCGACCCGTACGTGTTGAGGGCGTTGGGCTCGGAGCATGCTGGCCACTACCCCTGCCTGTGCCTCAGGGGACGTAGACATCTGTCCCCTGCGCCAGACTGACACTCCCGCACACAAGGTCCGGCTTGTGTGTGTGGAGTTTGTTCCCAACCATCTTGTGGTGCTGGGTCCGCGTCTTCAAGAGACAGCACCCCGCGTTTCTTCCTCTCCCCTCCTCCCCTTTCTCCCGCTCCTCCCTCCTCCCATCCCTGCCTCTGCCCTTCTCACAAGTCACACATGTCGGCACACCCTTCACACGCCTTGTGGCCCCGTAAGGAGCTACACCCAAAGCCCAAATGGTGCCGCCCGCATGCGTCCCCGCCATCCAGTCTGGCGCTCCCTCACACGTTTCGTGTCCCCATAGGGAGCCCCACCCAAGGCCCAAATGGTGCCGCCCGCATGTGCTCCCGCCACCCATATCGGCACATCCCTCACACGCTTCGTGACCCACATGGGGAGCTCCACCCTAGGCCCAAATGGTGCCGCCCGCATGCGCCCCCACCGAAGGCCCAAATGGTGCCGCCCTCATGCGTCCCCGCCACCAATTTCGGCACACCCTTCACACGCTTCGTGACCCCGTAGGGAGTTCCACCCAAGGCTCAAATGGTGCCGCCCGCATGCGTCCCCGCCACAAAATCCGGCACACCCCTCACAAGCTTCGCGGCCCCGTAAAGGGGGCTCCACCCAATACCCGAATGGTGCCGCCCGCATACGTCCCCGCCACCCATTTCGGCACACCCCGCACACGCTTCGTGGCCCCCATAGGGAGCTCCACCCTAGGCCCAAATGGTGCCGCCCGCATGCGCCCCCACCGAAGGCCCAAATGATGCCGCCCGCATGCGACCACGCCACCCATTTCGGCATACCCCTTCACACGCTTCGTGGCCCACATGGGGAGCTCCACCCTAGGCCCAAATGGTGCCGCCCGCATGCGCCCCCACCGAAGGCCCAAATGGTGCCGCCCGCATGCGCCACCGCCACTCATTTCGGCACACCCCTCACACGCTTCGTGACCCCCGTAGGGAGTTCCACCCAAGGCTCAAATGGTGCCGCCCGCATGCGACCACGCCACAAAATCCGGCACACCCCTCACAAGCTTCGCGGCCCCGTAAAGGGGGCTCCACCCAATACCCGAATGGTGCCGCCCGCATACGTCCCCGCCACCAATTTCGGTACACCCCTCACACGCTTCGTGACCCCCATAGGGAGCTCCACCCTAGGCCCAAATGGTGCCGCCCGCATGCGCCCCCGCCACCCATTTCGGCACACCCCTCACACGCTTCGTGACCCCCAAGGCTCAAATGGTGCCGCCCGCATGCGTCCACGCCACAAAATCCGGCACACCCGTCACAAGCTTCGCGGCACCATAAGGGGGCTCCACCCAATACCCGAATGGTGCCGCCCGCATGCGTCCCCGCCACCAATTCGACACCACACACGCACACACACACACACACACACACACACACACACACACACACACACACACATCACACATCACACATCACACATCACACGCTTCGTGGCCCCATGGTGAGCTCCAACCAAGGCCCAAGTGGAGCCGCCCGTATGCTTCCCCGCCACCAATTTCGGTACACCCCTCACACGCCTCGTGGCTCCATGGGGAGCTACACCCACGGCCGAAATGGTGCCGCCCGCGTGCGCCCCCGCCATCTATTTCGGCACACCCCTCACACGCTTCGTGGCCCCACAATGAGCTCCACCCCAGGCCCAAGTGGTGCCGTTCGCATGCGCCGCCGCCGCACATCCGGCACACCCCTCACACGCTCAGTGGCCCAATAGGGAGGAGCTCCACCCAAGAACCCAATGGTGCCGCCCACATGCTTCCCCGCCACCCGTTTCGGCACGCATCTCGCACGGTTCGTGGCCCCTCAGGCAGCTCTACCGAAGGCGCCATTGGCGCCCTTCGCATGCGCCCCCGCCACCCATGTCGGCACACTTCTTGCACGTATCGTGACCCCACATGGAGCTTCACCGAAGGGTTAAGCTGCACCCTTCGAATTCATCCCCGCCGCCCATTACGGCACACCCGTTAAACATTTAGTGCCCCCGTTGGGAGCTCCCCCGAAGGCCCCAGTGGCGACGTGTGCGTGCGGCCCCCCCACCCGCCCCCCATTTCGGCACAACCCTCACACGGTGCATGGCCCCACAGAGTTTCACCCAATGTCCAAGTGCCAATGTTCGCATGTACCCCCCCCTCCCGCCCACCCCCTACCATGTTTCCCATGTTTCGTGGCCCACATGCAGCTCCCCAAGGCACCATGAGGAGATCCACTGAAGGCGATACTCACAACGACGGTATTCACGACTGCACATGGTTCGGTCTTTCGCCAGGATAAGTTCTGTCCCTCTGGAATGGTCGGCGTGACTTCCGGTAGCCCTTAAGCTGCGAACGGGCACGCGGGGAGGGGGTAGAGGACGACTTGGAGGAGGAGGTGGAGGAGGAGGAGGAGTTGGCGGTGGAGGGCGATGGGGAAAACCCCACCTGCCGAGGTCGGCACGCAGTCGATCTCTCCCTTCATGTGGGCCATCGAGACTGGCAGTCTCGAGGCGGCCAAGGCTATCATCGTGGACCTCTTGACCATCAGGGCCCTCATACTCTCCTCGCCTTGCCCTCCCTTGCTTACTCGTGATCCAGCACACGATCATCCTCCTCCCTTGGCCTTACACTTCTGTCCATCCTCATCAGCAGCAGCATCATCGTCATCAAAAGCAGCAGCATCGTCATGAAAATCAGAAGCATCATCTCCTTCAGCTTCAGCAGCAGCATCCTCGTCAGCATCAGCAGCCGCATCAGCATCAGTATCATCAGTATCATCATCATCATCATCATCATCATCAGCAGCAGCAGCAGCAGCAGCAGCAGCATCAGCACCATCATCAACAACAGTAGCATCACCACCATCAGCAGCATCATCAGCATCCCCCCCTTCATCCCCCATATCAGCATCAGCATCATCAGCAGCAGCATCATCATCATCAGCATCATCAGCAGCATCATCAGCAGCATCAGCATCATCCTCATCATTAGCATCATCATTGCCCAACTCTACCTGCTCATCCGCCTGCGTCATCATCCTTTGCGTCTGCTTATCCTCCGTTCCCTCCTTTCTCTGCTGCTTCTCCGCCTCCCCCACATCGGCCTCTGCCGTCAGGACAAGCGGAGGATGAGGAGGGCACAAGGCGGATCGAGACCGCTACTATTACGGCATGGACACCCTGTTCGAGCGCCACCCCGACGTGGTGAAGAGGTTCCTCCGTCTTGCTGCTCATCCGTCTCCTCATCCTCCTCGGACTCCCCAGACTTGGAACGCCCTGATTCCCCCCTGAGTCCACTGGGACGCCCAGTCCACCCTACAACCTGCCTTATCCCTTCTCACACCCCCTCGCCCCGTCTTCCTCGTCCTCTTCCTCCGTGCCCCTCCTCCTAATGATACTCATACGTATCCTTCTCAGCATCACCATCATCATTATCATCATCAGCAGCAGCATCATCTTCATATTCATCAGCTCCAGCAGCATCTTCATAGTCATCTCCATATTCATGTTCATCTTCATCCTCAGCAGCAGCATCGGCATATCATCATCAGCAGTAGCATCAGCATCAACATCCGCATCATCATCACCATCAACATGATCATCATCATCAGCATCAACATCAGCAGCATAATCAGCATCATCATCAGCATCAGCATCATCATCGTCACCATCATCATCATCATCATCATCATCATCAGCAGCATCAGCATGAGCATCATCATTATCATTAGCAGCAGCAGGAGTAGCATCCTTCTCCACCTCATCCTCCTCCTCCCCCTCCTCATCATCATCGTCCTCATCCTCATCCTTATCCTCATCCACTATCATCCTCATCCTCCTCGTCTTTCCTCCCCCTCCTGCGAAAAAAAAACCATGCGCCTCGAACCCTGCGCCCCTGGCCAGCGGGTTTCGTTCGCAGCGGCCCAGTTTGCGTCCTGGTCTCGCGCAAATTGACCATGACCTTCAGGGCAGCGCGCAGCCGGTGGCTTTCTGGCTACGCTGCACAGCAGCGTCAGCTGCCAAGGCGAAAGGAAAAGGTGCATAGCAAGCGACCGGATCTCGCCTAGCCTCCCAGGTTCAAGGCCGACGAGGGCGCTGGAGCTCAGGCGCCCTGCCCTTCCAGGCCTCAGTGGTGTTCCACCAGCTTCTGGACCCTGGATTTCTTATCCAAGTGTTCCTCATCCAATGCCCTCACAGTCCATACCCATTTTGGCTCAAGGCCATGTCGGGACGCCCCCCCGTCTCGAAGTGGCGGCACGCTGCGCCCGGGTGGGCAGGGCGCGGCCGGGGCGGGCGCCGCGGGGCCAGCCGCCGCTGCCGCAATGACGGATTCGGGGCCCGACAGCAAGAAGCGGTGCTCGCAGCGTCGTCCCGCTCCGGCAGCTGCCGGCCGAGCACGCCGTGGCGCGGCATGCGAGGCGCTCGCAGGCGCCGAGCGCATGGAAGCGCGAGGACCAGAGGGCCACACAGCCGCGGCAGCCTCGGGCCGCAGGTGCAGGCGCAGCGCCGGCGGGAGTCGCGGCCGTAGCGCAGGTGGGCGTGAGCGTCAGACGCCCCCGAGGCGGACGTCATCATAGCCACCTTCCTGGCGCTTTTGCGTGTGCCCGTGGTGCCCACGCACAGCCTGGCAGAGCTGGACTGCGACGATGTTGAGTTCGACTTCGAGGCGTGCTTCGAGATCGACGGCGTGGGCTGCGACGGCTACGGCGAGCTGGAGGCTACGGCGTCTGGTGCTGAGCGCGGCCCGAGGTGTCCGCTGCCTGTGGCAGCGGTACCGAAGCGGCGCCCTGCCGACGAGACGGCGCCTGCCGACGGTGCCCCGAAAGAGGAGACCGACATGGCGAGCAGGTGCTGGGCTACAGCATCGCCGAGAAGTTCCCGAAACTTCGTGGCACTGGGCCACCAGTTGTTCTCCGCAGCGGCCATGGGTGCCGCTGAGACGGCAGTGCGCTGCGGACGCTGCATGCGGTGCTGGGGCCTGGTGTGGCCTTGCACACCAGGCCTCAGCAGCACCGTACCGCCACCGCCCACGATCGTGGGGGGTGGGAAAGTGGGGCAGGGCCAGTGTCGGGGCGGACTGGCAACCCAAGTCCACCCCCGTGTTCAGAAGCCCCCGTGGGGTTGTCACCTGGCTGACGTAACCCTAAAGCTCGGGTTCTAGGGCTGGCTGCGTAACCAGCACCGTCAGTCCAGGAAAGAAGCTCTGACCCTAGGAAACAGCTGTGGGCTGAGGCGAAGCTGCAGCCCTGCGCCGCAGAAGAGTGCGCAACGCTCCTTCCCTCCGAGGTAGGGTGCCTGACACGCGTGCAGGACCACACACGCACGCGCACACGCACAGTATTCAGTTGGGCCCAGATGTGGCGTTGCACACCTGGCCACAATCCCGTTCCTCCGCCGCCTACGGCGGGAAGGTGGGAAGGTGGACCTGGGCAGCAGTCAGGGTGGGCAAGGGAGCCCGAAGCCCACCCCCGTGCCCAGCAAAGAGGTAGCGCCAAAACAGCACTCTGCAGTGAAAAGGACGGCATGCCTCGCCTGGCTGGCGGTACCCCAAAGCTCGGGTACTAGGGCTGGCTGCGGGACACCAGCACCGCCAGTCGGAGCGAGAAACCCCAGATCGAACCTGCATCGGGCCAAGGCGTATCTGCGGCCAATGCCGCAGGGGAAAGAAATGAGCTCTCCTTCCCCCTGGGTCGGGGTGCCTGACACGCGCGCGGGGAGCGCGCTCGCACACGCGCACAAGTGCACAGAGAATGAGGCGACGCCAGGACGACTCGGCACTGCCCACCCCTGGCGTAGAGAGAACGCCAGGACGGCGGGCAAGCCTCATCCTTGGCGTGGGCCTGTCTGCGCCTGGGCTTGAGCTGCCTCCCTGAACAGCTGCTCCAGCGGCACGGGAGGGAGACTGAGCACAGTCGGGCTGGCGGCGGAACTCTTGGGGCGACGGCCAGACCATGCTCTCTGCAGCTGCAGCTTAGCCCCATCATGGGGCGGTCTCAACTTACAATCACCAGACAAGCCTCTCGAATCGCCCTGCTTAAAGGAACCACACTTGTGGCGCGCCAAAAACTTGTTGGCTGTTCGAGATGCTCGTAATAGAACAAAGTATGCCCCCCTGGGGTTGGAGGACAGGCTGGACATCCGGGGGCAGTGTCCAGGGCAATCCATTGCACTGCATCGCTCCTCATATGCTTTGTACGTGCGGACGCGGGTGCGGCAAATCGCACATCGGCGCTGGCCACTCACGATCGCCCAGACGCGGGCCCCCGGCAACTCGCGAGGGGCCACGCGGGGAGGAGGGGGAGGAGGGGCGGAAGGCGGGGCCCCTGGGCCCCAGGAGGCCAAGGCTGAGGCAGTCCCCGAGGGAGGGGAGAGGCTCTTCACAGACTTGGCCAGCGCCCTGTTGCGACGAGGGGCTATCACGGGCCACTCTCCAAGGGCGTTGGACACATGCCGAAGGTATTTCTTCAGCAGGGCAGTGTCTTTCTGATATTGCTCTACTTCGTCGAGGCTAGGTTGGCTGCCAAGGTTCGCGGCGGCCTCGGCAATCCGATCTGCGGCATCATTGCCGCTGGCTAAACAGAATTCGTCACAATCGGGGTGTGGGGGGGGGGGGGGGGGGGCAACTCCAGATGTTGGTGAGCCTGGACTTTCTGGAGTGCGGGGCCGAGGTCAAAGTAGCCTCCGCCCGCGAGCACTTTACAACTTGACCATTGGCCACGGCGAGGGTGCCCAGCCTCGCCGTGCAACTGCAATACCTTTTTATAATCCGAGTAATTCTTGTCCACGCGAGGCGAGCGCCTGCCTGCCGCCACTGCGGCGAGGTGCTCAGCGGCCCCCGAGGTCTGGGCCCCCAGGGACCGAACGCCACCATAAAAGGTGGCAAACTCCTCTCCATCCACAACGCACGCTACGGCAAGCCCAGCAGCATTTATGTTATAGTGGCCGTGACACGTGCAACTACCATCTATGTAGACATCACCTTCGAACGCTTCCGCACGCCTTAAATTGAGGTCTCGACGCCAAAACTTAGCGGCCCCCAGGCCAGTGCCAGGGGGGGGGGGGGGGGGGGGGCACAGAGTTGGGCGTAAACTGATGCCCGAGGTGGGGCGGGGAGGCGTCAGGAATCGGGTGTTTCAACCTACGAAGTCCCCCACCAGTGAACTCTTCTCTGGCCTGGGCAGCCTTGGGGCGCTCGAGGAGGCGATGCTGGAGGTCATCTTTGCGGCGCCCACATGGGCAACCCTGGGGCGCGCCATATCCTGCTGAAAGTGCACGCCCCATGGTCCAGGTACTCTGGGTGGCGAAGGCCAGCAGCGCGCCGCGCTGCTGCTTGGCCAGCCCGACTGAGCTGAGGAAGCAAGGCCTGTAGGAGTGACAAAACGGAAAGGACCTTGAAACGACCACCCCACCCTGGCCAACGAGAGGGCCGCCGCGCTGAATGGGGGCCCCACAGGAGCCCCAAGCGTTGGAAACTCTCGGCGAAACTGCCTCTCCCCAGAGGCTGATCTGTTGGAGGCTGGCCACGGCCGCATCGGGGCGGGCGCTGGCCTCCCAGACAAGACGGCGCCACACAATCGCGGGTCCGAGGCCCGCTTTCCAAGGGGGGTCCTGGAGGATGAGGAGCGAGAGAGCGCGGCTCCTCGAGGCGCACCTAGGACCTGCTGCAGCCAGACATTGAGCTGGGGCCTGCGCAGGCAGTGTGTTGCTGACGCCCGCGGCCTCAACTCCGAACGTGGTGGCCGCTGCGAGGCCAGTATTGTACAATTTCATACCGCTTCCCCCAGCATGTTTAATCGTGTTGATACGGGCCGTGCATTTCTTGATCTTGTTAATGCGCTCCACAAGCTGTCGTCCTTTTCGCCAACGCCTTTGGCGCCGCCCAGCCCCGCTTTCCATTCCGAGGTCGGGTCCTGAGATGTCTGCAGCGGGCCCAGCGAGCGCCCCGAGGCCCCCCGAAGCTTGTTTTGGAGGTCCTGGCTGGAGGCTAAAACCTGGCTCTTGTCGGTAGCAATCTGGCACTTAAACTTGTGAATGATGCACCAGGCTAGGGACCGAGCAGCCAAATTCACTTGATTGATCACTACTTCATAGCTCCTAGCATGGCACTGCAGCGATAAATCGTCGATAAACATCGCGAGGCGAATGTAGCTGCGCGTGGCTGTCCACTAGTCGAGGGTAGCGAGAACATGCATTTGCACGAAATACGTCGCCCACCCGCACCCTGCAATCAAACCCCTCCACGCTTTGCCGGCATTACCACACACATCCTGCACATCAGCGAAACGAGCACTTCCACATTGAGAGAGAATGATGCGGCGCAGGCAGCACGGGGAACCAGAGGCGACAGCGCGCTGGGCAAGGAACTCGCGATCTACATGCTCGCACGACTTAGAGAGGTCCCATAACACTTGAGCGGAATGTTGGGGCCCCTCTTGACACGCGTGATATTCACGTGCAAGAGACTGTGCATATACTAGTTCCACTATTGAATGTCCCGCGTGATGTACGACATATGGTCGCTTGTGGTGAAATTCCCACTCTCGGGCTGCTGATCTCCGCAGTCGGGCCCAGACACGATAAAGAGCAGGGAGCATGCCGATCGACCGAAAGGCGGGCTGGGCATTAATCATCCGGTTGTTTTAATTTGGGCATAAGCGTAGATATAGCACCCTGCAGGTGCGATGGCATGTGCCCAATCTGCTCGATAAGCCCAAGCATCTTACAAACTAGCTCGGCTTGCTCGTCATCGAGCATGGCGAAGTGGCGCGGGCGCACTCCGTCCCAAGTTGAGGCCGTACTGCGTGGAAAGTTGCTGGATACCTTTCGACGGCGAGCTGGGGCGACGGGTCCAAGGGCCACCCTGTCGTCGGTCTGGGGAGCCCCTTGTAGGGGAGCCTCAGTGTGAACATCCCAAATCTTGGCGAGTCGGTCGGCCTTGACCTGGAGGACGTGCTGCGGGCGCCCAGAAAACCGCTGGCGATGCACAACCGAAACAGGCTCCCAAGTTTGGAGCTCCTTCGCCCACCTGTGCGCCCATCCCACACCTCCTTTCATGGAAGACTGCACCCAATCCCTCCACCCCTGCCCGTCCTTACTGCGATCGGTGGCAAGTTCAGCATCGATGAGCTTGCCGACTTGCTCGAGCAGCTCATCTAAAATCGTGATGCCCAACTCTGCGTTGAGCGTCTGCGCATGTAAATCCTCATGCAACAGTCCTGCGGCAACGCGAACTTCCTGCAGCCCTTGAGCAAGGGCTGGAAAGGTGTTCAAACTCCCAGGGCTGTCTTCCAGACTGTCCAGGGTGCCCCGAAATTCCTGGAGTTCCTCATCCTGGATGCTGCGTCGAAAATATTGCAGCCGATGTTGGAGCCAACGAAGAGGCTTGGAGCAGGCCGTCCAGCACTTGCGCCCCTGGGAACACTTCGCACTCGCCGGGGCCATGTAAATCTGGGGGGGAGCCCTGGGAGTCTTGCTGGGTCTGTGGGGGGCGTCCGTTTTCACGCTGAGTCCTGGACGAGGGTGAAGTACACGTGGCCCAGGATTGTGGAGCGCTGCTTGTCGGAGAGGGGCTGCGAGGCATCTCCGAGAAGTTGGATAGCATACTCTATCACTGCAGCTGCCTGATGCCAACTGACCGAGAGGAGCCGAGGTCCAATGGGCGTCCTACGGGGGAGATTCTGGGGCCTGAGGAGCGTCGGTATCTTGAAATTGTCCTGCACACGCAGGGCCATGGTAACAGGGCGGTGGGGAGCCAAGGGGTAGGAGGTCAAGGCACAGGGAGGTTCCAGCCAGGGCCCCAAGGCCTGGCTATGGATAAAAAATCGAGGGTCGACTTCGTCTTCTTAGTGCGGTAGGTGGCGGCTTTGGGCGCCGCTACCCCAATCGTGGCACGCGTGGGAAAATCCGTGCCCTGCTAGAGCCTCTCTGGTTGCAAATTAAAATCAACTGCAGCAATGAGAGGCTTGCCTGATAGATCTTGGGCATGTCCGATGGTGGCCAGCAGATTAAACTTATATTTAAATTGGTCTCATTGAGACCCGAGGACGCTTGAAAATAAGCGCTCACCAGACCGAAATTTGGGACCCCTGGCGCTTCGACGACAACCCCAGCAAGTCTGGAGCTGTCAGCCCCTGGAGGAAATTGCAGCGGTTGGACCCCAAGGCCCAAGCCATCCCGAACTAAAACCGCCACCCCCGAGACAAGCTCACCCGATGGGGTTGCGGACGGTAGGCGAAATGTGAGCAAGCCAGCATCGTGCGAAGCACCATTGTATCTGACGAATGATACTGTCCCCTGCTTCAAGCCTGCACTCCTGAGCGCAGATGAAAGTTAAATTGCGTGCAGTGCTGCACTCTACGAAGCCTTTCACTGCTCCCCATCACGATCCGTTGATCGTGGCGAACGTGTAGACGTTGTCAAAGAGACGGCGGTGAAGAGTGAAGACGCTGATGCCGCCCCAGCAGTCCCCGTTGCTGCTGCCACTGATGCTGCTGCCGCCTTGGCCCGCTTGGCCTCAGGACCCACCTGGTCCTGGATCTCGGCGAAGCCGCTGGCGACGGCCTGGAGGGCCGACGCCGCGCGCACCAGGGACTTGGTCTGATCCATCTCGTCTGCTCCCGCGTCGAGCTCCGCGTCGTTCGGGCACGGCGCGTTCTCGCCTGTGGCCGCAGCGCCCGCCGCCGCGGCGGCGCCGGTGGGCTGCGTCGGCGGCGCGCCGCCTCTGGCAGCATCGCCTGCGGCAGCGGGTTCTCTCGCAGGAGCCTCGCCGACGCTCGGGGAGCCGTTGTCCACCCACGGCTTCGGCGCAGCCTCCCGGGACTGCACGCGCCGAGTCGCGAGGTCGTCGAAATAGGTCGCGAGCTCGGCCACCTTCGAGCAGAGGTCGGGCGGCGCCCTGCTGCCAGGCCGCGCCGCGAGAACCCCCTCTGCATGGCAGCCTGCTTGGCCATATTGTACTGGCTCTCGAGGCTCTGGATCTCCTGCTGCGTGTTTCTGGCCTCCGTGACGAGCTTGGAGTGCCTGTCGCTGGCGTCCAGGATGACTTCAACGAGCTGCTTGAGTTCCGATGTTTGTGATGCATACTTCTGGCGTTGGGTCTCCAATTGGTCCGAGAGACATTGCGCCTGCTGGTCCAACGACTTCGAAGCCAAGATTGATGCCTTGGCCTGCTTGAGCTTGCCCAACGCCGCGGTGTGCTGGTCGCCGTTGGGCTTCCACTTCTTCCAGAATGTGACCTGCGCCTGCGCCAAAGCCATTGGAGATCCTGCTTGTGGCTGCGGTTCATCTCCTTCTGCGAACGAGACTGCGCCCGGCCGTCGGAGATTTGGAGGGCGACTTGGCCCCCGAGAGCGGCCGCGTCCACGCCAGCGGCCAGGCTTGTCACGGCGCGGCCCAGGCGGAGGCTGGAGACCCGGTCCTGCCTCGCCCGCGGCACCGAGGTTGCTGGCGGCATTGCCACGGGCGCTTCCAGACTGGTCACGTTGCTGCTGCTTGAAACGGCCACCGCATTGAGCATAATGCTCAGCACCAGAAGAACACCAAGCCCAGCCTCTACAGTCGCGGCGATTGAACGTTATGAACTTCTGCTGCTTGGCCATCGCGACTTGCGACCCCTTCGCTTCGCGGGCGCGCGCGAGGGAGCGAAAAGCAGACTTCGTGATCGCGGTGCCGAACAGGCCACGGGGGGCCCGCTCGTGCCCCAGCGCCCAGGGGACGGCAGCGCCGTCGCCCTGCACCCCCAGCGGCGCGATCAGGACTTGAGCCAGGCCCCGGGGCAGGAGGAGGAGGAGGAGGACGCGTTGGCCACGGAGGCCAGCCTCATCACTAGGCCGCCGTGGGCAGACACCGCTTCCGGGTCTGAGGGCGAGGCCATCCCGGTCGCGCCGACTCTCTTCTCGGTCCAGGGCGACCCCGCAGGAACGCCGAGGGGGGCCGCGCCGCGGAAGGCGACGAGGCGGCGCCGAGTGCGCCACAAGCTGGCGGAGAACAAGGGCTACGGCAAGGGCAAGGGCGAGAATTCAACGGCGATGTGCGAGCACAGCGTGCCAGCGACAGGCCCCCTGGAGAGCGCGGCCTGCCAGCGACAGACTGCCTCGGCGGCGAGTTGGTCGCGATCAACGAGGCGCGCACCCTTGTGAAGCGCGCGCTGGCGGAGCAATTCCAGCCCTAAATGATGCACCACAGGGGTGACATCAATGCCGAGATGCTGGAGAGGAGCACGTCAAAGAAGCTCACTTTGGACAGCATGTCCAAGGGCTGTGGGTTAGAGGGCCCGAGGCCGAACCCTCGGGATGGTCGCGACACGGCAATCAGCCTAGCCGAGAGCGCGGCCAGCACCCAGAAGCGCGCCAACGAGGGCGAGCAGGTCAGCCTGCCCGCCTTCGGCGACAACAGGCTGTCCGAGGACGGGGACGGCACCGAGAAGGCACCATGAAGTCGATCATCACCTTCATGGGAGCCGCGAGCCCGGCAGCACTGAGGTGAACAACACGTTGAGCTTCTTGGCGCAAGGAAGCCCAGGGTCGCGCGGACCCACGAAGATAGAAAACATACCTTCGCAGTAGCCCACGGCCCGAGTACAATCGACCGCGGCGCGCCCCGCACCTCCCGTTCGTCGAGGCGCAACCAGTTGCCTAAACATAAGTTTTCGGAGGTCCGCGCTGACTTCTCCGACCCATCCTAGCGCGCCGCCAGGGGGCTCCAACGCCGATCCGAGAAGCCGCGCGGACTGTCGCAAGCTCATGGTTTTGTCAGTGTGCGCTCGCCCGCTGCCTCTGGAAGCACGGCTGGCCTCCGAAGTTGCCCCGCGCGAGGGCTCCCACTGCGCAGCGTGGCATGGTGGCGCGGCCAAGACAAAACGCGACCCGCCAGGACTTTGCTCGGCCCGCTGGGGCGGGGGCGCTCATCCAGCGGGGGCCTCGATCCGATTCGCTGGCCCGGTTGTGACTGATCCTTTCTCCTCCTTCCTCACTCACTGCCCCC
>CAUYUJ010017980.1:96921-101921 GCA_963575745.1 Prorocentrum cordatum | reverse complement strand
AGGAGGAGGAGGAGGACGAGGAGGAGGAGGGGGAGGGGAGGAAGGAGGAGGAGGAGGAGGAGGAGGAGGAGGAGGAGGAGGAGGAGGAGGAGGAGGCAGGAGGACGAGGAGGAGGCAGGAGGAGGAGGGGACAGGGGGCGAAGGCCCTGGTGGTGCGCCGAGGGGGGGGGGGGCAGCGAGGGCAGGAGAGCGCGGGCCCCCGCCGGCCAGAGGGCGCGCAGGGGGGGGGGGGGGGGCAGCAAGTGGAGGGCCACGATGACCCCAGGCACGATCGCTTCGTTAAAAAAATCAGAGGACGGGAGGTGTTTCGTTCGTTTTCGGCCTCGGGGGGGCACTCGCCGGGTCTCGGGAGCGTCGAAAAAACGACTCGGGATGAAAAACCGGCCCCGGGGAAAGGGTCGGGACTTCCGGGGACGCCGTATTGAAAGAATCAGGACGTCGCATGTTTGGGACGGTATCCCCCGACCCCGCTCACCTCGAGCTCCTGTCAAGTCGGGCCGAGGGGGCCGAGGGGGGGGAACCTGAGGGAGAGCCCCGTTGCGGCCTGGCCGGCAGCACTCATCCTCTCATGCGTGCCTGGCCGCGTCGCGAGCGCCGGGAGGGGGCGGAGATGCGGTGATGAGGATGTGGGGGATGTGATGGGGTCGGATACGCCATGAACTGCTTTGCAAGCCGCCTCTGCCGACCTCTCCGCCTCAGGGGTCGAGGAGGCACTGCACTTGCTGCCTGGGCCCGCCTGCGCCCAGGCTGCCTGTCGCTTCGGGTCCTCGAGGCCCAGTAGCTTGCCTAAGGAAAAAGCAAGCGGAGGGCAGGAAGGGCGAGCGGGTGGAGTGGCAGAGTGTCGTCAGAGCCCCAGAATCAGGGCCGGGGGCGGCCAGGGATAGCTACAGATTCGCGCCTCGGGGGCCCAAACCTTGGGATGCACCCCCAGGGGGCTATTTGGACGCACCCCCATCGAGGATGGACGCCCTCCCCTCGTATATCTTAGGGTTAGATCTCAAATTTCGGTTCATTCGAAAATCCCATGAAACCTGGGATGGGGGTCTACTTATCCCCTGTCAGAGATCGCATCCCCTCTTAGGGATAGGGTCAACTATGCCACGGCACCGCCACGGCCAGCTCCAATGCGCAAGGAGGGCGAGCGGGTGGAGAAGCAGCAGGACCGGGGGCGGTCAGGGATAGCTACAGATTCGCGCCTCGGGCGCCCAAACCAGAGTTGCCCCGGACCGCAGCTGTCCCAGATAACTCGGGCGTCCAACCCTCCCGACTCATCAGGGTTGGGGGCAGTCAGGGGTAACTACGGATCGCGCCTCGGGGGCCTGAACCAGAGTTACCTAGACCGCAGTTATCCCGGATAATTCGGGCGTCCACGAGTGGCGGGGGGGGGGGTGCAGGAGAAGGGGAGCAGCCCCAGGAAGAAAATTTGCAACCCCGCAGTGCGCCCGATGAAATTGTGCCGCTACGCGCTTCCAGCCTCAGCGCTTGAGTTTGGAGGGCTTGCGAGGAGCTCGGGCCCGAAAAAGACCGTGGACTCCGTGGGGCTCGGCGGGTGGTCCAGCAGGAACGGGTGGAACGCCCGGGGCGGACGGCACGAGGACAATGCGCAGGACAAGGCTGGTGGAGGGGCGCGCTTCCAGGGCCTCGTTCTGGCGGCGGCCAGAGTCGGAGAGGAGTTCAAGGTATGTAGTCGGACGGTAAGGGCACGACCTGTGGGTGTGCGTGCCCGAGCCCGCCCAAGGAGGCCTCCCTCCCCTCCAGGTGGTACCTCCCCTCCCTCTGCCCCACTTCCTCCCTCCCTCCCTCTGCCCCTCTCCTGCCCCCATCACATCTCTCTCTCTCTCTCTCTTTCCTTATTTCTCTCTCTCTCTCTCTCTCTCTCTTTTTCTGTCTCTCTCTCTCTCTCTTTCTGTCTCTCTCTCTCTCTCTCGCTCTCTCTCTCTCTCCCTCTCCGAGGCCAAGGGGGTTTGGGGTGACGCCGCGGTGTGGGGGGGGGTCGGCCCCGTGCCGCTGCACGTGTTCCGTGACGCGTCGGGGCGCAGCGGATGGGCCGCGGGGACTCGAGGAGGCACCGACGGGAGCGCCGCGCGGGCGTGCAATGACCCCCAGTGAAGGCCGCGCTCCGCTACGACGACGGACTGCCCGCTCGTGATCCTGCGCGCGCAGCGGAGGTGGGGGGCACGAGGTCCTCCGCCACCACGGCGGGAGGTGGCGCCTCGGCCGAAGAGCCCGCCGGACGTGCCGCCAGAGGTGCCGGTCGGCATGCGCATGGACCTCCGTCCTGCGAGGGTCGCGCACGTGCCGATCGGGCCGCCCGCGGTGAGGGCGCCCCCCAGCGTGTTGGCTCCAACCCACAAGAACAAGAAAGCGCGGAACACCTGGACCGCGGGTTCGGCAAGGGAGGAGCTGCCAGGAGGAGGGGGGGAGAGCCGCCAGTGCGGCGCCCCCTACCAAGGAGACGCGGGCCCAATGGAGAGGACAGCTGGAAGCGCAGGTGGAAGGCGCGAGCACGAGGCCCAAGGAGCATGGCCCCGCCGAGACGCCGCAGCAGCCGCCAGCCAAGGAGCAGCGGGCAGCGGACAGCGGCCGCAGGCCCGTCCATCCGCAAGCTGCTCCAATGAGCTGCTTCAGCCGACTGAGGCAGTGCACGAGGCCCGGGGGCGGCCGAGAGGCGGCGCGAGGTGCTGCCTGCTGCGGGCTGAGCCGCGGCACTCGCGCGGGCGCGGATAGGCCGCGCACCGCTCGCGAGCCTGCAGGATCGGCTCGGGTCGTCGGGACTGGGGGCGCGACGCGCGAACCCCCTGCCCCCACGAACCGTCCGCCTCCTCCTCCTCTTTCTCCTCCTCCTCCTCCTCTTCCTCCATCCTTTTCCCTGGTATAACAAATCCTCTCTGTCGCACCCCAAGACGCGTCGGCAGAGCGGACAGGGCGTTTCGCGTGAGACTTCCCTACCACTTGTGATCCTGAAGCGCGAATGTGCAACGGCTTCAAGGATGGGGTCGGTTGGTTTTCAAAATGTGGTCATTGCTTCAGTGCTGTGCACATTCGTCCTAAAATTTGCAACGGCGTCAAGGATGGAGGACGGCCCGTCTTCAAAATGTGAGTCTCGCCCCTAAGCCGCGCGAATTATTTCAAAAAGTGTGGCAACAGCTTCAAGGATAGAGTGCGGCTCCTTTCCCAAATGTGGCTTTCGCTTCACCGCCGCGCACACTCGTTTTAAAGTACACAGCAGATGCAAGGGCCAAGTATGGTTGAAGTCCTTGGAATCGTGTTCTGACACGGTCTAAGATCCCCAGCGCGCAACATTCACGCTGATTTGCGGCGCTGAGGTCCCAAGAATGATGTTTTTGTGCGACGTAGGATTGTCAGGACGCAACAGTCACGTTGATTCGCTGCGTCAATGCCCCAGGAGTTGTGTTTGGAGATTTTTGATTGATCTCAGACGTCTGTCCTCCTGTGGGGCACCTCCCGCAACGGAAATGTGTTGTATGTTCGGGGGGTTGTGAACAGGGATTTCGGGGGGAGGGAGTATTGCAACATCGTTGGTGCGTCGTGGGTATACATTGACGGACCTCCTCGTCCACCTCCTCCGTTGTGTTGTTGTTCCTTTCTCTCTCTCTTTGTCTTCGTCTCTCCGTCTCTGTCTTTCGTTATCTCTGTCTCTTTCTCGTTCGCTCTGTCTCTCTCTCTCTCTCTCTCTCTCTCTCTCTTGCTTGTCTCTCTGTGTTTCCCCTCGTCGGGCGAATGTGCCTGTTCCGGGATTGTGCTCCAGACGTGTGGGGTCGCGCCAAAGAGCGCCACGATGATTGTTGACCCCACCCTCCCCTCTCCCGCCACCTCTTCGTCCCCCCACCGTCCCTTTCCTTCATTCCGGCGTCATCCTCATATTTCTCTTCCTCGCCCTCCCCATCAGTCCTCCTCATCCTTTTCATCCTCGTCCTCTCCCACACCCTTTCCTCCTCCTCATCGTTATGTTCTCCCTCCTCCCCCTTCATCCCTCTAACTACGACGACGACTACTGTTACCACCACGACGACGACGACTATCATTATTATTGTTATTAACATTATTACTACAAATACGACTACGACAACGACAACTACTACTACTACTACTACTACTACTACTACTACTACTACGACTACTACTACTACTACTACTACTACTAATACTACTACTACGACTACTACTAACACTACTACCTACTCTACTAACTACTACTACTACACTACTACTACTACTACTACTACTACTACGAATATACTACAACTACACTACTACTACTATCTACACTGACACGACTACAACTACAACTACTAACTACTACTACTACTACTACTACTACTACTACTACTACTACTTCTACCACTACTACCACCCACCACCACCACCAAAACACTACTACTACTACTACCTACTACTACTACTACTACGACGACGACGACGAACGACGACGACGACATAACTAAATACTTTACTACGACTACTACTACTACAACTACAACTACTACCACTACTACTACTACTACTACTACTACTACTACTACTACTACTACACTTTACCACTACTACACTACTACTACTACTACTACTACTACGACTACCATTACCACTACCACTACTACTACTACTACTACTACTACTACTACTACTACTTCTACGACTACTACTACTACTACTACTACTTCTTCTTCTTCTTCGTCTACTACTCCTACTAGCATTACTACTACCACTACTACCACTACTACTACTACTACTACTACTACTACTCCTCCTACTACTACTACTACTACTACTACTGCTGTTGTTGCTGCTGCTGCTACTACTAGTGCTACGACGAATACTCCTACTAGTACTACTCGTACCACTACTACCATTACTATTACGACTACTTCTACTACTACTACTACTACTACTATTACTACTACTTACTACGATACACTACTTAGTACTACTACTACTACTACTACTACTACTACTTGCTACTACTTCTACCACTTCTA